>VWZE01008968.1:151843-175217 GCA_013396675.1 Eubucco bourcierii | reverse complement strand
TGATTTTTGTGAGGAGAGGCCACAAGCTGGCCATGCCAAACACAGCTGGCTCCACCAGATCCACTGACAGGCTCAGCCAAGACAGTGGTACCTTTCGGAAAGCCTGTGTGAGAAAGAGCAAAATGCCAAAAAGGCAGAGGAGTAGGGAAAACAGGGGTCAGAAACAGAAGAGGGAACACCAAGGTTAAGGCAGAAGGAGGAGGACGATGTGCACCGGAACAGATTCTTCTGCAGCCCTTGGAGATACCATACTGGAGCAGATAACTACATTGCAGCCCGTGAAGGACCCCAGGCTGGAGTAATTGCCAACCCAAGGAAGCTGCAGCTCATCATGAGCTCACACAGAAGCACATTTGTCCTGAAGGACCCATGATGGAGCAGCGGTAAAGCATGAGGAGAAAGGAGAAGCAGAGAGGATGCAAAGTTAATCCACCAAAACTGTATGGTTTTGGGCTAAGTTGGGAGAGATGAGTCCCATTAACTTACTTCATAGCACTTGCCCTGTCTGTGAAAGCATCTCATCTCTAAACCCAAAGTTTTTGGTTTACCATCTTTCCCTTTTCCATTTACTTGTATCAGTAGATTATGACTTCTTTTTAATCCCTTTGTATGAAACAGAGTTCCACAGGGAGCTCAGACCAGAATTGCTTTGTTTTTTTGTTAAACTCTTTTCTGCCCTCTAATTCTGCTTATGGTTTACATTTGAAATAGAAAATTTAATTGTAAAAGCTGAGATATATAGTCGAAGCCTGAACTTATTTCAGTGGTATTAAAAACATTATTCTTAATGAGAAATTCAGTGAAGATGGTTTAAATGAAGCCAGGTAACTTTAATCCGAAAACAAAGCTTTTCAGTCGAGTTTAAAAACAGTTATTCTAGATATTACTTGAAAATTACCCTGAATAGGAGATTAATTCTTTGTATTTGGAATATAGCGCTTTCTTCTGAAACAGAAGCCTTTGATTACAGGAATGATAAGGCAGAAAAAAGATGTCATTGGAATGCAAAATGGTTTTCAGATAGAAAGGGAGTCAGCAGAGGAGAAACTAGATCTTTCTTATCATAGCCTACTGCTACAGTACTGCAATTCAAGTGCTGTACTATTGTGGAAGAAACCCACCAAAAGGTATCCACAGCCAAAGGGATTTATCTGGTCGTTAAAACACTGCTTCCCTTAGTACATCCTAAGCCACACACACTTAGAACTCCTATTTACATACAAATCTCTCAATGTCGTAAGATTTAACTTTTAAATAACTAAGCTAAATGTTTCTGTGTTTGGTCCTTCTATGCAATAGGTCTTTTAGTGTCTGAAATACAAAGCTACCATTGCAGGATAAGTACTGACAGTAATTAGATGTTGCTGGTGACAGAAGAAGAACGCACTCGCCATATACACTTCAGCTGGCCTGAGACCTCACTTAACTCCATATCAAATGACTGCAGATCTACACCAGAATGTGCAAGAAAAGATTTAGTCCAATGTGTTGTCCAGACTGCACAATGAAGATAAACACTGGCTCCTCTATGACATTATAATCATTAAAGAATCAATGGTAAACTAAACTGCACAAACCCAGAGGGGAAAGAAGCACTGCAGTAGATGCAGGAAAAGGGTCTAATCAATTATTTTCTTCCAATTCCCAAGTTCAGTGCTGCTTATCACTGCAGTCAGTGCAGCATTCAGCAGCAGACACAAAGACACTGAGACAAGACTAAAACCACTGTTGGTTGGTTGGTTTTTGTTTGTTTGTGGTTTGGTTTTTTGTGTTTTTTTTTGTTGTTGTTTGTGTGTTTTTTGGGTTTGTTTTTTGTTTGTTTGTCAAGACAAGATTTTGGCAGTATATTGAATAGAAACAAAAGGACACAAAGGTCAAGTAATTAAGAACTTGTATAAGTTCTCTTTTAAAAAAATCCATGTATGTTGGTAAATATTATGTTAAAGATGATTGTTTAGTATGTCTACTTACGGGATGAGACAGAATTTTGATTTGACATGTACCCAAAGGTCATTTTGGAGGGGACTGGCAACATTTCGCTGAAAGGAGAAAAACCAGAAAAATCTTCCTTTGGAAACAATGCTAACTCATTTTGAATGCAGAAAATTTTTAAAGCTTGTCATGCATTGTTTAGGCCTGTTGGTATTTTCACTCTTTTTGTTATAAAGTCCTGATGTCTACTAGCCAGACAGTTATCTGGTCATCTCTGTTTAGACTGATACTACTTCTGAACTTACTCCTTCTATGCATTACCATCGTTAAAGCTATATATTGCTGAAATTAAGAATCCTTCTAGTATTTCAAACATCCTGTGTTCATTAAACTAAATTTATTTGGAGTTCCAGCAGAATGAGAAGGAAGCACTGCCCAGCACAGGAAGGACATTGAACTGTTGGAGCAGGTCCAGAGGAGGGCCACGCAGATGATGAGAGGGCTGCAGCAGCTCTGCTACAAGGACAGGCTACAAGAGTTGGGGCTCTTCAGCCTGGAGAAGAAAAGGCTGCCAGGAGACCTTAGAGTAGCCTTCCAGTATCTGATGGATGCCTACAGGAAGGCTGGGGAGGGACTATTTAGAAGGTCTTGTAATGATAGGACAAGGGGCAATGGGTTTAAACTGGCAGAGGGGAGATTTAGACTGGATGTTAGAAGGAAGTTTTTTTATAGTGACGGTGGCGAGACATTGGCATAGGTTGCCCAGGGAGGTTGTGGCTGCTCCCTCCCTGGTTGGAGGTGGCCAGGTTGGAGGAGGTCTTAAGTGACCTGTAGTAGTGGAGATGTCCTTGCCTATGGCAGGGGGTTGGAACTAGATGGTCCCTGCGGTCCCTTCCAACCTCACCATTCTATGATTCTATGACTCTGACCAGTGAGTAAACTAACTCTGTTCTGCATTTCCTGAAAGTTCATGTTTAAGCAGCAGCTTGTGTTGCAAGGCTCTCCACTTGTTCAAATTTTCTAAAACCTTTCCTAAAATAATTTAAATTAAACTGATTAAATATATACATTCTGCAAAGAAAGTTTTACCAACCACTTAACAAAATCTGTGTTTGTCAACTGTAAATAAGTTTGGGGAAGTTTTCCTTCTACGTATTTATTAAAATATTTAAGAATTTTATATCCGCCTCATTACAATTCACTTATAACCCAGATTCAAACCCCTCCTTAACAAAGGTTGTGATGATAAGAAATAAAAAGTGACTAGAAGAAAGCAACTTTCACCCCAGTCTTCAGGATGGAAGGATCCAGGGAAGTGCAGTCCTGTCATCCTCATCTTGATCCCTGAGAAAGTGACAGGTGAACCTCTTCTGGGGCCCATGTTCATATGCACAGAAGGACAAGAAGGTGATCGGTAGTAGTCAACAAGGTTTTAAGAAGAGGAAATAATTTAACCAACATTAAAGCTTTCTATGATTAGATGACTGGCCTGCTAGATAAGAAGAGACTAATGTATGTTATCTTGACTATAAGAATGCCTTTGACACTTAAGATATTCATAAAGAAGCTGTTGAAGTATAAGCTAGATAAGAAAAAAGGTGAAGCAGACTTAAAATTGGCTGACCTGCAAGGTTTAAAGAAGGGTTATCAGTACCACAAAGTGGGAGTGGTCCAGCTGAAGCCATTCCCTTGTGGCATACTCCAGGGGCTGCTAAACAGTGTTGGATTCAGGCATCTTTACTAGTGACCTGGGCAGTAAGGTTGCAGAAGACATAAAACTGAAAGGAGTGCCTAAAATTTGTGCCACTGTCTGGAGGGACCTCTGCAAGCTGGAGCGTCCCAGGAAGTTCAACAAAGGAAAACTCCAAGTCCTGCACCTGGTGAGGAATAAGCAAAGGCACCAGTACACACTAGACAGCAACTGGCTGCTAAGCAGCTCTGCCAAGGACCAAGGGCTCCCGCTGGAAAAGAAGTTGAGTCAGCAATGCATCCTTGCAGCAAAAAAGGCCAAAGGTATCATGGGATACTCTAGAAAGAGCCTTGACAGTAGGTCAAGGAAGGTGATTCTTTCCCAAGCAGCACTGGTGAGGGCACATTCGGAATGCTATATCCATTGTTAGTCTCTACAGTACAAAACTGACAGTGGAGCAAATAGAGCAAAGTGGCACAACAATGATTAAGGAGTGGGATCATCTGTCATGTGGGAAGGAGCTGGGACTGTTCAGTTAGGCAAAGAGAATGCTCAAGGAGATCTGACCTGTGTGGATAAATACCTGCTGTGAGGGAACGCAGAAGAGGGAGTCAAGCTCTTGTCAGTGGTGCCCAGTGACAGAACAAAAGGCACAAACTCAACTGCAAGAATTTCCACTTAAACATAAGAACAAAATGGGCAGTGGAATAGGTAGTCCACATAAACGTGGAGACTCTACCTCTATATGGAAAACCCAATTAAGACACAGTTCTGGGCAACCTGCTCTGGCTGATCCTGCTCTGAGCAGGCCACTGAAATAATCTCCTCACTGCCTCAGCTATGATTATCTTGCTTTGTTGTATCAAAACTACAGCACCAAAATCAGCAATCCAAATACCATTTTAAGAAATGCAGTATTGTGGTGTCTACCACAGAATGAGGAAAGACTTCCTTTCACAGAAAACTACAGTGTAGAGTGACTAGAAATGTTAGCAGCATTAAATGGTGCTGTGGCAGGGGCTGACTGGATGGAGATAGTAGGCTGAGCATGTCTTTTAGGGATTTTTTAAAAATCGAGAAGTCCTCAACATACAATAAAAAATGGAATGCTGAGGGGGTTTGTGGTGATATTTTTTTTTTTTAAATGAATAACCTTATGATCCCACAGGTAAGCAGAACATGCAGATAGGCATGCTTAAATATGCTATCTGGCCTCATACAGCATTGCCTGTCATCACAGTGCATGTTGTGCTTAGGCTGATTATTCCCCTGGAATACAAAAATCAATTCTAACTTGTTATTTTGCACAGCCCCACAGTATTGCAGGTTTTGTTCTCTACTTTATATTCAGTCACTCTCAGGGGAGCAATCGGAGGCCAAAGGTAACTGGTAACAGTTGCGGATGAATTCATTGGACAAAACTTTCCTCAAATACAGAAGGTGATCTCAGTCTGCTAATTAGCTTGATTTACTGAAACTGCTGATACAGCTAAAGGCTATGGGAGAAGATGTTTGCATCATCAATCTCGAGAAGCCATACATGAGAGTGAGAGGGAAAGATCTTAAGATCTCACCTAAAAGCTTAACAGTGTAGGATGTTCTCTGCGCTTGTACACGTGCACAAGCATTTCTGTGAAAGGAAGAGGAGATGAACATGCTTTAGAGGCATCTCTAATCTACTAAAATTTACTTGGCTTCAAATTTGGAGGAAAGCAACACTTTGGATTGTTCTTCACAATTTCAGCTAGGCTGCCTGACAGAATTCTCACTCAGAACATTTCTCTGTAATTAACGAAGTCAGCTGAAGGAGCAGAACTACAGTCTCAGAACCTCCAGCAAATTCCATGCAACACTAAACCACAAGACTTATGGAACAGATGTTAGGGTTTGTTTGTTGTTGTTCTGTTTGTTTTTTTTCTTAAAAAAAAAGAACACAGTCTCACATACTTTCCAAAATTGTATAGCCTTTAATCACCCTGGGCTTCCCTTTTTGCATAACAGGGGACTATGTCTTAGTAAGGGCAAGCAAGTAAATGTGAAGCAAATTCAGTAGTACTAGCACTACAGAAAATCCTAGGAGGAAATCAAATTAATAGCTGGATTTGGATCAGATAGCATATGCAGAACTAGGTATAAAGCAGGGGGAAAAAAACCTAAACCAATTCTTGGTTAGTACCTGGGTCACTGACTGAGGCAAGATGTCTGCAAAGAACTTGCACATAGTCACGAGAATAGAAACTGTAACAAAATTCATGGATTACCAGTGGGGTTGGTGTCTTTTAAATGCTTTCCCCTGCTTTAGCAACATTTTCCTCTTTTGACTGTGATTTAACAGCCAGAAAATAACCCTTCAGCATATGTTTCAGAACCCAAAACAAGATTGCCAAGCATCCGATACTAGTCTATATCAACTCAGAATAAAACAATATGTATGATGTAAAATATTTTTTTCATTGATTCTCAAGTCTGAAAAACAACATAACAAAGGTTAAATTGCTTTTTTAGAACTGCATACTCATCACTTTTCGAAGAGGAAAAAAAAATCATTAGTAATGTCTCATTATAATTAGTAATTTCTTGATTTGTAAGAAATGCTGTCAATGTTCAAACATTATGAAGTCATGGATGTTTGAAGAAGTAAAGTGATTTTTGTCAAAAGTACTTCCAAACAGAATCACATGGAAAAAAAACCCATGACATTTGATAGAAATAAAATCCAGTTCCTGAAAGGTTTAATGAAAATAAATAAACTGAAAAATCCTTTGACTGCATTTTGACTTCTCTGTTTTACCTGATCTTAAAAAAGCAAGGGTTTTTCAAAGGCAGATAGCTTTAAACATTCCTAGCACCTTTGAATGTCCTCAGCAGGACTAGAAAAGAGGGATTCAATTTTCAAAGATAATTGTGTCAGATAAGGGTCTCATCCCTTTTCAGAAACAATCTGATAAATACCTAATTACCAGCCAAGTGATTTCAGAGCCCCACAGCTGGGCCTGAGAAAAGGCTACAGGGAATGACAAGGTCCCCTAAAGCCATGGAGAGCAAGAGCCGGTTGGTTTGTGAATTACTTAATGTATTCAGCTGATTAAATGGACAGAAAGATCCCAAAGAAAAGCAGTAAGTAAACACAATCAATATTTAACTAGAGAAGTAAAATATTAATTTTCAAATAAGCTAGGACCGTGTGCTAAAGAACAATTACATTCTAAAACCCACAATGGTAAACATTCAAGTCCTTTAAACCACTCATTTTTCCTGACAGTATTTGTACACTACTCAACCTAACCTTGCCTCATGTTGATATATAATGATGTATAAACAAGAAAAGGGTTTTAAGGTTAATTTACATTGTTATCCTGTTCTAAACTTTGATCTCAAACAACTGCTGTCAAACTACGAAGAATTTATAAAATACCTCTGTTCAAGAACTATCTCATCCTTCTTTAAAAAATATTTGGTAATCCAGCAATCCCTTCTAAAAATACAGAATAGCTTCCCTTCTAAATTATCTTCACCAACTAAAATAGACAAAAAAAAAAAAAAAAAAAAAAAAAAAAAACAAAACACCCCAAAAAAAAAAAAAAAAAAAAAAAAAAAAAGCAACACATACAACCCCAAATAAATAAAAAAACAAACAAAAATACAGACAACAACACTCAACAACTACAGGTATATGGTAGTATCTCAGTGAATTTATTTTAAAATGTACTCCTGTAATCTTCTGGAATTCCTTATGCTTGAAGAAGTAGTAATCAATGCATTTCAGAATTATTACACAAGTATTCCTTTGAGAATGGAAAATCCTATTTAGAGATTTTCAGAACTGTTACTTAAGATCTACAAAAAAAAACTGGGGAGTGACTTCTTAGGCTATCAGGTAGTGTGACAGGACTAGGGGGGAATGGAGCAAAGCTGGAGGTGGGGAGATTCAGAGCGGAGGTGAGGAGGAAGTTCTTCAGCATGAGAGTGGTGAGAGCCTGGCATGGGTTGCCCAGGGAGATGTTTGAGGTGTTTAAGGCCAGGCTGGATGAGGCTCTGGCCAGTCTGATCTAGGGTAGGGTGTCCCTGTCTGTGGCAGGGGGGTTGGAACTGGATGATCCTTGTGGTCCCTTCCAACCCTAACTGATTCTATGATTCTACAAGTGTTTGGCCTTGCTACATATATCAACACAGTGATGCAGAGTTCAGAATCACAGATGGGAAGCAGAAGATTACTGATAATGCTTCAACAATATTAAATTGAACAAGTTATATATTCCTCAAGCTTTATGAGATATGCGTTTTCTTTATGAAAAAAATGTACCAGATCTGGGATGGTAATAACACAAGCACACATTTCTGACCCAACTCTCCCTCCAGATTGGAGCAAATTGATTGGAATTTTCCAAATGCAGAGAAATAGGACAGATCTATGCACTTCTGTAAATCCCACCTACATGATTTACAAATAAACCACAAAAAGGTGTTACAAACATATAGCAGAGAGGTGAGTAAATGGCTGTTACATACACAATGGCTGTTACATACACAATGTGGGCACAAAGATTTAAGCTAAACTGCTTATCTTTGCTCTAGAGTGGAACAATAATGATCATTGTCAAGAACAGAGGGACAATTTTAAAACCTGTTCCTTTCAGACTCTCAGCTACTAAGGGACTGAATATCTGTAGGTGTCATTATTCACACTGCACATAAAAATGAAGTAAAGCTAGCCAAGAAGAGCTGACATTCTGCTAGCAGATACATTCTACGAGTCACAAACACCTATTCAGTGGCACAGGAAGGAAAAAGTCCTAGAGTTTTGCTTGTCTGAAAATTAGATTTGACCCGAGATCACAGTTCTGGTTTACCTGGTGCTGTGAAAGTGAAAGTATAATTGCCTTATAATTCTCTGCCTAGCAACAATTTAGTAAACCATAGGTTAGTCACTCAGTGCAATGAGAAGTTTAAACTCCACTTCAGCCCATGGTGGAAGCTCTGTGTTCATTCAGCATCCAGACTTCTTAGGCTTCTGTGATGACAGACAGGGGCCATAAACGCCCCCTCAGATATTTTAAACTCTATGAAATGTAAAAAAAGGAATGTCAGACAAAATTTCTGTGCACAAAGTAAAACAGGGATGCTCTCAACTGCAAAGCTGGTTATCAATGAGCATTTTGGGATCACAGACTGTAGCCTCCGGAGCAAAAACACTTGCAAGAACTCTTTTCCTCTTGAGATTCAACTTCGAGGGAAAGGAAAACAGCTTGGCTTTTGCCCTTAAGAACAGAAGCAATTAGATATGATTTGTAGATCCTGTCCCATCAGTAAGCTTTCTCAAAGAAATTTACATCAGGATCCAAAGAATATTAAGCTCTCCCCTAAAGTGCATTCATTCTTCAGGGGTTGTCAGTAAATGTGATGTTTAAACAGTATAAAGACTTTCAACCATGTCAGCTTCCTAGTTAAATAGACTTCTGTGAAATGTTAACTCCTAGGGGAAAGGAAGGAGATGCCAGCTTTCATGAAGATATTGGAAGAGTGGTAGAATCCCTTTGAAAGGGACACTGATCTGATAAGGTTGTTATGGTTGTGAATAGCAACCCTATTCTCTGCTTCCTTAGACAAGTTGGTGGCATTTAGCTTAGGTTTAGGGCAGTGTGCAGCCAAGCTGTCTTTTCAGTGGGGCCACTGGGGACTAGCTGTGCCTCTGCAAAGCTCCATCGTGTCCATATAATAAAGGAGAGGAATCCTTTTCTGAAAGGGATTAGTCTAGTCTATGTGGTCTCAAGTGCCTATGAAAAACTGATATATCACTAGCAAGCCCCTCCCAGATGGTGATGGATTCTCTGTTCCTTCAAGTAGGAAAGAAGAGAGAATCTGAAACAAGACTTGAAATCTCATTTTTAATAACTGAAGCCTTGACCAAAAAAAAAAAAAAAAAAAAAAATTATTCTGAGCATCCATTTGAAAATGTAGGTCACTACATAGGTCACACCTGAAAACAATATAATTCCCACCACTGCTCCACCCCTTACCCACCCTTTCCTCTCTGGTTTCTTAAGAGAGTCCTTCAAAGCATATTTTTAATCATCTTATTAGTTCTGGAACAAAATTTAAGCTCTGTAACAGAAAACCTCAGACCTAAAAGTAGAATTCAAATTGATAGGTTGTATACTTGGGCCTGGAAAACTTGCCCTGTGATGATGACCCCAGACCATTATTCCTATCTAGTAGAAATGGAGAAATTGTTTGTGTCCATTAGTATATGAAATAAACAAGAATGTGTGTTTTAAGTTTTGTTTCTAAGTATTACTGTAGAAAAATAAAGAATAAAGCTCCTAAAAACATCCTGATCAAGAAACCAGAACAGATATAGAGAAGAGAGTGAAGATTTTCTGTCTCAGAAAGGCTATCAAATCTTAGAAGTTCTGATGCAAAACTTAAAATAATGTTCATATGCAAAAGCAAACATTAAAACCCCACATCTCTGAACAACAAATTCTGAAGTTTCAGCTACCCAGATAGCACAGTAAACCAAAGCATGGCAATAATTTTCACTCATGTTTTCTCCTATCAAGGCAATGAACCTTCCTGAGAGAAAACATTTGGCTCAAGCAAAAAGGATTTCATTTTGTCAGAATCATAGAATGGTAAGGTTGGAAGGGACCTTAAGGATCATCTAGTTCCAACCCTCTGCCATAGGCAGGGACACCTCCCACTAGTAAAGGTTACTCAGGGCCTCGTCCAACCTGGTCTTGAACACCTCCAGGGAGGGAGCATCCACAACATCCCCGGGCAACCTGTTCCAGTGCCTCACCACCATCACTGGAAAGAACTTCCTCCTAACATCCAGTCTAAATTTCCCCTCTGCCAGTTTAAACCCATTGCCCCTTGTCCTGTCATTGCAAGACCATATTATAATATAAGAATATTTAACATACTAAAAGTTCAGACTAACTGGCTGGTATTCTGGTAGGTCCCCAGTTTCTAGCAGGCATCCTCATGCACTTTTTATCTCTCAGATGCACACTCAGGTGCTCACACATGTATCACTCACCCTGTAACTACCACAGACACTTGCTATAAACATATTTTAAAAGTTATGGATGTGTCTGACATAACTGGTGTGACCTTCCTAATAGAGAAACTGCTGTATAATCACTCTGAGGTGGCCAAGAAAATAAAACATCTTGACTCACTGAATTCAGTCACTTCAGCAAGAATTTGAAACTGTGGATGAAAGAACTAAACTGCCAGCACCTGAACGTTCAGAGAATTAAGCTTAAATATTCCTGAGTTAGGCAGAAACAGACAATCAGAAATTTATAGAAGTGGACAAGTGATTTCCTAGCAGTAAACTATAATGATCAAACTTATTTCTAATGGATGAATAATTAGATAGGGGGAAAAAAAAAAGCTGAAACCACAGGAATTGTGCATTCATTACTTAGCAGTCTGCTGTATTTCTGCATATTTCATTCTGTCAGTCTGGGAATATCAGAGGAGTGACTACCATGAAGGCATTGTGACAGCATGATTTTAAGAAAGCTAAGAGCAATTCAAGAGAAACCTTTCTGTCTTTGACTTTAGAAAAAGGTTTTCTTTCACTGAAACAGTTGTCTCTTTGGAAATACTTGAAATAAAGTGGCATTATTTATTTTCTAACAAGCCTTATGCTATCTGAAATAAGCTATTAGTGGAGCAAAGACAACAATATCACATACTTTCTCTTTGAACTGAAAACTGAAATTAAGATTATTAATTAGATGCTAGAGAAAATTACGCATATTCTGGCTTATGCTACTGGTACATTTGGAAAGCAACATTGCTTTTCTAGGACTCAAAAAGGGCAACTTTAACTTAACTCAGTGAAAAGAAGACACTGTGAAAAATTGACTCAAGGTACTTTTACCTCTACCCCCTTTAAAAATAATAGTTTAAATATTTCCATTATCTTACCTTTCCACCCCATGCCACTTCCCCTCCTTTCCTTTCAAATAAATTTGCAGACTGGGGTTCACAGTATCACAGTATCACCAAGGTTGGAAGAGACCTCAAAGATCATCAAGTCCAACCCATTACCACAGCCCTCAAGACTAGACCACGGCACCAAGTGCCACGTCCAAACCTGCCTTGAACACCTCCAGGGACAGTGACTCCACCACCTCCCTGGGCAGCCCATTCCAGCACTCAATGACTCTCTCAGTCAAGAACTTTCTCCTCACCTCCAGCCTAAACTTCCCTTGGCACAGCTTGAGACTGTGTCCTCTTGTTCTGGTGCTGCTTGCCTGAGAGAAGAAGGTAACCTCCTCCTGGCTACAAGCACCCTTCAGGTAGTTGTAGACAGCAAGAAGGTCTCCCCTGAGCCTCCTCTTCTCCAGGCTAAACAATCCCAGCTCCCTCAGCCTCTCCTCATAGGGTTTGTGCTCGAGGCCTCTCCCCAGCCTCGTTGCCCTTCTCTGGACACACTCAAGCACCTCAATGTCCTTCTTCAATGGAGGGGCCCAGAACTGGACACAGGACTCAAGGTGTGGCCTGAGCAGTGCAGAGTACAAGGGGAGAATGACCTCCCTGCTCCTGCTGGCCACACTATTCCTGATGCAGGCCAGGATGCCATTGGCCTTCTTGGCCACCTGGGCACACTGCTGGCTCATGTTCAGGTGGGTGTCAATCAGCACCCCCAGATCCCTTTATGTTTGGCTGCTCTCCAGCCACTCCCACCCCAGCCTGGAGCTCTGCATGGGGTTGTTGTGGCCAAAGTGCAGCACCTGGCACTTGGATTTGTTGAACACCATCCCCTTGGACTTTGCCCATCTGTGCAGGCGGTCGAGTTCCCGCTGCAGAGTCCTTCTGCCCTCCAACCCAGCAACATCAGCCCCCAGCTTGGTGTCATCTGCAAATTTGCTGGTGACTGACTCAATGCCCCTGTCCAGATCATCAGTGAAGATGTTAAAGAGGATGGGGCCCAGCACTGATCCCTGGGGCACACCGCTAGTGCCCGGCCTCCAGCTGGATGTGGCACCATTCACCACCACTCTCTGGGCTCGGCCCTCCAGCCAGTTCCTTACCCAGTGCAGAGTGTTGCCATCCAAGCCAGGAGCTAACAGTTTAGCCAGCAGTTTGCTGTGGGGAACAGCATCAAAGGCCCTGCTGAAGTCCAGGTAGACCACATCCACAGGCCTCCCCACATCCACCAGGCAGGCCACCTGATCATAGAAGGAGATCAGGTTGGAGAGGTGGGGTTCATGTGGCTAGGTTATGTGCAGCACTCTAATGCTACAACCCTTGAGAAGAAAGCAGTGAATTACAGTGGATATGGCTGCAATATGAATTTAGTAGGTTTTGAGCATATGATTCTCCATATACTCAGATAAACTGGTCAGTATTAATGCACAGGTTCCTAACACACCTCAAAGTCACATTCTTTACCCACATTAAACTGATTCAGAACTACTCTTCTCCAGTTATTTTCCTACCAGTGAGAGGGAAAAAAACTTTAAATCCTTGCTGTCTTTTGCATCAATCCATATCACAACCCCCTTTCCATTCACATCTAAACCAAGATATTTTGATTCTTTCCTGGTACTCTTCCCATTTCTTTTATGCCACTCCATATGCATACTTTTACTATCTCCTTTACAGATACTAGCATCCAAACACTTGGTCAAATCTCATAGACTGCATCTTTACTAAAATCATTACTATGGGGCAATCTGTTCATAAAGTCTACAACTACCTTGGTCTTTGCACAACATTTTATAACATTTGTTTATAAATAGTTCCTTCCAAGTGCATGTGTAACAATTGCAGTAACACAGTTTTCCCCTCTCAGCTGAGGTGATGCTGCCACAACAAACAATTTCTCAGTTCCTCAAGGTGCCTTCTAGATCCACAGTCTTGCTTATGCTGAGCACTCAAATAGCTCAAGAGTCATGAACTGAAGCACCAGCAGATGACAAATCAAAATCTCATTTTCATAGAACGAACACCACCTCTCCCAGTATTTAAAGTTATTATCTGAAATTGCCTTTGATGAAACAAGAAAGTTAAATTGAAGCCAGGGAGAAAGGCCATGCTATAATATGCTGCTGTGCTCAGCAGCGGACCAAGGACACACACTGGGGCACACAGTACTGTATGGTTTGGAAGACAGCACAATCAATGCACTGGGAAAATGCTACCCTTATGAATGCCTAAAGAAAATAATTCTCTGCTTCTTTCCCACTGTAAAATCAGCTTAGAAATACTCTCAGAGATAAAACATAACCAAATACATAATAATTCATCACTGATAAGTTGTTGACATTCTTCAAAGCAATAGATGCTACTCTACCACACAGGCAAAAAAAAACTAAAATAAATACAACTTGTGGCATACAAACAGAAATTACAGCAGGTTTGATTACAGTGAAAAAGAAGAAAACCCAAAGCTCCTGAAAAGCAGCTTGAAACCCAATGCTTCTCAGTAAAAATAAAAATCTGGTTTTCAAATGACATTCAGAAAATGAAATTTCCCTGCAGAAAACTTTTCCTATTTAAACACTCAGACTGCAGTCTTCAAAAGTTGATATTTATGTGACTTCTCTTTTAGCAATTTGCTGCACTAATCTAAAATAGTATTGCTCAATTTACATATAAATTAAACAAACTACATCATCACATTTGTTAAGCAGTTTATTTACTTTCTACTTGGCAAAGCACCTGCTTTAGCTTTCCACGATACAGACTATATCATATAGAAAATATATGTCTTCTCTGAAGATCTTAAACACAATAAACCAAACTGAATGCTCAGTGTGACACTGCAGATTCAGAATACAATATTAGAAGAAAGGATGTAAGAAAAGAGTGCAAGAATGACACAATATAGTTTTACTGCTCTTCTATTTAGTGCAACCTGTCTGCCTAAGTCTAGGTCCAAACCACTGTATGTCCCATAAGAAAGCCAGTCTGATCTTTTGGGCTAATATTGTAGCAGTTTATTTTAACAGATCACTGTCTTCACTCAAACATAAATCAAACCCTGTATTACAGGATCACAGGATGTTAGGGGTTGGAAGGGACCTCTGGAGGTCTTTGGGTCCAACGCCTCCTGCTAGAGCAGGACCATACAATCTAGTGCAGGTTGCACAGGAATGCATACAGACAGGTCTTGAAAGTCTCCAAAGAAGAAGAGTCCACAGTCTTTCTGGGGAGCCTGTTCCAATAATCTGTGACCCTTAGAGTAAAGAAGTTCTTCCTCATGTTGATGGGGAAATTCCTGTGCTGTGGTTTACATTCACTGCCCCTTGTCCTATCACAGGATCACAGACTGTCAGGGGTTGGAAGCGATCATCAAGTTCAACCCCCATGCCAGACCAGGACAATACAGTCTAGCTCAGGTCACACAGGAACACATCCAGACAGGCCTTGAAAGTCTCCAGAGAAGGAGACTCCACAGCCTCTTTGGGGAGCCTGTGCCAGTGCTCTGTGCTCCTTACAGTAAAGAAGTTCCCCCTTGTGTTGAGGTGGAACCTCTCGTGTTGCAACTTAAATCTATTGCTCCTTGTCCTATCACAGGAAGCAAGTGAGTAGAGCCTGTCTCCCTTCCTGACCTCCAGCCCTCAGATATTTATAAACATGTATTATATCCCCTCTCAGTCTTCTCTTCTCCAGAGTAAAAAGCCCCAGGTCCCTCAGCCTCTCCTCATCAGGCAGTGCTCCAGTCCCCTCATCATCCTTGTAGCCCTCTGCTGGACCCTCTCCAGCAAATCCCTGTCCCTCTTCAACTGGGGAGCCCAAAACTGAATGCAGTACTCAACATGAGGTCTCACCAGGCCAGAGTAGAGGGAGAGGAGAACCTTCCTTGACGTGCTGGACACACTCTTCTTAATGTACCCCAGGTTCCCATTGGCCTTCTTGGCCACCAGGGCACATTGCTGCCCCATGGATGTTATCCATCAGCACTCCCAGGTCTTTCTCCATGGGGCTGCTCTCTAGCAGATCGTATCCCATCCTGTACTGATGCAGTTTATAATTCTTCCCCAGGTGCAGGACTCTGCACTTGTCCTTGTTGAACCTCATTTGGTTCCTCTGTGCCTAGCTTTCCAGTCTGTCCAAGCCTCACTGGATGGCCACACAGCCTTCAGCTGTATCAGCCAAGCCTCCCAGTTTGGTGTCATCAGCAAACTTGCTGAGCAGACTCTGTCCCCTCATCAATGTCACTGTCAAAGATGTTGAACAGCACTGGACCCAGCACTGATCCCTGGGGGACTCCACTACTTACAGCTCTCCAGCTGGACTTGGCACCATTGATCACTACTCTTTGGACTCTATTGTGTAACCAGTTCTTAATCCATCTCACTGCCTGCTCTTCTATTCCACACTTTCCGGAGTTTTTGCACAAGGATATTATGAGAGACACCATCCAAAAAATACCAGAATGTATAAGAATTTCTGGTAGCAGATCTATCTCCAAGTCAAGAAACTTGCCAGTTTCAATGGTTTTTGGTTGGATATTAGGGGTTTCTGGGATGTTTGTTTGTTTGGTTGTTGCTGTTTGTTCATTTTTGTGATTCTGGTACAGGTTTAATAAAACCATTTACTAAGCAGAAGATATAAGCAGTTTTATTGACGTATCAGAGATTAACCTCTCCACTCCTGACCTTTCTTGTACATCATCTCCTACTTCAACTGTCTCAATGATACCTCATCGAGCTGGCATGCCATTGGCTCAACATGGCCAAAATTAATTTCTCTGTCTTCTCACCCAAGTACCACATCATCAGCATCTTCCCTGTCACTCATGTCTATAATAAAAATGTCACTTTTGTTTCATCTTTCCCTAGTTTTCCTAATCCAGATCATAAAAAAAAAAAAAAATCTTTCTGCTGCTTCTTCTACACATTAAAGATAATTTTCTTCCTTTTTGCCTGCACAGCTAAATGCTCACTTAAGCTTTTGGTTCTCATTTAGATGCATTTATTCTTGAGCTCCATTACATCATATCAACCATTCCCCTGTAGCCCAAGTTTTAGTTTTATCTCCATTTAGGTTTCATCACAATGGGTAAAAATTCCAAAAGCATAAAATAGCCTAAAAACCAAAAATCTTTGAATCCATTTAGGATTCTAAATGGATATGGGTCATTTTTGTAAGCATTCATGCAGCTAAAGATGTTGATTATCATTAGACACATGAAGCCTACAAAAGATTCTCTCACAATGGCCCATCAGCCCCTAAATATCTTGGAAATGGGTCAATTTTATACTCATCCAGTCTTGTAATCTTCCTGTTACCTTCTTGTGTTTCATGCAACAATTTTTTCATATAATTTCTCAACTTTGTCCTTTTTTTCCCCTCATCTTCTCTCTTGGCATTTTAAATTCTACTTCTCCTGCTACCATCTATTTTGTAAACAGCTTTTCTACTTTCTCCCATAAATGTCACTTCATGCCTTTAGCATAAAGCACCCTCTGTGAGCTTCCTCCTTAGAAGCACAGCTAATTCTAAGAACTTCACTAATGCAAGGTAAGTTCAACATGCTTAATGCTATATTAACAAGTCAACTGCTTATATAAAGCTATGTATCTATATGTGTATATACATAATACACAACATAAATCTGCTTGTATATTGTCACCCTCTTTATAATGATTCTACATTCCAATCTATGTGTTTTGTCTTGCCATAAGACCGAGTCTTCACTAGGAATAATAAATCCTCTATCAAAATATATATATTAAAGTCATAATCTCTAATAATTCATGCACAGAGACTATGCAGAAAAGTACCAAACACTCAACATGACCATTTTAAAGCAAAAAAGGTTCATTCTTTCCTGATTGTTTTTGCCTCAACTCCCTTCTTTCAGATATTACAGTATAATTTTGCAGAATTAACTATTATAAATCTTTGGTTTTGAGAGTAAATTAACATAATAGAAAGTGCTAATGAGAAGCAATGCCTGTGGATCATGTGGTGCACCCTGGGGTGGCAGTAAATTAACAGCGGTTCACAAAGAAAAAGTGAACTGTTGCTCCTCCTTCAGTCTGTCCTGAACTAAACAAAATTATTTTGATGTCACAGATGAACATTTAAGGACTGGGGAAAACACCTGGCCCTGAGTTGCTATGAAATGGCAAGCAGTGACAGAAAAGCAGTTAGTGGGCCGTGGCCCTCAGGCAGTGTTCATCTACTTCCAACCCATGGCACAGGGAAGAGGTTCCTTCCCTAGGAACAGTGTGGTTTGGAGGCCTTGTTAAATAGAAAGTTTTGTCCTTCCAGTCTAAATTAACATGTATGACATCAGAATCATGGCATCAAAATGACAATAGCAATTGCTCCTCTGTTTAATGGATTTGGGCTGCCCCTAAGTAGAACCATTAGTAGATTTCATCTTCAACATGTCTAAGTGTCTGTCCTTTTGAAAAAGACTACCCATCTATAAATCTTTGCTCAGTTTTGATGCTGTTATAATCTCTGTAGGCATCCAGCATGCTAGACACTTTCTTTTTATCGGGTAAGTTTTTCACTCAGTTTATGGTTTAGCTGCATAAATGCTACAGGGAGCATGAAGGACATAGTAAGAGTAGGAAGTTAGGGAAGAGCAAGGGAGAAATTGCCTCTGCTGGTAACAGCTCACACTTGTTCCAAACTAAACGACCATGGCTTTAGACCATGACCAAATCACAGGGATTCTTAATAATAAATGTCTACCTTCTGGATAGATTTTTGCAGGTATACGTAGCTGAAGGACTGTAGCACAACCAAATAACATCCCATGGAGAAGATATTCATCAGTCTTTGCAGGTAAGCTTGATACACCATGAAATTTCTTAAGAAAAATTGCAGAGCTCTCTTTCTCCAGTAAGAAAATAAATGTTCTTCCATTTACATATTCATAGGTATAATATAAAGAAATAGTTCATCATTCTTACCAAAACACAAGAGCCTGCTATTTAGGAGACCTTGTTGCTTTTATTGCGCTGTTAGAATGCTTTTGATAAAGACTAAACGTGACAGCAAAAACTTTGATATCTATTCTATGAAAAGCACCCTAGATTAAAGCCTATATAAATGTATCCCATAAAGTACTTAGGATTTTTCCTTAAAAGAGGTACTAAAGCTTCACACTTTCATTCATTAGCTTTCATTCAACTTTGATTGCTGCTATAAAATGCTATTTCTTTTTTACGATACTATGATAAGGTTTTTTGGCTTACCGTTAAGAAAGTGAACATCAATCATTTGTATTATTCTATCATGATCAGTGCTCAGAAGGGAATGCTCAAGTAATTTTATTAAATCATGCATTGCCTACAGCCTGCAGTCAAGGAAAAACAGACAACTGAATCCAAGTCTCTAGTTATCAAAGAAATATGAATTGCCCTTTTCAATATGTATTATTAAGAATCCTACGTAAAAAATTCCACTGCCAAAGCCAAAAAATTATTCGTACGAGATATATTTTGGGACGAAGCATTAAGAGATTTCTAGCAGAAGTGTTAGTTCAGCACATTTTCAATGATGGAATAAAATGGTCAGCACATGTATTAATCATCTAGCATTCTCTTTTGTATAATGGCATGTACTTCTCTCTCTTTAATTATTGTTAGCTGAAATGGCATTTGAGCCGAATTAGAGACTTGAGGTTTAACATCGTAACAATATACAACCAGAACTGCTTTGCCAGGTCTTCTGCTAAGTGTATCTTGGCCATCACTCTGAAGGCTCCACTTATGGTAGGAGATCCAGACGGTAACAGATACTGAAATGACTCATGCTCTAAGAGGCAGGTGCCCTAGTTTCTCACGAAAGCACGTCTGTGACCAACAAAATGGGTTTTCCTTACCTCTCATGGCAGGAGGAGTAGCCATGAGCACAATGTAGTTTTCCACATGGCAGTATCACTACCGACAGCACAAGCATAAAGATGGTTCCTCAAGCTAGACTTCATACTTTCTTACATCTGTCCAGAAGTTTGGAGAGATCTTTCTTCACATTCCTCTGTTTCAAGTGAACGTATTTCCCACAAACACTGCTGGATATCCAGCTCTGGATATGACTTAGTTTCTTTGACCTGTATCGTAAAAGCACTATAAATACTGCCAGTTACTATTTAGCATATTTCCACCAGGTCCCAAACTTTGGGTGCAAGTCTGTGGGAGTTGCAGTATGGACTACCCTGGGCATTTCTTGCACATGAATTTCTGTTAAATCTGATTATCATCTATCTGTCAAAATTGAAATACAGACGTTCAAACATGGTGCCATATTGAAAACATATGTTACTGAAGAGACAAAAGGGGTTAAAAATCAGGAAAAGGGCTTTTTTTTTAGGCTATCTCTCTAGAGGAGCCAAAACAATATAGTTACATGTATTTATCCTCTCACCTGCTAAGAGATACTGTGCTAACAAACACATGAAAATGTAAGAAACTCCTGAGTAGAGCTAAATGGCCAATGGCTTGCATTTTAAATGAAAGAACATAGAGGAAACAACCTAACTTCAACCCCTGGAGACATACAAAGAATGTCTACCTCTAAAACTGCGATTGCCTGAAGGTAAGGGCTGGGAAAGAGCCAGTCACATTAGAAATGGAGAAATACAGCACAAAGTCACAGTACAGAACACTGCCTATCAAAGGCATCTTATTATGGCAAAGCTATGGCAGTATTCAGTTTCTGTGATACCTAGTTTAGTGCTACAGGAAGATTTGCAACAGCAGCAGCCTTCCCGTGTTTCATGGGCCACATGTACTGCACATCAGAAATAAGAAACTATTTCTCTCCTGCCCACTGAATACTGAAATCTTGCCTCAGGATTAAGTAAAGATCTTTATTTTAATATCCATGAAATAGAGTAAAATATCAAGAATGTGAACTTTGAAGTTTGCCGTGCCTTCAGCATGAGACCTAACTGCCAAGTACTGAAATTTGAACATACTTTATCTCATATGTATGTTCCAACTACAAAGACAAGGGGAAACAATCTCCCATTTCTCCACAGCTACAGCTCATTAATACCAATCCTTTGCTTGTCACCTGACTAAAAAGATGTTCACTAGCCTTCACACTTCAAGCCCTAGTGTATGAGAAACAAAATACAATATCCACATACTTTACCATGTTTGAAGTAACAAAGATCATTTTCCTCAACAGGCATTCTACATTGTAGTGTTAGTAAACACAATTCTGCTGAGACCATTTATATCACTTCAAAATGCTCCATCTGTGCCTGTCAAAAGTTCTGATACTGTTCATCCAGTTCTTATGTGATCTTAGATTTACATCCTGTCATATAAATTTCAGCATTTTAATAGGGATAGTTGGAGTTTGAAATACCTTGCACTCAATTTGAAAGTACGAAGCCTGCTAAGGTAAGAAACTTGTTTAAATATTTTTAGGAAACATTGTAATTTTTGGTCTTTCTTATCTTGATTTTGGTTAAATCTGCAGTTCCTTTTCTAGAGCTAGGATTATAGCCTATAGGTACACAGAATTGTGGCTGCTTGGCTCATGGGAAAATAGTGAGGGTGTATAAAGATTCTTTCATATTTGCTCCTGAAAGAATATGAATACTAATGAGTTGAAAAAATAGTATCTTAAATATTGGAGACAGACAATCTCCACAAAGGGTACAAGATGCTAAAAAAGCAATATTGGGATTAACTGTCATATTTTAAAAAATAACTACTATCAGATAGAAATTTGGGGTTTTTTTCCACACAGTAATATCAATGGATCTTGCTTTACAGGTACTTCTCTTGCTTCTTGGTCAGTAGGTCACATACATCTATGAATATCCTTGCACCCATTTAGAATAACTGTACATAAAGCTCATTTAACCATGTCTCTGTAAAATGCAGTTTTTCCAGTCTGCTCTTATTTCTTTTTTAAATCATATTCAACCCTCCATCTCCTCTCAAAAACCAAAACCAAAAGCAGACAACACAAAAAAAACCAAAACCCAAAACCCACTATAATCTTTAGCCTGTACAGACTGAATACAAATATATAGAGAATTTGCCAAATCTCCCTTTTTATGAGTCTCTATTTATGCAGCTATATATGCTTTGATTTGCATCTCTCTGTTCCCAATAGTAACTCCAGCACTAGAGAGTTTTCTATTAAAGGCATGCAGTGCTGATTGATTACTGCTTGGCTTCCCTCACTGCTCCCCATTCCAAGGCATTCACAATGGGCTCATCACTTCCTCCCATCACCTTAGCCTGAATGCCTGAAGCAATGTATCCGTATCTAAGCTTCAGATCAGATTTTCAAGAAGCAAAGGAACTAATTAAATCAACTGGAAAAGCAGTTTAATCAATAGCAAGCTATAAAGTTCCATCTTTGTTTTCTCTTTAAATACATAAATTACAAAAGAAAAGTTGAATGCAGGAAGAGAGATTGAGAGAGAAGCACAGCACTATCCATTCTACACTATCCAATGCTTTCATTAAATTGCCTCAAACTATTGAAAAGAATAGCTTGGATTTCAATCACAAATGGAATATTCATTGCACGCTTTAGTTTAGGCAAGTGAAAACTGTCATCTCTTTTTTCCTCTTTTCAGCTTTTCTTTTCAGCTTTCGATTTCGGTTCCTTTAGAAACCTTTCCTTCATCTACTCAAGGTACAAAATTCCCTTCAGTTTCCAGTACACACTAGACACCACCTTTAACCACATATTGCAAAATATTTGCTTTTGCCCAGTAGGTTTGGAATACAACATATTTATGTAAAAATGCCTTTATTATTCACAGTTTCCACTGCTGTACTTGCCTTGCTCATTCTAACCTAACTGCAATGTACTAGACACACATTCTTCTCAAACCTGTTTTATGTTGACACCTTCATATGCAAAATAATAAAAAAAAAATATTAAAAAATTAAATCTGCATTTCTAAAATGACACACAGCACTTGTCAGAAGTCTGTCCTAGATCTGCGAGTGGCTTTCCATATGAGTATATGCAGATTAACGTCTTGGTATCTGTCTTATCTTTTCTTCATACAACCAAAACTCTCCTTAAATGCTATGGACACAGACACATTTCAATGTAGCTTTCACTTTTGTTTAAATGAATTGCTAAACTGGTATGGAATATATATATTCACCTATTAAGGTGAATATAAGCTATATTTAATAGAAACTTTTTTTCCCCCCCCCAGTAATAGTTGCCTAAACCAAAATGACTAAATCTGACTTCTTTTTCCCCCTTGATTTCCTTCAAAACAAGATTTATGCAATCAGATGCCTTGTACTTGGAATCCCAAAACATAGTACGTATTGGATCTGGTTATAAAGTGTAATCAGGTGGGAGGTGAGCCTTAGAGATAAACTTCCACAATTCCATGTGGTGGAAATGGGCACCTGAACAGAGATGTGCATTAGCGCTCTCACTGAAATAGCTCTGAAAGAGTATGTTTACCAAGGGAAAAATGGAAGTAATGTTCTCAAGAAAAAAAAGCATTACTAAATTGAGGACAGCTACCAATTCACCTTCTATGCCATACTTAGCTCTGCAGAGAAGTTGCAATGAAACACAAATCAAAATCTGTAACCATCACTATCATTACAGTACTTTTTATTGTAATAAAAAATACAAGAAAGATGAGATATGCAATAGATGCCAGATACTGGTTTTATTAAAACAGATTATTAGAAAAAAAAAAAAAATCAAAATCATTCACTGCATAGCATTGTATTAGGTTTCTTTTGTTTTGTTCACATTTGTGCTGGTTTGAGGTTAATTAGAATATTTTAATAGAGAAAATTACACTATGGG
>VWZE01008968.1:86694-150602 GCA_013396675.1 Eubucco bourcierii | reverse complement strand
GGGGGAGAGAGAGAGAAGAGAAAAATATTTTTAAAATGTAAAGCAAAAAATATTAAAAAAAAAATTAAGCATACAGTACCTTGTGTTGTTCTCAAGTTATAGGAAAGAACAATCAGGAATTCTACCATTTGCCTAGAGAGCAGATTATGTGATCACAAGGGAAAGAACTCTGCTTGCATCTTGAAAACTGAATTATCAATAAAAACTGATAGCAACTTTAATGATGGATTTTGTTTGTTAGCTTTGTCTCTCATCTTCAGATAGAAATGTCTGTTGAAAGGAGATTCTCTTCTTAGATATGTGACTGAAAGGGCAGTGTAGATAAGTCAAATCTGGTTTATGCTCACCAATTTCCATGGTCTAATCACAGAATGTTATGGGTTGGAAGTGCCCTCGAAAGCTCATCTAGTCCAACTTCCCCTGCCAGAGCAGGATCACCTATACCAGATCACACAGGACTGTATCGAGGTGGGTTTTGATACCTCCAGAGAGACTCCACAACCTCCTGGGCAGCCTGTTTCAGTGTCTCATCACCCTGACAGTGAAAACAATTTTGCCTCAACTTCCACCCATTGCCCCTCGTCTTGTTAATATACTGACTGCAAATTTTATTTTAATGAAGTAATTTTTTAATGTTTGTTGCTAAGTACTCTGAAATGACCACCTTTCTACCACATCTGGCTTCTAATCACACGAAGAGCAGCTGCTTACACGTGCCCTACCAGTTCAGATAGAGGTTCTTTCCCCTTACAAACCTATCAGGATTATGCATCATTCATGCTTTATAACATCCAAAACCTCTCCAAAACAACATTCATGCTTTATAACACCCAAAACAACATTCATGCTTTATAACACCCAAAACCTCTCCAAAACATTTCCCTATTTCTAGCATCTGGGTTGGGCTTCACTTAATCTGATGAGCCTTTACAAGATGCACTGAAGAGCAAAATTAATCTATGCAGATGAAAATGGAACTCCTCATGGAGTGCCAGTCTGAACTTGACAAGCACTGAACATTTATAAGGTCTATTGAAGTCAAAAAGATATACAGATCATCGACAGTGCTAATAATGAAGCTTGTGGCCTTGGGTCATTAAGACACTAACAAAGTAGACTAATTTGGAACAAATCTGAAACCTTAAAATAAGTCTTAGGCCATTTAATATCTATGAGTGCTGTGATTTGAGGAATGGAAGAGAGGCACTTAAATTCCCAAACCCTTCATGTAAGCAGATGATGAAGATGACATGGAGAGCTGACAGTACTTTGTACTTTAAAAGTTAATCTTGCCCATGGAAATTTTAATGCTATTTTTCCAAATCAGAGAGCAAAAAATGGACCAGAACTGTAACACTGCAGTCAGATGTAATACATTCCTTGGTTTACTCTTCCTTGTCTGGGGTAATATTTGTCTTTGATGCTTATGTAGCACTTTGTTCAATGGAAAAATTAAGACATCTGATGTTGAGCATCTTTGTTATCCTCAACCAATTATGCAAAGACATCCACACTGCAAATGACAGGTGTGGGTGGTACTTCTCCCTGTCTCATGGTGGCTTTCAAACAAGCCAAATTGTCTTCAATTTTGTCAAACAGAAAAATATTTTAATAAAGTACAAATATTCTTTACATCCAGTATTGTAATATTCTACTTATTCCAATTGCACGAGTAGAGCAAATTATAAATATCCCTGTGCAAATTATGATAGCCTCTAGAATGTAAGCATTTAGAACTGTAGATGGCAGAGAAACTAGATTGCAACAATTTTTCTATTTCCCATGGATTATGGAGCAGCTGTCAGATGGTAACAACTTGCACTAACTATTTAGCTAGCCTGCATTTGAACTGGTGACCCAGGAGTGAAATATTCTCTCTCATGATCTTCCGTTCTCTCATTAGCAAAACCCCTGAGCCTTTCACTTCCCACCAAATAGATTTTTTTTTTTTCCTCTTTCAAAGAAGTCAAAAGCTTGATTATCCAGTAAGATAGCTTTGACTCGTGCACTTCTCAGGCATCAATAACCAGGGAGAGAACAACTGCTGTCTACATAAAGACTTAATTGCAGCATGGAAAATGCAGAAGTGCATATGCTCGGCCTTATAGCTGAGATACAGAATATAAATAATGTGAAGACTAAAATTCCAAATGAAGATAAGAATATAAAGCATAATGTCACATTTTGTTAGTGTACACATGCACACACACTTGCTTCACGTCTACTTAGCGTTTACCGGCACTGACTGAACAAGAGAAAGTACAGGGTTCATCCTGACAGAAAAGCACCGAGGTAAAAGAAACCATATATCAATATATCTGCCAAAAATGACACAGTGAATGAACTCCTCCTCCTGCAAATATCACATTTTTCAAGCTCTCCAAGTCCTGTAACGTTATTAACAAACTGACACCTCTTAAAGGCTCAACAAACTCCTGGAGGATTTTACTGAATATACCCTGAGGCAATGGATGTTGTAGAACTATAAAAATCACAGAAGGATATAGTGGAGAGTTTAAACAAGAAACCAACCACCATCAAAAGACAGCAAACTGTCAAACTGACTATGTATTTATACACTAGAGATGCAGAAAACTGGAAACAACACAAAAGAGGAATAGGTAGCAATTATTTTATCCTCAACGCAATGAGGGTGAATGACAGCCAAAGATCTAGGAGCAAGAAGCATAAACTACCATTAAGCAAGGCCAGAAAGGATCTCAAGCATTTAGCACTCTCCAATTACAACTGTGTTTTCAGGACATCTTCTAAACGTAAAGGCCAAGTAGGGCAATGTAAATGTGAAAAGGGAAAGAAAATTCACAGCAGATAGCTGTGTTTAAAAGACTTAGTTTACCTAATTCCATGGATAAGCAAGACTAGGTAGGAGTGAGCAGTAGAGCAGTAGGTGCAATAATAAGTTAGAAGTTAGAAATTACACAATATTTTTCCTTCAAATTTTGACAAAAGTAACAATTGAAAGAAAGAACCAATTAACATTACACTCAGACTTTCAAAAAAAGATAAATAAAAGAAGTCTACAATCAAAATGTAAAAATGAAAACTACACCTATAGTTAACTGTAACAGTTTAACCCCGCTTGATTCCCAGCAACACAGAAGTGAGGGAAAGTAACACAAAAAAAACCCATCTGGGTTGAGATAAAGACTTGAGATTAAAAGAGTTTAATATAAATGAGACAACAATCATAAAATCATAGAACGGTTTAGGTTGGAAAATCATCTAGTTCCAACCCTCTGCCATAGGCAGGGACACCTCCCACTAGGACAGCTCACTCAAAGCCTCCTCCAGCCTGGCCTTCAACACCTCCAGGGAGGGAGCAGCCACAACCTCCCTGGGCAACCTGTGCCAGTGTCTCACCACCCTCACTGCAAACAACTTCCTCCTAACATCCAGTTTCAATCTTCCCTCTACCAGTTTAAACCCATCACCCCTTGTCCTGTCANCTCCAGAACTGCACACAGTACTCCAGGCGGGGTCTGACAAGAGCAAAGGGGCAGAATCACCTCCCTTGCCCTGCTGGGCACACTGCTCTTGATAACAGCCCAGCACTCGGTTGCTCTCTGGGCTGCACTCACACTGCAGGCTCATGTTGAGCTTTTCATCAGCCCAGACCCATAGGTCCTTTTCCTCAGGGCTGCCCTCCGACATTCACCACCCAGCTCGAGATTGCACCAACCCACTTGGCCTTGTTGAATTTCAATAGGTTGACCTGTGCCCACCTCTCTAGTCTGTCCAAGTCCCTCTGGATGGCATCCCTGCACAACTGCCTTAGTTTATTTACAGAAAAAAAAAAAAAACCACAACAGTGAAGTGCAGGAAAGCAGGAGCAGAAAAGAGAGAGCTACACAATTCTCTCTCACCTCACTGCCATCCACACAGAAAAAGCACAACAGCCAAATCTGGAACCCAAAAGCAGCAACCTCAACAGGAAGCCTCTCATGTTACAATCTGAACTTCAAGCCTTGTAATACTTTGCTTCAGCCAACACTTTCATTTTGAAGCTGGCATGAGGCAGAATGGTTTTGAATAACAAGAGTAGATTTTTTTCAGCTCAGCCCATGACTCAGTTGAATGTCTGAGCTGAGAGGTACAAACTAGTGTTTTTTTTTCAGTCAAGGATGCAATTAAAATTAAATCTGGTTTCATTTACAACTAAAGGTGCTACATTCTATGTGCAATGTTTAAATTAAATGGGAATTTCAGTGCTTGCATGGTTCTGCAAGTTAGAAGTTATATTACTCTGTCCCCTGTTTCAACTGTATCCAGAAAGCATTTTATGAGCACAAAAATGCACTTCAATAAATGGAGCTCTCAAAGAATACTCACTTTTCTCTGGGCTATGAAGAAAACTTGTATTCACTTTCTGCCTCACAACATATTGGCAGTCAAAGGTATCCTCTGTAATCACACAGCTTGTCGTACATTAGTAGATATATTTCACTTACACAGTTGCAGGAAGTAGTTCAGTATTGCACTTCATCTAACTTACAATTATTTTAGCCTCATACTGTTACCTTCCTCAGTAGTGCAAAAGCACTCCATCTGAGTTTTCCTTTCAAATTTGGGGAAAAAATGGTGACTTAATCGTAGGGAAGGATCATAAAGTTACACCCCATATATTTAAATTCTCATATTGATACTACAGCAGCAATTCTATTACCATAATAATAGGTATATGAATATAAATAAATGCTTCACTTCATCTGTGTCAGCATTCACAGAAAATAATGACAGAGAGCAGGGCTCCAGGGATTCATCTGACATTACTGAACAACCTCTTAGCCTCAGATATGCCTTTAGCTGCCCTGCTACAGACAGATTGCATAGAGGAAGATCTACTGCTGTTTTTTCTCAATCCAAGTCTCAGAGAGTGATCTGTACAACCCAAAGAATTATCTAATGGGAATAAAAATAGTGCCACATTTATAAAAAAAACCAACAAACCAACCAACCAAAAAACTCAGAAAAAAAATAAATCTTAATTTAGCACTCAGACAAATACTTTAAGAACATCTCTCTGAAAGGGTTCTGCTAAAGATGACTCCTTGAATGTACCTTAAGTCGCTGGAGAAATGGCAGATATTTGATACAAAAATTTAGACTGAAATTTTAGAATTCCATTTCAAAAGCAATGAAATAAGAGAGAAGAAATAGTTACACTGGATGTAAAACTTAATGAAATGCACCCTAAAATATAAGAATTTACTATCAAGTCCTACATTATTAGATACAGTTCACAAAAGTAATTTCTGAAAACTTAACAGCAGCCTGCATGTGGTGAGGTTATCAAACTAATTCTAAATATATATAAATCATAAATAAATTCATATATATATATTTTAATGGAAGTGCATCACATATTATAGACTTCACTTAAATCATCAAAAAATTTCAGGTGCTATGCCACAAAATGATTTCCAGTGTTCTGGTTGGGGAATAACCTACACTAGCACAAGGAATGATGTTTCAAAAAAGAGCTTGTTACAACTTTAGACTGCAGAAGGAAAAGGAGAGGTGTGGGGGGGAAATAAAGCATCTCACTGGGGCTCCTTTAAAGATAAGACTCCTGCTGGTCTTGCGAATATTGGATAGCACCTCATACTATGAGAAAAGTCAGAAAGGTCAGAGCTGTTATTTAACAGCAGAAGGCTACTAAAGACTTAGAAGGACATTAAAGATCGTTTAAACAATAGTCTTTAATTTATTCAGCAAAACAAGAGGCAGTCTCATTTGCAACACCTAATCACTTGGAGACAGATTCAGCCCTCCAGTTCACAAGCTCTTTGTTGTTGGGGTTTTTGTTGTTGTTGTTGTTGTTTGGGGGGTTTTGTTTGTTTGCTTGCTTGTTTTTTTGTCTGGTTGATTTTATGTTTTGTTTTGGTCTTTTTTTTTGATAGTTGTTTTGTGTTTGTTTGGTTGTTGCTGTTTTGGGGTGTTTTTGTAGTTTTTTGTTTGGTTTGGGCTTTTTTTTGGTTTTCTTTTTGTTGGTGTTTTCTTTTTTTTTCCCAAATGAGATGTGGCAAATTACCTGTTTGCTTTATTTTACATTTCACACACATCTGAATACATAAAATCCACAAGTTTCCAATTTTCATTAAATCACATGGGAAAATAAATGGAAATTTTTATTTCTGTAGCATTACCAGTTTGGCCCAAAAATTTCCTTAAAATTAACATGGAAGGAGTCATCCCAATAAACCTATGGATCACAGTGCATGCCTGAAGTTTTCTAGCTAGAACTGCCAAATAAACACTCTGTGCCAACTTTGCCTGAGTAAATCAAGTTAAGGTAGAATTACAGCTCACAGGGGATTAATTTTTTTTACTTTTTTTTTTTCCCCCCAATAATTGTATATGAAGAATTTACTTAAATCCATAACATTACAGTTTTATATTGTTCCACTGCTGATCTTTAATATATTTTTAGATGTGTATCAATTGTTGGAGAATTTGGAATGAAACAAAAAAGCAGACTAGGAAATTACATGGCTGCATAAACCATCAATACGGGATAGCCATTTGCAAATATATTAGGCCTGCCCTTAAACAGGTAGAAATATACAATGCTTCACTTTGCACCAGCTGAGAATCTAACCTACTGAAGGTGACATTTCCCATCAGTGTTCTATTTCACATTCTTTGCAAGTTTTCTATATATTGTATGAGCCAACATTGAACTACATCTGTTAGCTGCTGTATTCAAGAGTCAGCATGATGACATTAAAAATAAAAAAGCTAAAGACCTGCTCTTCCTTCCTTTTCCTTCTTCCTGTATGATTCATGGTTCTCTTTCAAAACCTAGTCATTTCTCTTTTTAGTATCATTTAGGCTACCTTATTTCATTAAATAAAACAATCTGAAAAACTAAAGTGGAGAGTGCAGAAAATTACAGATAAAGGATAAACTGAAGATGATCTAAAGCAATAAAACAGTTGATCAGTACTGCAATGAAACATCTTGCAATTGGTTGCTTCAGTAACCTTCTACCACATGACAGAAGCCTGATCAGTCCCACACATCTCCCAGTTCTCGGCTGAGGTTCTTTCTTTGCATGGATGGTGGGAGAATGGTGGGAGGCTTGCTTTCAGGACTCCTACCCATGCAACCAGTCTAGTACAGAGTTTGTACTCCTGTGGAAAAGCTAAAGAAAAACATGAAATTAACTGTGTTCAGTTTTTGCTTTTATTTCCCAAGGAGTACCACTGATACTGCCTTTTACTTGGGCAGAGAGATCTCAGACACAGAATACAGCAGTATGGAAGGAAGAGAGTAAGAATGAAAAGAACACAGAGTAACAAAATTAAATTCAAAATGCTGCTGAAGGACAGAATTAACATAGTAAGAGAAATATCCATCTTCTGCCCAGGTGAAAACAATACCCCTTTATTCTACAAAAAGATGGCTTTGCAGCAGTACAGAGCTGCATACTGGGAAGCTGAAGTCTTCCAAGAGACACTTGAAAATGAAAGCGTTCTTCATAATTAACAAACTGAAGTAAAACTAGCTAACCTTTTATCTAATCCGGTAGCTAATCTGGTAGCTAATCCTGGCATTATGCCATTGGAGATCACTACATTCATGTAACTGAACCTACATTTTGCATGCACTCAAAGCTGCTGAATAGTGTACTTGGAAAATATTGCAGAATGTAGTGAAGTAGGACATTTTGATATCTGTGAAGGAAATGATTTAGATACAGCATTTGGGATACTGTAACAATACGAACTAGCTGTCTGATTGTTGAGAATGCATTCTCATGTCTTGCCTAGTAAGTAAAACTGATGAAAGTATCAAAGCAACTTCACTTTGCTACATAGCTCCTGGACTTCCAACATCCATCAGAAATAAATCAACCCTTTTCGTGGATGAATTTTACCAGCAGGCCTCAATAGCATGCAAAAATCTTCTTGGGATATAAAAAACCATAAACTACAAGTTGTTACATCTTCTAGATTCCTGTCCCAATCTGTGAGGTTCAGCCAAAACTCTTCAGATTGCTGAGATACTGTCATTCAATCTATGCACTTCCTCAGTTAACAGCATGTTTATTCTACAAGTATTTTTGTTGAAGCATATTCCTCTTCCTAAAAGCATTAATTCATATTAAGTCCACAGCTGTATGTACTCACTCTTGAAAAAAAAGTTGTTTTCTTTCTACAAAAACACAAGAGGGGAAAAAAAAAAAAAGGCAATGAAAACAATCCAAATATGTATCACTGTCTGCATCTTGGAAAATAATTCCAAAGGCATGAAATTTTGAGATAAGGCTACAGAGTTTGAAAACCCATCTTCTACACTTCTTTGAGCACAAGCAAGATGTAGTAGTTTAAGAGCTAATGTGCTATTTTAGTTCTAAATTATAAACAAGAGAGAGGAACTTGCCATACATTCCTTGAATACAGAGTGAATGAGCAGGGTACTGGTTGTAAAAAGAAAATAGTCTATATTATTCACTGCTTTGATAATTGGTATAAAAAACCAATGTACAAACAATTTCACTCTCTTGGCTCTTGGGCTCTGCTACTGTTCCTTCACCTCTCTGATTCCTCCACACTGTACTAACGTAACGTGTGAGCTTTGATGGTTTTCTATCTGGGGGTAGAGACTAAGGTGGCACTGCCCCTTCTGGGCTTTCTTTGTCCAGGGGGGAGGATTGGATTTCTGTGTTATTTCTAAAGAGTATGTGATTGTAAATACACGTAAATATATTTTGTATACATGTTCGTAAATGTGGTTTGCTGTAAAATATAGCTTCATTTTACTTCCAAGCCATCTGAGCTGGTCTGGTAAATGTTTTTATAGAATCATAGAATGGTAAGGTTGGAAGGGACATCAAGGATCATCTAGTTCCAACCCCCTGCCATAGGCAGGGACACCTCCCACTAGTACAGCTCACTCAAGGCCTCCTCCAACCTGGCCTTGAGCACCTCCAGGGATGGAGCAGCCACAACCTCCCTGGGCAACCTGTGCCAGTGCCTCACCACCCTCACTGGAAAGGACTTCCTCCTAACATCCACTTTCAATCTCCCCTCTGCCAGTTTAAATCCACTGGCCCTAGTCCTGTCATTGCAAGACCTTGTCAATAGTCCCTCCCCAGCCTTCCTGTAGGCCACCTTCAGATACTAGAAGGCTACTTTAAGGTCTCCTGGAAGCCTTCTCTTCTCCAGGCTGCAGAGCCCCAACTCTCTCAGTCTGTCCTCATAGGAGAGCTACAACAACTTCCTAACCCATCATACAAGAGTGCTTTTAACTAACCTTAAGGTAAGTGTCTGTAACTAATAAAGAAATATTATACCTTCAGGTACTATTCTACCTTCATGTACCTTCAGGTACATGACTCACCTTAAAAAAATATTTTAGGAAGAAGTTGTTTACTGGAGATGGTCACCATTGAATATATTTAGTCAACCTGTTAGTTGAAGTCTAGCCTTAAGGTGGCAGAATCTTTCCCATTAAGGATACTTAAAATTTTGTATAATTAAAAACTAGAAGGAAATAAAAGTCTTATCCTCAGAACTGCTAGAAAGCCGTTTCTCATTTGCAGTTTACAAGGGAGTTCATCAGAAAACTGTTAAACCAGATAGTTTTATCATCCTTCTCTGCATATCAAAGACTTTGCTCATTCCCAGTCTTTTCCTCCTTGTCACTCATCTGCGACTTCACTCTCCATCTGCATTGCCATATGCTGAGTGATAAGGTCATATCAAAATCCTATCCATAATTTAAAAAAAAAACAAACACCAAAAGAGTTATGCAGCAGCTTAGGCAAAAGAGACAAGATTTAACAACAACGTGAAAAAAATATTCTAGTCTCCCTTGAAAATAAAAACTTAACCACTATACCAGTACATGAGCATAAAAACAGTTATTGAAGGACACAGAACAGTTGGAGTGTGTCCAGAGGAGACCATGAAGATGCTCAGAGGGCTGGAGCAGCTCTCCTATGAGGACAGGCTGAGAGAGTTGGGGCTCTTCAGCCTGGAGAAGAGAAGGCTTCCAGGAGACCTTAGAGTAGCCTTCCAGTATCTGAAGGGAGCCTACAGGAAGGCTGGGGAGGGACTATTGACAAGGTCTTGCAATGACAGGACAAGGGGCAATGGGTTTAAACTGGTAGAGGGGAGATTTAAACTAGGGTTTAAATCTAGGGAAGAAGTTCTTTCCAGTGAGGGTGGTGAGGCACTGGCACAAGTTGCCCAGGGAGGCTGTGGCTGCTCCCTCCATGGAGGTGCTCAAGGCCATGTTGGAGGAGGACTTGAGTGACCTGTACTAGTGGGAGATGTCCCTGCCTATGGCAGGGGGTTGGAATTAGACGATCTTTGAGGTCCCTTCCAACCTTACCATTCTATAATTACATACAAATTCTTCCTGTTTCCAAGATCTTGGTCCTTACACATCAATACTTGGTTTAGGGAGTTTTTTATCATATATGCTGAATATTTTTTAACATTATATAGTTTATTATTACTTTGTGTAGAAATATAAGGTATTCTTTATAGTAGACAAATCCAGACAGATAAAGAAACCTGCAAATTGACTACAGGAAACTACTTCACAACAAAAGGTTTCTCTCTTTCTGTCTTGTGTTGCTGCCTCACTTATCACAGCATCCTAAGTTACCCAACCAAATGGTGGTGGAATTTATGTGGATACTAAGACCTACAAAGCCCTGAAAATTGCTGAGTCAATATCCTTTGCTCAGGATGCTACTTCTCATGGGTGACGAAGCAAAGAACACCTTAATCTGCACATGTCAAGCTAAGTAAAATTCACATCAGCCCTTGCAAAACAAAATTACTGGTGCAGAAAGTCACTTAGCAATTCAGGCCAAATGATGAACTGAGGACCTGATTCTGCAAACTCTTCCTTGACAACACATAGGTAATGGAGAACATTCAGATATATGAAAACAAACGAGGATAAGTCCTTTTTCAGGGCCTTTTGCATGAACAAGGAGTATTATTGTGCAAATTTACCGTTGCTCTGGAATTCTGAAATTGGGTTACATATTAAAACCTGTTAGTTATACCTCTAATAATCTAGGAAGAATTGTGTGTGTAGGCAGTGGAATAGCAGTTCAGCAAAGCATTTAACCTTGTGCTCTACAACTGTTTCTACGCAGCAAATTTCTTTGCCTCAGATTAAAACTTTAAATCCTCTAGGCAGTAAACAGCAAATGGAGAAAGCCACCAGATACCAAAATGACAAGCTCAGGAGGATATTTTGCTTGTCTGTACAAACTAATGTTAATAAGTGAATTTGTATTTGCACATATAGTCAATCGACAAGCATATATTTGCAAAGANGAACAACCTCAACAAAACCCACAAAACAAACCCAACAAAACCCAAACATAAACTAGCTAGAATGTGTCAATCCAGTGGTTTGTCCAAGGGACAAGAACATTGAAGGTACAGAGATGCCTTTGTGGTGTGACACCCAGCTTCCCACAGTTCCTGGCTGAGAAGGTTCCAAAGTCTACAGTCAAATCTTCCTATTTTCTCTTTTTAGTATATATTTTTATTTTCCTGAAATGATTTAATCAATGTTTTAATCCATTTCGACCACTGCAGCATTTGTCAATGTGGTTTGAATAATAAAAAACCCAACTACTTCTCTGGATTTGTTAAGTATAGTGCTTAAACAGAAATAACCAGATTTCATGAATCAAAACCATATTTGGTTATTCTGGGTCTCCTTACAGACAGAAAACCCTTTAGTTGCTGACTCTTGGTGCCTGAAGGTCAGTATGGATGATGCATGGGGAAGCTGACCGTCTAGCATAAGCAAGTCATGGTGCTGCTTAATGTGACCACAGGCATTGTGATGGCATTCCTGATGCTTTGTATGAGATGTATGAAACTTCTACACTTTGGATCTTTTCAAATGCTCCCTTACACAAATATGAAGTGTGTTGCCTTAGCAGGTGGATCTAAAGGACAGTATGGTCAGTTTTTGTCAATCACTCTCCTGCTGCTTCCAATGTAAAAAAGCAGGCTGAAGCACTTTATATTGATGATGCCACAGATCTATAAATGGAGAAAAGTAAGGCAGGTGTTCCTGAGCCATTCTAATCTCTACAGCTGCACACTAGGAAGCAAAGAAACATTGATATTGATTACATTACTTTGGGGTTTCAGGGGGCTGGGTTTCTTTGGGTTTGTTTTTTTTTCCATGGGAAACAATTTCTTCCAAAAAATTCTTGCATTTGTTGTCACAAGTTATAGCCCTTCAGATAAATTAAACATTGTAGAGACTAACAAACAAAAAAAAAATTGCCTTCAGTTTCTCTTCCCTTTGATATCCCTTGTAAGTGGCATTTTAGTCACAATCCAAGATGATCATAAAATTAGAGAGGAGGAAAAAACAGACTTCCCTCTATTAAATAAGTTTAGTATAAATAAATGGAAAAGAAAGAAGGGAAAAAAAACACACTACAGGAAAGACATTAAACCTACAAATGCAAATCTAAAGAATCTAAGAAGCTTCTTTCAATTAAGTCTTTGTCTGCAGAGTCAAACAATCAGCAAAAAGCTATCTATAGCCTGCTCTCCAGTGGATGTATTTCTTAGTGTTTCTGTGGCTATGTTTTCACTTTCTTTGTTTTTTATATAATTTCGAAGATCAGGGCTGGTTAATACTGCTGGGTAGGGGCAGTGGTGGTGGGAACAGAACCTCATGGAAAGCACTAACCAACAGGCTGCAGAATTCAATTGTAAAATGCCACAAAACATTTTGTGTGCAAAGTTCCATATAATCAGGGGATAACCTGAATTTGGAAAGAAAAAGAGCATAAAAGCTATTCTCTGTGTTAATACTTAAACCGAATAAATTACACTCGTGTCTTAAATTACTACAAAGCATTCTATTAGCTTTGAACTTAAGCTCCAGTTCAAAAATTTTCAGAAATAGTTATGTGTGGATTGTGTATGTGAGCCTTATTTCGCTTCAGGAACACATGTAATGAACGAGAAGTTGATCGTGTCTTAAAGCTTGATTCATAGAAGTTAGTTTCTTTAATTAGAACCTCTACACAATCCTGTGTTTTCAGGCAACTGGAAACAATTCCAGTTTGAGATCTTCCCTGAATTTTACATTTGGTTGGTTTAAGAATTACTGTTATTTATAGGGGACACAGGGCATATTTCAAAGGCAGTGAAAGGGAGGAGGGTTCCTTTCCTCTTGCAGGGATTTTCAGCCACAGTTGGCCCAAATTCACTTTAAAAATCTCTGTATGCAGATTATCACTTTTTCGTTTGCATAAGGAAAGCTTTCCTGCAAATCTCACAGTTGCCATGCACAGTAGTGACTCTGGGCTATACTTCTGATTACATTATAAATTAATATTTGTCCTCGGCTTCCAATCAATAGGAAAGAGTATTTTGTCAAAAGGCCTGCTGTTGGCAACACTTGAGCATATTCATGAGGGCTTAGCGGTGATTATGGTGCTCAGGCACACACAGCAGCAGAGTTTCTCTCCCGCTTTGTGCATGCTGCACCTTGCATCTTTCCTGGAGATTTTCCATAGGCTCTAATAGCTCCCAGTAGGCCTCCTCACGGCAGACCTCCACACAGCTGGGAAGCTGATGTTGCTATGGAGCACCATCACCATTACTGGATAAAGGTGCAAAACAGTGCATTACAGCTGACGTGCAGCCATGGAAGGCATTAAGTGTCTTTACCGAGCTGTCACTTACAGCCCTATGGGAGATCAGAGCAAGCCGTGGGTCCAGGAAAATAATATAGTGCATTAACAATAACTGTGACAGAAAGCTGAAGGGGTTACACAGAATTAGTTATTCCACATATGGTTGTATTTGCCAAAGGATGACTGAACGAATATTGACTGTATTAAAGCACACAGCTCTGCTCTGGCCTTTCAGAATCTAAAAGATATTGCTAGAGTGACAATCTAACAAGGAGCTATTACCTAGACATTAGATGTATATGTATACAGGTATTTTTTATATAATTATATATAGAATACAGTATATATATGTATAATATACATTATATATAATGTAATATATGGGTATAAAGTATATTATATATATAAAATATATATTATGCATATATATAATATATAGGTAAATAATAGTGTGTGTATATACGCACACATATATATACACACATATATAAATATAAATAAATATATATACATATGGAAGTAGAACCAAACTCTGTTTTGAGACTACACATGCCAGTCTTACTTGCTGCCCTACCAGTTATAAATGCATATCCCAATTGCATAGTTTATGGTTTATAAGCATATAGAAGTAGTCTAAGTAGTGCTTTTTATTATTTTCTATTTCTGACACTAATTTCTACAACTTGTATAGACTGAGATAAAGTCAGATACAATAAATTAGGCATCATTATAATTCATCAAGTGTCCTTGATGCTGTCAGCATCTTCGGTTCTTGGAGTCACTCATTATAAAATATGCTTATTCACACACATTTTTAAACAACAGATTTACATGAGTCAGGAAACACAGACTTCGTCCTTTCTCCTCCTGATTAACCTATCAACAGGCAGGTGGCCTTACAATATCCATCAGTTGTTGCTTGGTATAAAATACAAGTTGGTTTTTCTATGAAAATACAATTTAGACAATTTGTGTAACCTTTCAGTTAAGCTCTCATTTCTTTTACATGATTTTGCTAATCTCTCACTAAAAAAAAAAATCCAAAAAACCACAAACCAAAAATGAAAAAAAAGTTTCACTGTGATGTACTTAAGTATGTATCATATATATCCTGAAATTCTTATAACATTCTGTGAATTTAATGACTATAAACACTTTAGAGCCAGAGAAAAACACTATTTAAGTTACAACTACAGCTGTAGCAGTTATCTTTACTTAACATACTGGATCCACAGTTCCATCAGGTATGCACTTAACTGACTAACAATAATCTATTACAGTCTATTACAATCTTCTGATGAAACCATGATACTGTCCATTTCCTATCATTCTGAGAGTAACATTGTCCATCTAAATTCACTAATGGTTACTAGCATGGAAGACAATACAACACAATATTAGCTTATCCATTAAGAATTTCATATGTATACACTTAATATTCAAATGTTTCTCATGGATGAGGACTTCAATGCAACACATGCAGCGGAAGGAAGTGTTTTTATCTCCAAGACCTTTTCTTTTTAAAAAGAATTCTTCTCTACTTCCATCATGGCTGGGTATTGCTTAATGTCATTATTCCAGGTTGCATTTTGTTGAAAATGCAAAGCAATTCTTTGCTACAGCTTTCGACATGAATCAAGGAGTCGACTGGCTTATTTCAAACCTCAGTAATCCGGAGATTTGCAAGGAATTGTTTCCATTTTATAGGTAAGCTGCATAAACCTTTGCAGAGCTATGGAAACACAGCCCAGTTCCACATTTCTCAGCTCTCCTACAACATGGAGTTAAGTTATATCCCTACCATGAAAACAGTACATTAAATCAGATTCATGTAAAGCTACGATGAGCTTAGTTTGACCATTGGCTAAGTTAGCTCTTTGGCTTGTAAGTACCTACACATGAAGACGTTTTAAAGGATAGAGTAGCACTAAGAATGCAAACTCAAACATTTAAGTTATGCTTAATCAGTAAAGACCAGTCCAAGACAGCAGCCAAATTCCTAGTTAAAAAGGAATTCCCAAGCTTAACTAAAAATACAGTAGAGGAGAAATCATAAGGTATTATGAATTTAATGGAGGATGAAGAAAGCAAGCTCTTCCTTTTTGAAAAAGAAAATAACAGTACCTTTCAGTGTTCTTACTGGAGTGGTAGAGGTGTTATTTCACATCTACAGATGCCTGCACATTAAGACACTTGGATGCATCCTGACAAAGCTGTTCTCTCTTTATATTTTACCCATTCTTTGATTCCATCTTTCTCTATAAAAAACCTGTTAATGAAAATGTACGCATGTAATTCATGGAGTGCTGCGTTCCAGACAGTGTGGGAAAGTGATTTTGTTACCTGTTACCTAATATCAGTTAACTTTCACTGTTCAAATGTTACAGAACAGCATTTTGTGCTGTAAATGCTAGACACTCTACAGATCAAATTTGCTTAAAAAAACCCAAAACAAACAAACAAAAATAGACTACTATTGGCTGTGAATAGAACAGTACTACCACTGAAAGCAGTGTGCTTTGACACTGTGACAGTAAATCGGTTTTCTCCACAAGTAAGGTGGGAGCATTGGTGTAATGAACAGGAATAGTATGAACTAAAGTTCATAAGTTTAGTAATGAACTAAAATAATTTTTGATAATTCAGTAATTTCAGTACATCTTTTGATGAGGGTATGTATTTGGCTATGAACAATCTTTCCAAAGAACTTTTTATGTCCTAAGTCCAGCATAAAGCAAAAAAGAATGCATTTTACAAGAATTCTAAACAGACTTTCTAAACCGTATAAAGGAAGGAAGCAAAAGTTACAACGTTCAGGAACTTTTCTGCTAAACTAACATTCTCTTTCTGTTAATGAAGTAGTCAAAGTCCACTTCTACTACCCACATTTAGAGTTTTGTTAGATTTTAGGGCTTTTTTTTTTCTTTTTTAATTGCAACATATCTTCATTTTAGGATTTTCCCAAGTAACTCAAATAAACATTGATGAAAAATTGACAGATGCCCATTAGCATAACTGACTGCTTGAAAAATAACATTAATGCCTTATTACTTATAACATATTCATCCAAATGTTTCATTAACTTCGTAATGTAATATTAATGAGAAAGATAACGAAAATTTTCCGGACCCAGCAACTGCAAACTGCCAGCTAATCATTAAATCCCAGCTCTCCTTTCACTTAGTTTCATCTGCACAGGTTCCCCACAAATTCCCATTCACAGATCACAAAAGAACAATTTGGGTTACTTCAAGAATTAATTAGACATTTGTATGAAAGCCACTAGAACAACTGCTCCTCCTGTGAGTTCATAAAACTGTTTAATTTGCTCTTGTATTTTCATTCAGAGAAGCTGGCAACACCACAATAAAACACAGCATGCAGGGATAGGAAGCCAAATTTCTTACTTAATTGTTCACTTTCATTTACTGTGCTCATTTAAAAGACGCAACGGCTAACACCTTCTAACCTCAGCAGTGACACAGCTGGGGCACTCTTCACAGATAATACAGAGTGACTTAGAATAATGCAACCCTTGTCAATCTGTAGAGAGTACTGAGGTTGATATTTGAAGTCTGCATTTGCATTACCAAAAGAATGAAAACCTCTCTGGCACAGTTTAGCTTTTATTATGTTTATATCTTAGCAGCTATTTGCCTGAAGAGAGGAAAAGAAATGCTGAACAGGAATGACTCAAATGTGTATTAAATGCTTCAGAATAATACAGCAGCATATTTACTGATATAATTATTGCTCTTATAGCAGTTTTCATTGTTGTAATAATAATAATTATTACTATTGCTATTATTTATTATTATTACTACTACTATTATTATTATTATGGTGTTTTAAACATCTTAGCTTCTTCACTGAGGAGTTAAATAGACCTTTGAATGATGCTCTTATGCCAAAGCTGTCCTTATAAAGGTTTTATTGAGCAGAAGTAACAGATAGACTCCCATATGTGACACAGGACAGATAGGATTTATGCATTCAACACAGGTATTCCACAAGAAACTCATCTTAGCCACAGAAATAATATCACTAAAGTCAGAGAGTGCCTTGTGAAGAGGTAATTGAGGGTGGAGGTGAAGATAATCCTCCCTCTGAAGAGCAGCCCTAGCTAACCAAAGCTAAATATGTGTCTCATACCACCGAAGTATTTTTCCTACTCTCCAGCCATGGAGTTGGAAAGCACTGGTGCATTCTTTTCACCTTAAACATGAAAGGACTTTTAAGATTTTCACATTCATTGTGTGCATAGGAAAATGTAACCACTCAGACTTACATGCAGTGCAGGCTCTCCAGCGTACCAGCACTGACGCCCATCTGTCAGCATGGCAGTTAGCCCATACACAAGGTGGAACACGCTTTCAATAGGGCATAGGTGCCAATTAAATACAAATTTTGACTGATAGCCTGCAGAAGGCACAAAATAGCATGTATTTTGCAAAAAGAATTTCTGATGGCAAATACTGTCAAATGCTTCAATATAAGAGATCACTTATGTTTATGATAGCAGGCATTATGAGTCATATTTAAACCCCATGAAAGTCAAAGTAGCCTTCCAGACACTGCAGAAATTATATATGTGTAAGCCTCCTCTTTCTAACTTGAATAGCAAGACCAGAATAGCATCAGGAGAAGAACTGAGGCCTTAGAGAACATGCCTTTTTCTGGTAAATCTACATGACAGTGAAAATTCTCTCTGCACAAAGAGTACTAATTACATGTGACTGACAAAGTAAAAGGAAAGAGTCCTGTGCTTATCCTTAAGAAAAAAAGCCAACACACCAAAAAAAAACATCTTGGCTCATCATAACTCTCTTCCTCCTTCTCCCTGGTAAACAGGTTGCAATTAAGTAATATTCATTCCAGCTACCTGCCAAATTATTTCTGAAATAAATGTATTCACAAGATAAACAAAATCTGGAAATTGGCATTTATTCCTCAGAGAATAGTGTGCAAGAAATGCAAAGTAAATTTGTTAAGGCATTATTGTTTATTGACAAAAAGGGCTCTCAATTTCCCTCCTCATTTCCCTTCTCTTCCATTCCACTAGTGACCTTCCCACCTTTGCTAATCCAGCTTTTCAGGACACTTTCCCATCTACAAAATGTATTTCCCCAAGATAAGGCAAGATGGAAAAAAAAAGCACAACATAGAACTTGATGATTTCCATGAAGAACTGCAAAGGCATGCAGGAGAAAGGAGCAGCAGCAGAGGACCACCTGCTATCAAACAGGTCAGACCTCACAGATGTGAATTCCAATTAAGTATTATTGGAAACTGGTGACTGTGGGAACAAGAGATCGCAGTGGGGCAGAAAGGTCAGGTGGAGCAGTTATGGATGGTCACAGTCATGGACTGTCATGTTGCAAAGTGCCTGTCTTCAGCTGATCTTTTGGAGTTCTGCAGAGCTAGAGTTGGAAGAGAGGCAGATGGAGCATGTAATAGCATTTCTCCTTCCTGGAAATACGGCCAACATCACACCATACTTTCAGAGACAGGACACTCCTTCCAAATGCAGATAGCTCTTCCTCATTGTTAATTTTTCCTTTTCCCCACTTGCGACCTCATACCTAACACCTTGTGTGCCCGATCCATTTCTGTCATCCTCAGATGTTTGCAAATGCTGGCAAATGTATAGAATGGAATCATAGAATCATAGAATGGCAAGGCTGGAAGGGACCTCAAGGATCATCCAGTTCCAACCCCCTGCCATAGGCAGGGACACCTCCCACTAGTACAGGTTACTCAAGGCCTCATCCAATCTGGCCTTGAACACATCCAGGGAGGGAGCATCCACAACCTCCCTGGGCAACCTGTTCCAGTGCCTCACCACCCTTACTGTAAAGAACTTCCTCCTAACATCCAGTCTAAATCTCCCCTCTGCCAGTTTAAGCCCATTGCCCCTTGTCCTGTCATTGCAGGACCTTGTAAATAATCCTTTCCCAGCCTTCCTGTAGGCCCCCTTCAGATACTGGAAGGCTACTATCAGGTCCCCTCGAAGCCTTCTCTTCTCCAGGCTGAAGAGCCCCAACTCCCTCAGCCTGTCCTCATAGCAGAGCTGCTCCAGCCCTCTGATCATCTTTGTGGCCCTCCTCTGGACCCGCTCCAACACTTCCATGTCCTTCCTGTGCTGAGGGTTCCAGAACTGCACACAGTACTGGAATGTGTATACACAGTATAGATGAGCTTTTTTGAAAGTTTGAAAAAGAGATTGGTTTATGCAGCACATAAATAGATCCTGTCACTTTAAATGGAAATATGTTACATAGGCACACTGTTACAGTATGGGATTTGAACATCTTGGTATTAATATAATTCTTATTACTGGTTTCTGCAAAGTATGTCAGACAAGGTTCCTCCTCCCAAGCTTTACTTAAAGCTGTCTGAACAAGAAAATAATAACTAATTTCCAATGCCTGTCTTTGTTCATCTGTCAAAATTACAGTCTTTCAAAGTGTCAAACTCAGCTATTGGATAGATTTCTGCCACAAGAAGACAATTTTCTTCTTTGTTTTTAAAGCAGGTGGAATAAGAGTTATTATTCAGAGACAGAAAATAATTAAGAACCCAATCAAAATAATTTATATGATGTCTTCATTGCACATTTGATAAAATGCTCAAAATTACTTTAATTTATACTGGAGAGGTTGTGTCTGTGCCACAAGGAACAAAACTTTACAAGGGAGTGTAAGAATCTCCCGTCTTAGAAAAAGACACAAGAAGGGTTTTCCAGAGTCCTTGGTATCATGTGTTTGTAATAGTATTAACCATTATCTGTATGTGCAAGCTTGGATGGAGCTGCTTTTTCTACCCAAATCTTCTGTTTTAGAAGCTCTGAAGTTTGAATTTCATGTTTGGGGTGAGGAGGGGAGGAGGATAACTCTGCATTTGTTTTCCTTTTTCTTGCTCTGCTAGAAGAACCTTATCATCTGCCTTTCCACTCTGAAAAAGTTGACTGTGAACCACTTTTTAAATATGCTGTAATACAGTCTCATTTACTAAAAATAGTTTGGTGGAGATGAGCTTCCAAAAGTTTGTGGGGTGGAGGAATTGCAATCTTGCTGCAAAAGACCTTGACAAAGTCACTTGAGTCGAATTAATTGCTGAAATGCATAGAACAAGGTATCTCCTACACTACAGAACATAAAGTAATATTCCAAGTAATTTTGAGCATAGAAGACAATTAATCATGCTTTGCAAGACCTTCATAAAAGAGAAGCCAGAACAGAAACTGTCAAACACCAGGGTACAAACCAAGGAAGGGTAGCAGAAACAGCAAATGGTAACAAAGGTCTATAAAGATTCAGTGCTGTCCTTCAGTGTGGCCTGAAATGTGCATGTATTGAAAGTAGGCAGCGAATTGTAAAACAAACAGTCTATTATTGAAAGTATCTTGCAAATGGGGATATGCTTACATTCTTTACAAGGAACAGATAGATCAATAGAGAGACAGACAGAGGTAAAAGACATGACCTAATAGATTTCAGTTGTAATGGTCTCAGCTGGGAGAAAAACTGTCAGCCAATTCCAGATGTTCTAGGGTAATGAGGATGTGGAAGATGTTGAGTAAAAAAAAAAAACCACTTGGGATTTTTTTTTTTTTTTTTAAAAAGGAGGTGAAATAAGAGTTATTATTCAGAGACAGAAAATAACAAAGAGTCCAAACAAAATGAAAATAATTTGTATGATGTCTCCCTGGTGAGGCGTCATCATAGAATGGTTTATGTTGGAAGGGACCTCAAAGATCATCTAGTTCCAATCTCCCACCATAGGCAGGGACACCTCCCACTACAACAGATTGCTCAAGGCCTCATCCAACTTGGCCTTGAACACCTCCAGGGAGGGAGCAGCCACAACCTCCCTGGGCAACCCGTTCCACATATTTCACCACCTTTACTGGAAAGAACTTCTACCTAACATCCAGTTTAAATCTCCCCTCTGCCAGTTTAAACCCATTGCTCTTCATCTTGTCATTACAAGACTTTGTAAATAGTCCAACCCCAGCTGGATTTACAGCTCTTCTGCTACCCTCCCCTGCTCTGGGCAGAAGGAGATGTACTGGCAGTGTCACCAAGCTTGGGCTATTTCCTGAATGTGGCCTGTTAACTCCTAACTGTAGTCACTCCACTTCATAAAACAAGTAACGTTAGGTATGTCTGTTGTTAGTGCCCTCATCCTATATTGTTGTTGTTGAACAGGCCCAAAGGGTGGTGGTCAGGGCAGTTAAATTCAGCTGGCAGCTGTTAATGGGATGAGCTTCAATAAGGCCAAATGTCAGGTCATACCCAAATGACTTGGATCACAACAAGCCCAAACAACACTACAGTCTTGGGGAAATGTGTCTGGAAAGCTGTCTGGCAGAAAGGGGGGGGCTGTGATCAACAAGCAGCTGAACGTGAGCAAGCAGTGTGTCCAGGTGGCAAGCAAAGCCAATGGCATCCTGGCTTGGATTAGAAAGCTGAGTCCAGCAGGAACAGGGAGTTCAGTGTCGCCTTGTACTCGGCTCTGGTGAGGCCTCACCTCATGTATTGTGTTCAGTTTTGGGCACCTCATTACAAGAGGGATGTGGAGGTGCTGGAGTAAGTGCAAAGGAGGGCAATGAAGCTGGTGAAAGGCCTAGAGAATAAATCTTATGAGGAGCAACTGAAGGAGCTGGGGTTGTTTAGCTTTTGAGAAGAGAAGGCTGAGGGGAATCCTCATCACTATCTACAGCTACCTGAAAGGACACGGTCGAGAGGTTGGTGCTGGTCTCTCCTCAGAGTTAATTAGTGATAAACAAGATGAAATGGCCTCAAGCTGTGACTGGGTAGGTTTAGACTGGACATTAGGAACATTTTTTTAACAGCAAGGGTGGCCAGGCATTGGAATGGGCTGTCCAGGGATGTGTTTAAAATTCATCTGGATGTGGTGCTTGGGGATATGGTTTAGGGTGAACCTTGTAGAGTAGTGTTATCAGTTGGACTTGGTGATCCTGAGGTTCTTTTCCATCCAGAATGTTTCTGTGATTCTGTGATCTAAGCCAAAGAAAAGAGTTCACTGATGATCAAGCACTTCACCTTCTGAAGGAAAACAGATGTCCTTCAAGCTGTAACTCCAGAAACTCATTCTTGGTATCAGCAAATGAGGAAATTGATCAGCTGTGTCCTGATTTGTAAGCTGTTTCATCATTCTAGATGTGCACAGGGACAACAGCAGCTGTCAGAAAGACACTAGCCTGACTGAACCAGAACCAAATCCTTCCAGGAAAACTCCTGTTGTTCCTTTAGCTATAAAGAGCAAAACATTCAGTCAGGATATGCATAACACTGAAAAATAAAATAAAAAATAAATCAAAAAAACCAAACCATCCACCATCATTAAAAAAAAATAAAAAGTAGGATGTTTTACAGTTAGAAGGAGAGACCAACAGGCCACATAATGGATCATTAACCAAAACATCCATATTCAGAAGCCCAGCAGATTTAGTGAGGCACTGTACAGATCATTAGCACTAGAGATAATAGCCATTGATTAAAAACTGACGCGCTGATCGTTTGTTCTGCCTCCTGATTTGCCTAAGGCTTCCACCAAATTTCTAACAGTCTCCACAGCATTTTGTCTTTTAGATCGTGAAAACTGTAGTTTCAGCTTCGTGAACACACATTCTGTCTCCATCTATTTATGGTATTTATGCAGTATGTCACTTGTAAGGTTCCTGCCCATATAATTTAGTCATAAAATCTTGCCAGGCCCATGACATGATTTGCTTCAAATTATTAAACCACTTTGTTCATTATTTATTATTGCAATATTGTTTGCCCTATAACAGCTAAGGTTATGTTAGCATTTCCATTACAAACACAGATACATCAAGGGATTTAAAACTTGACTGCAAAAATCTTGCTTTAAGCCGGAACTAGGCAGAGAAAGCTCCAGCTGAAAACAGATTGATTAAAAAGGGAAAGAAAGAAACAAAACCAAACAAAAAAAAACCAAAACAAAACAAAAAACCCAAAAAATCCTACACCAAAACAACCAACCAAGAAAGCAAACAAACAAAAATCCCACAAACACACAAACCCAACACTCTATATGTGAGTAAAACTAAAATCCATGTCTTGGCAACTTGGGTAAAGCAGTATGGAAGAAAATAATTACCATTTGCTATCAAATCACTTTCACATACACATTTTCCTGCATTATGATTTTTATAACATGCCCAGGGTCATTCTGTTGTATTTCAAAATGATAAGGCAATTCAGCTCTGTAAAACTGGCCATTATATCTTCGTAATAGTTTCATATTTTACATATGGAACTCAGAACTTGTATAAATGTATAATTCTCTGCACGTGTCAATGATACAAATTGCTACTTAAGGACACATAATGGGCATTTCCCAACCTCAGTATCCATACAGAGGGTCTGAATATAACTTTACAACCAAACAGAAAACCCCAAATTAATGTTAACATTTTCTATATTGAATAATGCATTGCTTCTCCATAAAGGTTGATCCTATTCCCTATGAGCACCTCATCATTGTTTATTGGACCAGTGTATATTTTTTATAATTGTGACTATTGTTTCATCTAGGAGTCTGTGTGGATGTAGTTCTTACCAGCATTAGGATTTAAAAGATTAGTTTTGCCAATAAGGACTTCAATTTTGACAGTGCATTTGCTAATAATTCAGATGCACAGAGTATCCTGTTTGGATGGATTAGAGAGATAGACAATTCACCTTCAAAGAAGGTGGAAGCAATCTCTGCTTGAGGCACAGGAAATTTGTATACAGTTCACTTTATCTATTAATATATAAGCAGATATACGATAAGGATTAGTAATAAGGTTATAAGGATTCCTGTACTGGGTTGTCTCAGAAATCTTCAGCAAAATTTCTCCATTTGCTTGCTTATCCATAGGTAGTTCATGAGCTACCTCAACTGAATGTTCTGGTATGTCAAATATTTTAATTTGCAGTGATTTAATGGTCCCATCTCTGAGTTAGGAAGTTGGAGATTCACGTAACTGCTTTAGATTTCCAAGTACTTCTGTTTGATAATCAAAATGATGCTGTATTGCACCTGATTGCAGTTTGCAGAGTATGAATTTGAGACTGAAATGGAGAATGAAGAACAGGTCTGGACTCACATTCAATCATAGTTCAGTGCTGAATTTTGTTTCTGTGGTAGCTATGTGATATAAAAACTGGTATTCTGGTTGCTTGCACAAAAAATACAGTAACGTTTTAAGTAAAATTCTTTAACTCCATCTTTAAAAACAGGTGTGCTTGCTAGATGTATGGTTCCAGAGGTTTCCAGAACATAATTTTTTTTTTTTTAATATAAAAAAGTCTTTTTTATACACATCAGAATTATTGTGTCTGTCAAGGTTACATCTGTACATCTTAGCATATTGTGTACATTAACATATAAAGTCAATTATGATTGCACGTGAATAGCTTTATCTACACTTCAAATTGACTGTTTGTACAGTTAAGTACAGACAGTTTGCAGTCACTGCAGAAACACTTTTAAACTTATCCTTTCTCTTTTCTCCTTGGAACCTTTATCTAAATTGGCATTTTGAAGAAAAATGTTATCTTTTGTCTCTGATGCCAAATCTTTTCCCAAATTCCTTCTTCAGCCTTCACAGTCTCTCTCTCTCTCTCTCTCTCACACACACACACACACGCAAGAAAAAAAAGTGTGGATACAGAGAGAAATGACCCAGCATAGCCCTGTGATCAAAGGCTGTATCGAATATAACTCATGGTATGCCTGACAGATGTGTTCCCAAACTATTCTTGAGGCTACCACACAATGAATAGCCTACTGCTTTGCCATCTCAATCACTGGAAAGATGTGGTAGACAGAGACAGCAATCTTCCATATTGCCATGGAGAAGAGTTTATTTGCATCTGTCTGTATATGCAAAGACTGATAGCATGACTGAGGTTTCAGGAGTTAGTTTAATTACTTCCCTCTTTATTGCAACATCTTATTTCCGAGATCATCTTATTCCTTTCCACTGCATAACCCCTTTTCCTTGCAAATGTATTATACTATATATCTGGCCCAGCAGATTCTTGGGTTCCTTCTAAATAGTTTCTCTTGACTTGATCCCAATAAGCTTCTGACACAGAACTCTCTTTCCTTTCTAAGGCAACCCAGTATCAGGTAAGTCCTGCCTGCCATTTATATGACTGTATTAAGGTTCCTACTAATCTTCTCCTTGTCAAGAAGGCCAAAAACATGAGAAGACATGTATTCAGCTTTTTTAAGATGTAAAAACCTCCAGCACTCTGAGTTTCTATCCTGTGAAGTACAGCTCTGTCTAAAAAGATTTTTAGAAATACTCAACACAGCTAAAAGTGAATGCTTCCCCAAGCCATGCAGTTCAATGAAAGACATGGTTAGGCTACACCTTGAGTACTGTGTCAAGTTCTGGGCCCCTCCATTTAAGAAGGACATTGAGGTACTTGAAGGTGTCCAGAGAAGGGCAACGAGGCTGGTGAGAGGCCTCGAGCACAAGCCCTATGAAGAGAGGCTGAGGGAGCTGGGATTGTTTAGCCTGGAGAAGAGGAGGCTCAGGGGAGACCTTCTTGCTGTCTACAACTACCTGAAGGGCGCTTGTAGCCAGGAGGAGGTTACTTTCTTCACTCAGGCAAGCAGCACCAGAACAAGAGGACACAGTCTCAAACTATGCCAGGGGAAGTTTAAGCTGAGGAGAGAGTTCTTGACTGAGAGCGAGTCATTGGCTACTGGAATGGGCTGCCCAGGGAGGTGGTGGAGTCACTGTCCCTGGAGGTGTTCAAGGCGGGTTTGGATGTGGCACTTGGTGCCATGGTCCAGTCTTGAGGTCTGTGGTAACGGGTTGGACCTGATGATCTTTGAGGTCTCTTCCAACCTTGGTGATACTGTGATACATTTGCCTGTTAGCTTGCCTCATGGTCCAGTAAAGGTGCTATGACATCAGTATATGAATAGAGGGCAGTGAACCAGGAAAGGCTGGGTAATAGGATGGTAAAAGCATGGTTATTACTGAAGGCATCAAGCATGTATCAGCAAATTAAATCAGTTTGCAGGTCAGCTTTAAGGAACCAGTATATGCTATCCCTCTCTTCCCACCTTTCCTAATGAACTTCCTCTTCCAAACACTCACATTGACTGAGGCTGCAAATATCAGAGACATCCTCAGTTAGTGTTAATCATGTACCACTATGAAAGACAGTGAATAGTACCTGCTTACTTCAGACAGGAGACATTCTTTCTACATGATAACACCTAGTTTTCCAGATTTTCCTGTTTTACTTTGCAGCCTGTTCCTCTCCTCCACCACAACAGCTTTTAACTGGTTTGGGTCTACCACTTGAAAGCTGTTAGAGGGGTGTAGAGTGACATGCAAAAGCATTACAGACACAGTTAGAAAACAATCCAGCCCAGTTAGGTAAATGACAGTAACTTAAATAATTAAAGATTCATTCATTCTTCTATCCTGGTCTGTGCCTCAGCCATATTTCAGAGTCAGCATAACATTGCCTGTTCTCAGCAGCCTCATACAGACAGCTCTCTTCACTTGGAAAAGAGAAAGCATAAACTGGTGCTTAGAACACTCGCTTGCAGCTCTGTAAACTACCAAAACCCTGACCTTGCTATGCTATCTTATGTAAACCAGCTCCTTTGGAGAAATCAGTCCATGAGGTAGAGGGGGAAAACCCATAATCTGGTGTGACTTTCAAAGTACATCATTAAAGCTAGGGACACTAATCAGGTGCTCTAAAAAGTCTCATTAAGTGAGAAAAAGGTGATTCTCCCCCTTTACTCTGCTCTCATCAGACCCCACCTGGAGTATTGTGTACAGTTCTGGAGCCTCCAGCACAGGAAGGACATGGAACTGTTGGGGTGGGTCCAGAGGAGGCCACGAAGATGTTCAGAGGGCTGCAGCAGCTATGCTGTGAGGACAGGCTACAAGAGTTGGGGCTCTGCAGCCTGGAGAAGAGAAGGCTTCCAGGAGACCTGATAGTAGCCTTCCAGTATCTGAAGGGGGCCTACAGGAAGGCTGCGAAGGGACTATTGACAAGGTCTTGCAATGACAGACCAAGGAGCAATGGGTTTAAACTGGCAGAGGGGAGATTTAGACTGGATGTTAGGAGGAAGTTCTTTACAGTGAGAGCGGTGAGACACTGGAACAGGTTGCCCAGGGAGGTTTGTGGTTGCTCCCTCCCTGGAGGCGTTCAAGGCCAGGCTGGAGGAGGCCTTGAGTGACCTGTCCTAGTGGGAGGTGTCCCTGCCTATGGCAGGGGGCTGGACATAGATGATCTTTGAGGTCCCTTCCAGCCTTATCATTCTGTGATTCTAAGTATCCCCAAGCAAATGGGTATTTGAAATTTGAAAGTGTACCAATAATTATTTCTGTTTCAATTACACTTTCTGCCACACATAAAAGGTGACAGATACACTACAGCAGCCATTGATCTGGGAAATTTAGCTCCTATTCCTCCTTCTTCTCATCACCTTTGACTGATATAGAGAAAGACATTCCCACTATGTTTCTTGTCGCCAAGTTACTGTGTTACTAACGGAGTGGTTATCGACTGAAAGCTACGACAACCTGGGCATCCCAATACAGTTTCACTGAGAAGTCTTTACATCACTTTGTGAATGTATCTTAAGCTGGAAATAAACAAACCAACCCAACCAACCAACTAACCAAAGTATCTGAAATCATTAAGTAGATTTAAAATTAAGATTCCAAAAACAGAAGCAACAAAAACCCAGATAAGTTATTTTTATAATTAAGTTGGCTTTTGATGTGCTGTCTGTGCCTGTTAGCTAAGCTACGAAGGAACTTCTTAGAGATTTTGGGAGTAAAATTCGAGTTTGTTTTGTGAGGCAGCATCTATTTGCCTTTCAGTAGGAACTACCATGGGACCTCCTTCATGTCTCTTGGCACAGCCATGAGATTAAAGTTATCTGTACAACACCCCAGGGAACACTCCAGAAAGCAGTCTAAAATGTAACCAGATAGCTCAAAAGGAAGTCACGCCGCAACAGCACGGTTCACGCATATGCTGAAAGGGGTAGGTTAACCAGGGTCTAGGAAACTCCTCATCTGGAGTACACCCTGCGGAGCTTCCTGTGCTGTTCTGCAGGTAAACAGATGTGATTCAATGAAGATAATAAAACTGATCCCAGAGCTAAATGGCCTCTTGGCCCAGAGGAGATAGGAACTGGACTACTGGAGAAAGACACAGAGAGGTAAAGCATTAAAAAACATGAGGGTTTAGGAATGACCAAAGCTGGGATTGCTTCCTCATCATATTGATTAACTGTAAAGCTAGAGTCAGCTATGAAAACGAAGAACTCCCCAGTTTTCAGAATCACTTTAGAAAGGTACTTTTAGAAAAAGTGTTCATTATGTTCATAGCCTGGAACACAGCAGGTTACATTGGCAGGACACACAGTGGGCAAGTAGCTGGGAACTCCTTAGCTCATCTTGCCATGGACATTTGCCTCTCATCCAACCACAGCTTGGGCAGTCACTTCTGATACCACATAAACACGAACACAATCAAATATGAGAACTGCCTTTTGCATATATGTTGGTTTGAGGTTAATTGGAATATTTTAATAGAGAAAATTACACTATAGGCTGTAAAAGGAAAACATGGTGATGTCTACTTCACTCATAGGCTTGCTGAGATTGTTTTGGGAAAAGAAACCAAAAGATAGATAAGGCATTCTCTGTCTGTCTCTCTCTGGGGACACAGCACAGCGTCTGGGGCAGTCTAGCAACTTCTGGCTCTGGCTTCTCCTTGCCTATTGATCTTCACTAACCACTTTTCTTCTAACCCCCCTGGCCGATCCTCCTAATTCACCTTGTGCGTAAGGCAAACCTTGGGGTAAGGTACAGGGGTGGGGAGAAGGTGGAAGGGTGGTTGGGAGCCCTTCCTGGGGTCTCTGATTTCTGGGAGGGCTGCTGTGTTTCTGTATTAACTTTGACTTGTCTATTTCTGTAACTATTCCTGTCTATAGTGTGTATCTCTGCTTGTACATTGTGCAAAGCTGTAAATAGAGCTTCAGTCCTTAACTTCCAGACGGCTGAGTTCTAGTCTGGGTCATTTTACAAAGTGTGGGAGGTGGAGAACTCCTGAACCATCACACCATAGTTTAAAAGTGAACTCCAAATTAATTACTATACCTGTCCACAGACTGGAAAAGTTCTAGTCCACACAAATTTCATCAGCTTATCTACAATCACATAGCCAAAAAAATACAAGTCTCTGGTTGATATCCTTTAATTTTGTTCAGACTAACGTCATATTGATTTACCTTCGATCAGTAAACTGACAGTAGTAAGTTGTAACTGCTCAAAACCTGACCCTTTAGTTAGTCAACTAAAGTGGTATTTAAACCCATTTTAGGTCAATTGGTGAAAATCGCCTTTTTAGACAAAGCAAGTTCCTGATTTGGAACTGAAGAAATAGTTATATATATATTCCAGAATCACGTCTTTTCTTGAAACCCATTTGTCTGCCCTTGATTCCCTTGCTATTTTTTCTGCTCTTATACAATGCTGTTTTATGTATTTCTCCCTAAAGAATATAAAACCATCATATGCCATGTGTGAACTTGTAAAGTCTTTTGAGATACAAGGACAGTAAATATCTGAATAACCTTACTGAAGAAACCATCTATCAAACACAGAAGCCATACACACTGTTAAGAATTAGGGGAAGAAATAACTCTATAAAAACTTGCCTTATTTAACTAACAATCAGATCTTAGACTAATACACCTATGCACTGTAAATAGTTTTTATATTTGTATTTAATGTCATTTTCTAGTCACCACAGCATACAGATAATCCACAGGGTTACATCTGTAGTAGGATGCAGTACTGATTATTGCACCAGCAGCTACACCAGAAAAATCAAACCCCACAGGCTTTCAGAAAACAAGTCTAAATCTTTATGTCTCAGTGTTATCCTTAAATCCAAGAACAACACTTTTAGAGACAAACAAATTATTTCCACTGAAGATAAGCATTGCTACTCTATTATGCTAAGAAAATTTCCACTTGATTCTTTTGATGCTTGATGCAGTCAGAAACACATACTCAAAACTATTCATAGTGAAAGACAGACAGTATTGACAAAGAACTTACAAATAATTGGGTTTTAATTTATAATTGGTTGGACTAACTTATCACAAACTTACAAACAAGCATCTTCAAACCACGATGCATTTTATGTCACTACAGATACCTTGCACAGCAATATTTTTTGTTGGTAAATCAGCACACCAATAATTTCCAATGCTCTATGTGAAAGTTGTATAGTAGTACTTTTACAGCTCATTACTTTCTAGATGTTTATTCAACTAATTATAATCATCCTTTAAGTAGATGAAACCTGTCTTTTTAACAGGTCAACATCTCATCTTCTTCCTATACTGCAAACAAGTTGGATGAAATATTAAGTTTCAATTTCACACAGAGATCTTTGTTTTAAATAAATGTAAGCATGGCAGAGGTACTTACCTATAAATAGTTAATAGCAGGCAACAACAGGTTTCTGTGACTAACCACGCAGTGATGCCTCTGCCCGTGTATGCCTTGGCAGCCTCAAAACCCTCATGGGCTTGGCAGTGACTCTGAAGCTGCTCTTTCTCCTTGGTTGCTCAGGTGAGGTGTTGTGTGTTTGTATCATGTTCCCCACCCAAATAACACCTGTAGGGAATATGCTTCTCCCTAGGAAAACCATTTTGTGAAAGCTTAATCAGGCTGACCTTGACTCACCACTGAAGAGGAGGGGAAGGAAAGCTACTCAGGTTCACTTGGAAGCAGAAGAGGTGGAAATTTTCTGTCTCTGTGCTCACATGGGTGTTGTGGTCCTGGCAGAGGAGCCCACTGGGACTCAGTATGGGGTATATGAAAGAGGCTGGGGCTGGATGAGAGCCAGGTGCAGCTTTAGTTGCCCCCAGAAAGGCAGGGAGGAGGCATTTGCTTCAGCATTTAATTGCTTGGCTAATTTTTTCCCCTCCATAAATTGGTCATTGAAAGTTTGTGTTAATTGGCAACAAATTAAGTAAAATATCCCAGGGCTGAGATTGCTTTGACCCCACCAATATGTTAGATAGATACTTTTACAGCTAGTTTGGAATTAAGTACTGAAAGAAAGAATCATTTGACAAAAGACAACTCCTTTCTAAATTTCACCTTATTATTCTGGCCTTATTCATACCCCATAACCTAAAAAGATGAATGAAATAAAACATGAGGATTGATACTTTTCCTCAATTTATATTAAAAACAAAACAAAACAAAAAAATGCAGAAAGGAGAAAGGATAACTGCCCATGTTCACAAGCAGCATACCAGTTGGAAACCCTCCCACCGGTGATTCACAAGAAATGGAGTATGGAATTTGCCCTCAAAGGAGCTGAAGAATTAGCAGTGATGAAAGTTATAACACAGGAAAAAAAAAAATAAAAGGCAAAGTCTTAAAAGACAAAACTATTCTGCCCTAATGGGACCACATCTGGAGTACTGTGTCCTGTTTTGGTCTCCCCAATTCAAGAGGGATAGGGAAATGCTAGAGAGTCCAAAGGAGGGAAGATTAAGGAACTGAAGTAGCTGTCTTATGAGGCAAGGTTGAGAGTCCTTGGGCTCTTTAGGCTGAATAACAGAAGACTGAGAATGGATCCTATTAATGCTTACAAATATTTAAAGGGTGGATGTGAAGAAGAGGAGGCCAGCTTATTTTCAGTGGCCCCTGTGATAGGACAAGGGGGAATGGATATAAATGGGAACACAAAGTTCTGCCTCAACATGAGGAAACACTTCCTTACTGTGAGAGTGACAGAGCACTGGAACAGGCTGCCCAGAGAAGTTGCAGAGTCTAATTCTCTAGAGACTTTCAAAACTCACCTGGGTGAATTTCTGGTGTGGCCTGCCCTAGGTGATCCTGCTTTTGTAGTGGGATTGGACTTGATATCTGGAAGTCCCTTGCAACCCCTACCATTCTATGACTATAGAAGTCTGTAACTTTGTTTTCCTTTTGTTTATTTATTTTCCCAGTGCTCAGATAAAATCTGGCTTCTGCTGAACATGCCAATTTTACAAGCAAGGGTTCTAAAGTATTTCCATTTTGTTTAAGAACAAAAATTAACCAGAGCTGCTCTTCCAAGTCTAGGTGGGTCTGTCAAGTAGGTTAAAACCACATTCAGTGCACCTGATGTTAAAAAGTCTATAATACCTCTGACATCTTCACAAAGAAGAATATTCTATGAATCACATGGTTCCAAATCACCAAAACCAAAACACTCCTTATAATGAATGATACCTCTTTGAATACTTTCAGCAGAAATAATACATCCAGAACATATTTTCTTTTTGTCAGTATGTCCTTCACTAAGGCCATATGAACTTTCAAAGATCTGAACACAGCATGAAAAGTAGTCAAAGAATCATAATTCTTATGTAATAAGAAAGCACAACCTCACCACAATCATGCATCCTTAATATTTCATTAACTCACAGAGAAGCACAAAATACAACACTGGTAATTCCCTAGTGCCATTGAAAGTTGACTAGATTGTAAATATTTTATGTTTTTAACTACACATTATATATTTTCAAATCTCATTAGCTTTTCTGAGATCAGCAGGATAATTCCTGTTCAAGTCAGGGTCTTGCAAAACTCTGGTGAAAAAAAAAGGGGGGAGGGGCAGAAATTGCACTGGAACAGGTTGCACTGGAAGGCTGTGGATGCTCCCTCCCTTGAGGTGTTTAAGGCCAGGTTGGACGAGGCCTTGAGTGACCTGTACTAGTGGGAGGTGTCCCTGCCTATGGCAGGGGGTTGGAACTAGATGATCTTTGAGGTCCCTTCCAACCTTACTATTCTATGATTCTATGATTCTATGAAATAGGAAGCAGAAAAATAGCCAAACAGACAACCGCACCAGTGTGTGAGAAAATTATGGTTAATCCATGAAAAGACTTTGATTACTTCCTCAAAAGTCTTTATTCCTGAAACACCAGCACAACTAAATCTTGGTGTGTCATCCACTGACACTTGAGCTTCTAACGTTAAAATCCTCTAGGTATCTAAATGTTGGTCTCTGTGAATGCTAAAAGCACCTTAAACTTGTCATATTACCACTTCTCCTACCTGCAGTAACTCAAAACTCACAGAGATATTTCAGCACACAAGTTGCCCAAGGTCCTCATGCTGAGGAACTCTGAAGGTGAGTTTACAGATCCTGTGTTCACATATGAACAAAAGCTCCCACTGCCTACTGGTGAGGTTCTAGCAGAGGTGTGCCAGTGATGCTTGTGGCTTGTGGCTGATAGCTCCTTGTTGGGGACGGACAAGACCACTGACAAAAGTTCCCTTTTTCTTATTTTGAAGAAATTATCACCTCTCTCATGTACCTGGTTTGCAATGGCATGGTTTGCCATAAGGACACTCACAGTCTCATCAGCTGAAAGAATTCAGTGTACTCTTCCAGAGAAGCAGCAGAAGGACAAGCCAAGTGGAAAGAGAGATAAGAGAAGCTCTTCTACCTGGCTACACAAGCACTCATTCTGCAATAGAAGAGATGACTGTGAAACGCTGTTATGGATAAATGCTTTTCCCCTGCTTGTTACTAAGTACCTGAACCCCTAGAGAGAAACTCATCTGCCTGCTTCTCCTTGTCATCTGCAGAAGCATCCTTGATGAAATGGAGCAGCTTCCATGGGCGATGCTACGGCTGAGCTGCCAGCTGTAGCAGAAACCCACCAGGGAATCCAGGTAGACTGTGTTACAACTAGCCCTGGGTGACCCCCATCCTGCCAGAGCTGCAGCTGAAAGCTAGATGGCATATATCAACTAGCTACATTTTTCATCTTTTCACACAATGTAACTCTCCCCCTCTGCCAAAAAAATCAGTGCAGAAACAATTTCTATCAAAAGTGCTGCTGAAAAGTTTCAGATATGAATCATTAGGATGAAGAAACCCTGGCAGGTTGCTTTTTTGGGGGTTATTCTGGCTATTATCCATACTCCTAAAAATGGAGATCATTGAAAATTCAACCAAGCCCCAAATATAACAGAGGTTTCAATCAATCTCTTTAAAAGAAAAGGAGGATTTGGCAGGTTTGTGACTCTCTTTTATGTAGAAAATAACAAAAAAGAACCACCCTGTTTGCTGTGCATGAATGATAAAATGATAAGGAAGGACGATATAAGACAAGCTCCCCATCTAGGTTTTAATATTAAAACTAGAAGCATAAGCAGAGCATGTTTAAAGCATTTGTTTAAATGTCAATATCCTGTCTGCTTCAGCAGTGATGCAGGTTTTTGTGTCACTTCTCCTGCTCGCTATCGACTGAACGATCATGATTGCTAATGAGGATGCAAAAAAACCTGCTGCTTTTAATTCTACACTGAGTTTTAACTCTGTCATTTCAAACATGAAATTAGCCTTGCTGTTTCAAAAAAAAAAAAAAAGGTATGTTCTTTGTTATACATTCTGGAAAGTATAAGCATGCCCATTATGCTATTTCTCGATAATTCACACTCGTGTACAAAGATATATCTTCCTCCCCTTTCAGAATTCAGTTTACCTTAATGAATTGCCCTACCACAAACTGTCAGTCAAGCAGAACATGTAATCACTATGAATGAAGTTCTCAGAAAAGGCAAGGCCTGAATATTCAAATGAAGTCTGCTTCTGCTTCACATAATCATGTTCTGGAGGCACTGGCACACAGAGTTCTCACTGCATATTTCTTTTTAAGAGTTTCATTGATCTTTTAACACAGATAGTAAAGACATTAAACTATTTTGCCCTGCAACAAAAGTATGGTACTTGAAAAGATGTCCTGGGGTATGGAAGGATAGAAAGTTCCCTTGCCATTAAAGCACTACCTGCATAACCCAATGGTGCCTGATTTTACCAAATACTAGCAAAAAGAACCATACTATGATTCTTGTAGGTGATTAATTTAGCAAGGCAGTGTTTTCTAGAAACCTCCTAAAAATAACCAAAATGAGTATGCAGAACTGAAAACATTTCCCTTTATTTTATTTATTGAGGTTTATTATGGTGGTAAATATAAGTGATTAATTTTCAAGTACATGCAACTACCACAAAGGATTTTACTGGGGGAGGCATTATTTTCTAGACTTCCCTGTAGAATCTTACTTCTTGATTGTCTTTTCCCTTATAGAAACTCACTTCCCAATGATACAAGAGGCTTTTTCATGGAATATATCAAGCAGTTGTTTTCTCGTGTTAGGAGGATAATCTGTTAATAGTTTATCTCAAGTATTGGTAATAGTACACTCATACTTATGTCCCAGATGCTGTAAAAAGACTTTGTAGTACACAAAAAGCATATTTTGTAGGATGAATTGACATGGATGCTCAATAAAGCCAGCCAGACAATGATTATTTACTGTGGAGTCCACATGCTTTGGCCCACAGAGGACAAATAAATGCAGTTCAGCTTTGCTTCCAAGCTTTTGACAGGAGGTTCACAAAAGAGGTTGGAGGAAGAAGTTACTAAGTTACAAGAAAACTCAATCTCTACCCACTAGTATAGTCTATAAAAATGTTAGAGGCACAGAAGGTAAAATGTAGTCATTCTCAGCAGTACTAACATGTTCAACAAGAAAAAAAAATAATAACTGCGTAGTAGATGACTCCCTCCAATCATAACACTCTTGAATTAAGAGTTCTTGAGGCAGCATTGGTGACACCTTCTGTGGAGTAAAAGTCCACACATGTTTATTCTGAAGTTAGATTCTAGTCTCTGATATTTCTTTGGTCAATATTTGCTTCAAGACATAGGCATAAAACAGATGCAGGAACGTAGTACAAGACACCACCACCTTACAGCACACCGTTTACCTGTATTCACACTCATCTTTATTTTCGAGTGCCTTGAATGTTGTGAAGTCACTAACAGTGAAAGTCAGGCACGTACAGTAGCACCATCCATCTAGGGTGTTATTTCCACCTTTGGTACATGGCACTGATGGCCAAAGCCAAAGGCACATCACCTTGCCTTTTAGTTTGGGATCTCTCTGATGAGGTCAGACAGCACAATGTTGAAGAGCTGCTGACAGGAGAGTAGAAGACTGCAGCTAGTGCAGGGATGCCAATACTAGCAGGAGGCTACATCAAAAAGCTTTCTGGTGCAGCAAGTGGGACAAGAAGGAGCTATACCATAGTTTTCTGCTTCTTAACAAAATGTTTGTCTCCCAGTTTGTCCTGACATAGTGGATTGGCTCCTGGCAACAAGAGCTGCTCTCTGCCTGACAGACTTCCTATTCAAAGGCATAATTTTAATTGATTTGTTTTCTAAGTTTCTTTCTGCTGCTTCTCTAGTACCAAATGGCAGACTTCTGTTCATGCATCACCTTATCTCTACCTGCAAAAGGCAGGGATATGCCATCCAGAGGGACCTGGACAGGCTGGAGAGGTGGACCCAGGTCCACCTCATGAAATTCAACACAGCCAAGCGTAAGGTCCTGCACCTGGGCAGGCACAATCCCAAGCACAAATGCAGTCTGGGTGGTGAATGGCTGGAGAGCAGCCCTGAGGAAAAGGACCTAGGACGTCTGGGTTGATGAAAAGCTCAACATGAGACTGCAGTGTGCACATGCAGCCCAGACAGCAACTGAGTCCTAGGCTGCATCAAGAGAAGTGTGGCCAGCAGGGCAAGGGAGGGGATTCTGCCCCTTTACTCTGCTCTTGTCACTGTGTGCAATTCTGGAGCCCTCAGCACAGGAAGGACATGGAAGTGTTGGAGCGGGTCCAGAGGAGGCTACAAAGATGCTCAGAGGGCTGCAGCAGCTCTGCTATGAGAGGACAGACTGAGAGAGTTGGGGTTCTGCAGCCTGGAGAAGAGGTGGCTTCGAAAAGACCTTGTAGTAGCCTTCTAGTATCTGAAGAGGGCCTTACAAGAAGGCTGGGGAGGGACTATTTACAAGGTCTTGCAATGACAGGACAAGGGGCAATGGATTTAAACTGGCAGAGGGGAGATTTAAACTGGATGTTACAAGAAGCTCTTCACAGTGAGGGTGGTGAGGCACTGGAATGAGTTTCCCAGGGAGGTTGTGGCTGCTCCCTCCCTGGAGATGTTCAAGGCCAGGTTGGAGGAGGCCTTGAGTGAGCTGTACTAGTGGGAGATGTCCCTGCCTATGGCAGGGGGTTGGAACTAGATGATCTTTGAGGTGTCTTCCAACCTTACCATTCTATGATTCTATAGGATGGGGAACTGCAAGCCCAGCACAAAATTTAAAACACAGCTATCTAACAGCCAGAAGACAGGGTACTGCACCTGCTGTGTAAACCAGCCAGCTTGACCCAGCTCCTAGTGCTACCAACAGAAGTGCCCATACGAAGGTGTGGGCTGTAATACATACTAGAGACCAAGTCATGAGGACTCTGGGTNACTCTCTCAGTCAAGAACTTTCTCCTCACCTCCAGCCTGAACTTCCCCGGCACAGCTTGAGACTGTGTCCTCTTGTTCTGGTGCTGCTTGCCTGAGAGAAGAAGGTAACCTCCTCCTGGCTACAAGCACCCTTCAGGTAGTTGTAGACCGCAAGAAGGTCCCCCCTGAGCCTCCTCTTCTCCAGGCTAAACAATCCCAGCTCCCTCAGCCTCTCTTCATAGGGTTTGTGCTCGAGGCCTTTCCCCAGCCTCATTGCCCTTCTCTGGACACGCTCAAGCACCTCAGTGTCCTTCTTAAATTGAGAGGCCCAGAACTGGACACAGTACTCAAGGTGTGGCCTAACCAGTGCAGAGTACAAGTAGCTCAATTACCCACACATCTGCCATGATCCATGTTATCTGTAGAAGCCAGTACATTGCACAGATGCTGTAATCACAAATATTTTGGCTATATGTCAGTTATTCTGCTTAACATTACCTTTAAGGTCTGTAAAGACATCAAAGAAAGCAGCAGTTACAGATTCAATTTCCTTTCTGAAGGCAAACCAACCAAAAAGCATGCTATTTTAACTTCTCATATTACATGTGCAAATGTAATGTTTCACTTGTTTGGAAGAAATGGAACTTGTGATATTTTTCTCTTGAAATTATCTGACCCTGTCATGCAGAGATGTCTTGCTATTAAGACTTAGACACAAACCACAACTAGATAGCAATTCTTCTCACCTAAAATTAGGAATTTCAAGTTATTTAATGAAGTGTAATTATGCACTTGTTACAAATAGGTGTGGGGTTTGTAGTTAAATAGCGATTATCTCCCATCAATACCAAGTTCAAGTGAAATGCCTCATTGCTGTTATTAAGATGGTGACTGTTAAATATTGGTCTTGACTCTGGCCCAAAAAGAATAATTACTTCTTTCAGTTTTAGGTGTTAGTCCTGGAAGTATATTGAAATATAAATTTAAAGACTCTACCTCAGTATTCTGCTGTAGTGTGACAATTTAATTTACTAAGTTAAAGTAGTTCTGTTGTTACAACTTCTCTTGATGAGTTTCAGTGAATGATTTGCTCTTCACCAGTGTTATCATAACTTTCCTTGCTCCCATTTCCGGCTACCTGAAGCATATTGCAGGTCCCAACAGATCTTGCCAAGACTTGCCTCTTCTCCAGTTGTCAGAATGTAAGGATTACCCAGCTTACTTCATGATGCCCAAATGGCCCAGTTATTCACAATTTTTTACCCCAGAAAAATATCACAAGAACACTAGACTGAGGCTTGAATTCAGTAGCACTGAAAGTAGCATGGAAGGATACTCAGGATCCTAAGGAATCAGCTACATCTCAAAAGTATGCAAACAAGACTCAAAAGCAGTTAGGTATTTTGTCATTCTAATACCATATTAATTAAAGAGCTTCTCAAATCCCAAAGAGTTGAAACTCTTTGGGAAAAAAATAAACTATATATGCAATTGACAGCAACAAGCTATTGTGCAATTGATAGCAACAAGCTATTCTCATCCAAGCTAGAAACAAGGCCAGTTCTAAAATTATGCTTTAATCTTTCATTAAGCAAGTGACAACAAGAAAATAATTAAAAATTTAGAAGTTTTCCTCATTGCTTACGATTCAGAATTTCAGCTTAGTGGTTTCAGTTATCTGAAACTGGAACTCTGAATATATGACGATGTTGGAGAGTGGTGGACTGACCCTGGCAGGACACAAAGTGCCCACCAAAGCCACTCTGTCACTGCTCTCCTTAGCTGGACAGTGGAAAGAAAATACCATACAAGGCTCATGGGTTGATATAAGGACAGGGAGATCACTCAGCAATTACCATCACAAGCAAAATGGACCTGACTTAGGGGAAATGAGTTTAATTTATTACCAATCATATCAGTGTAGGGCAATGAGAAATAAAATCAAATCTTAAAAATACCTTCCCCTACCCCTGCCTTCTTCCTGGGCATAACTTTACTCCCCACTTTCTATACCTACTCACATCCTGCAATCCAAAGGGATGGGGAATGGTGGTTATTATTAGTTCAATACACACATATCTCTGCCGCTCCTTCCTCCTCCAGGGAGAAGTCCTCACACTCTTCCCTTGCTCTAGCATGGGGTCCCTCCCACATGAACTTCTCCAGCATGGGCCACCTGTGGGTCCAGATGTCTAGCCAGGAACCTGCTCCTGTGCAACCTTCCCACAGGGTCAGAGCTTTCTTTGGGTGCATCTATTCAACTGTGGAGTTTCCCAGCAACTGCAGGTGGATATCTCCTCCACCATTAACCTCCACGGGCTGCAGGAGGGACAACCTGCCTCACTGTGGTTTTCACAACGGGTTGCAGAGTAAGCTCTTTGGCACTTGGATGACCTGCTCAATCTTCAACTGACTTTGATGTCTGCATAGTTGCTTGTCCCATATTTTCTTATTCCTCTTTAATTGTACAGTTTGTTGGTTTAGGTTTCTTTTTTCCCCCTCCTTTATATATGTTACCTGAGAAGTGCTACCACTGTTGATGATGGGCTTGGGCATGGCCTTGGCCAGCAGTGGGTCCATCTTGGAGAGCTCACCGACATTGGCTCTATTGGACACAGAGGAGGCTTCCAACATGGAGTCTATCGGACAAAGAGGAAGCTTCCAACACCTCACTGAAACCAGCCCTGCAGCAGCACACCACACCCCCCAAAAAAAAACAAACCTTGCCAGGCAAAACCAGTACACAAGGTCCAAATCTGCATCCAAAAGCCCAGTTTCACATTCACAATGAGCTAACTCAAAGGCATACATTGTTGTTACAAGTTCTAAATCTGTCTGTGTGTGTGTGAGGTGGGGTATGCATTTGTTGGGTTTTGGGGTTTGGTTTTTTGTTTGTTTGTTTAGGCTTCTCTTTTTTTTTTTTCCTCAAGTGACATCTCAAAAGTGGGAGATGCTGGTTCTTCTAGCTTTTCCTGTTCTGGCTAAAAATGTAGGAGGGTAACATAAAGACGACATCACCTGTGACAACCTGGCACAGCTTAGTACTGAATAATGATTAGAATATGCTCAGCTTTTGTTAACAGTGACTTAATCAGAAGAGGAGACATAGGCTGGCAGCCATACCAGTTGTTAATCTGTGAGGAGAGGGAATGGCATGAAGAAGCCTTAACAAACTCCCCAACCTTGATAAATATTATTAAACAAAACCAAAGCTGGTCTATCATCTGTGCATGCAAGCTAGAGCTGGTCTTTAGCAGTGTCATCTTGTGCCTCAAGTGCATTAAAATGTCATTATCCATATTCACCAAATTACCTTTCTCTCTGTTTCCTTCTTTGAGCCTTTTTGTAAGCTATAATTACAATTAAGCAAAGACATGTTTATTGTCACAAAATGTATGCCAACGGCTCACACTAATGCAATCCAAACATTAGTATGAAACATTTTTCCAATTACTGCACAGACTCCCTATAGTGTTTCAAGCTGCTTTATGACATTTTAAACTCCCTATATAATAGAATCCTTTAGAAAGCGACAAAATCTTTCTATTTCTTCCTCATGACCCAAGAAAACCTAAATCTATTAAAAGCACATTTTCATAGCAGCAGGATAAAAGTGCTTTTGCTACATTTATCTTTCAAATTGGTGGTGTTAAATAGTGCCAGGGGATAAATAACCATAAAATATAACATTAGTGTACAGGGTACTGTTCTAACTAGGCATGATGGGATGTCTTTCTACCCTTTCATTTCTTCTTTCTATTTGTCCCATTAGAGTTAGGCAATCATTCATCAGTTGCTGTGGCAAGCAGTGTTGCTCCATCCTGACTGCTGTCTAAAATGAGACCTAAGAAATAGAGCCACAAGAGAAAATACAGCCCACAGCAGTCTAGACATGTCCACACCTATATTCCTGGCTAATTTTCTACCTAGATATTTTTGCTGTTTATGGACAGAATAGAGAAATAGGTCCACATACAGAAATAGGTCCAAGTTTTTAAATTCTGATACACATTCATTTAGCATATTAGAATGAACTAGCAAAAAAGAGCCTGACTAATTAATAACCACACACAAAAAACCCCCAAACCCAAGACTTTACAATCAGCTTCTGCTTCCTGGCCCTTCCAGATAACTTCTGATAACTTAGTATACCCGATTCTGATCTGGTGGAGCGTTTGAGCTTAAAACAATACTATTTTGGCAAAGTACAAATAATATTAGCATTGAAGTAATCCTAAAATTAACTTATATAAAAAAGGAACAAAATATAATCCTTATTAATTGCAAAGCTACAGATTTTTACCAAGAAATGTGAGAACAGTATGGCCTGTGGAAAAGACATAATAACACTTCCTCACACGGTTTTTGATTAAAATGCATTTCACAGTTCCTTCAGTGCTATCCAACACCCACTAACTAAATAGAGAATAACTCACAAGAAAATCTGACATTTGTATATTTTTTTTTAATCTTCTACATATTTACAAGAGCATGTAACTCCTTAAGATTATTTTGCAGCAAAAAAATTATAAAATATAATTGCCTTAATTTTGAAGCAAAACTAGAATTGCCTTTTATTCACTGATTGCCTTATAGCAATAAACATGAGTCAGCAGTGTGCCCAGGTGGCCAAGAAGGCCAATGGCATCCTGGCCTGCATCAGCAATAGTGTGGCCAGCAGGAGCAGGGAGGTCATTCTCCCCCTGGACTCTGCACTGCTTAGGCCACACCTTGAGTACTGTGTCCAGTTCTGGGCCCCTCAATTTAAGAAGGACATTGAGGTGCTTGAGCGTGTCCAGAGAAGGGCAACGAGGCTGGGGAGAGGCCTCGAGCACAAACTCTATGAAGAGAGGCTGAGGGAGCTGGGATTGTTTAGCCTGGAGAAGAGGAGGCTCAGGGGAGACCTTCTTGCTGTCTACAACTCCCTGAAGAGTGCTTGTAGCCAGGAGGAGGTTACTTTCTTCTCTCAGGCAAGCAGCACCAGAACAAGAGGACACAGTCTCAAGCTGTGCCAGGGGAAGTTTAGGCTGGAGGTGAGGAGAAAGTTCTTCACGGAGAGAGTCATTGAGTGCTGGAATGGGCTGCCCAGGGAGGTGGTGGAGTCACCATCCCTGGAGGTGTTCAAGGCGGGTTTGGACGTGGCACTTGGTGCCATGGTCTAGTCTTGAGGTCTGTGGTAATGGGTTGGACTTGATCTTTGAGTTCTCTTCCAACCTTGGTGATACTGTGATACTGTAAATTGCCGTGGTAAAGTTCAAACATTGTCCTCTTTTTGTTCAAAAGATAACATGTACCCTTCAAATAACTTCTGAATACTGAAACTGATGTTCAGAAGGTTAAGCATATTCTGGAAATCTGAATTTTCTGGAAGGGCTGAAAATGGCATGTGCATTCCATCAGACATTCACTAAATGCTCTCTTACTCATATCTCAAAGAAAACTGACCTTCTTCAAAAGAACTAAAAAAAAGTACCAAACTGTTCAACTCTGAATAAAATGTAAGAACTACTGAAAAAGAGTCTTCCTTTCAAAAGATAAATAATTCATTGAACTTGTAGCTACCAAGAGCTCTAAACCATCTGGATTTTGTTAATCTAAATTATTTTTGAAGTCAAGGAAGAGAAATATCATACTTCAAACCCATGAAGTCTGAAAAGCAGTAGACATGCATTTCCAAATCACATTGGCAACACTATGAGGCTTTTACTCATAAAATCAGCTTTTTATTTCACTGAAATGAGTTATCTTGTGAGAAAATTCTGACCAAAATAAACAGCAAAAGACCTGTGTTGATGATGTTCTGAATTTTCAACTTAAGGTCAAGACTGGAGATACCTTGTGGCTTTGATGACCTCAGTGGACACAGTATATGCATTATATGTCTCACTTGTTAAGTACTTCTGAGTTAAACCCTAAATCCACAAACACAATGAGCTCAACAAGGTCAGGGGTTGATTTACTATTCAAAATGATTTTTTTTTTTTTTTTAATTCTAGCATTGGCCAGAAACCTAAAATTGTCTTGGAAAGAAACAGATTAATCATAATGGAAACTCTCCAGCAGATCAATGGCAGTAAGGAATAAAGAACGAAGCAGCAAGTAATCTAGTTTCAAGTATCATTAGCATCCATAAATTCATGCAGGCATCTTGTATTGACACAGCATCTGTTGCTGCAGTGGATTTGTGAACTGTCTCTCAAAGCAACATGGAGATGGCTCTTTATCATAAGTGCCAGAAAAAACTAAGAGAGATGAAATTATGAACTGTCACTTTGCAGCATAGCAAAATATACCTTTATCATATTCCCTCCAAGCCTGACACACATGCTTCACTGGAATTTCTAGTTGTTCAGCTATAGAGTTTAGAGCATTCCAAAGTTCAAATGTTTGGATGGAAAGAAAATATATAACTAAGCTTGTATAAAAGAGTAACAAATCTCTAGGAAGCAACGAAATTTATGATGTGCCAAATATGTACAATATAATTCACTGCAATCTTTGAGTATTTCATTCTAAAATAAATGGTAGAACCAAGTTAAAATGTTCACATCAGCCTTACATAAGGGACTTTTCATTAGCATCATCAGGAGGCAAAGACTTTCACAAACAGAGAGAAGTTATATGCAATGGTTTATCACAAGGGCTAACTTGCCTGCTACCCCAACAATGAGGTGAGGGGAAGAGTAATGCGCAAAACTCAGAGTCGAGATAAGAGTTTAACCTAACATGAGATATCATAATGGCAACGCATAATTACCTTAGCTAATACTCTAATAATACAATGCATGATTACTGTAGCTTAGCCTATTTGCAGAAGCACAGTGAAATACACAGGGGAAAAAGAAAACCAGCATAAAACAGAAAACTCAAGGCAGCAGCTAGCTGATTCTCACTCTTTGTAGCCGCCATGCCTCCAGAGCCCATACCCCAGAAGCAGCAACTGGAGCAGGAAGACTCCTGTGTCGCAATCTGAACTTCAAGCCCAATGATACTTCACTCCAGCTAGCACTTTCATTTCTGAAGCTGGCACGACTGCAGCATTGATGTGAAGAACAGCAGCAGCAGGTTCAACTCAGTCCATGACATTCACCCCACAATTTCACTGTTTTGAAGCTGTTGTGCTAAACCACTACATTATGTCAGCTATTATGCTACCAAATATAGCCATACCAAAACAAAAACATCAAGGTTTTTGCTCCAATTGTGAACAAAAACCATCCTGTCTGGAATGCAGACTATATTGACTTCGAATATGTACATTAAACACTTCCAGCAGCAAAGCTAAATTAGAAACACAAACAGACCTACAGTTTTGACTTTCATCATTCGATTTGTAATAAAGCAACCCACTGAAAGATTTTTTTGCTTCCAGCATGCCTAAAGGCAGACATCACATCAGCTACAGCAGTATGGGAAGCCAGGAGACCAACCTGTTGGCAACATCTAAGAATCACATGAGTTTAAAAATTTTGCTTTAAGATGACAGTAACATAGTGTGCTTAACATAAATAAACTCTCTTAGGGAAAGAAATTTCAGCACTAGTTGGCTTTGATGGCTGTAGCTGGTAAATTGCCACTCAATCTGGCTTCACTTTATCTCTATTTTATATTCTTGAGATCTAAGTGCTGTATGGCTCACAAATTAAAAATACTGCTATAGGGTGTTCAAATCTTTGGCATATCTCCAAGAGGTCTGCTGGTTTAAAGTCTGCACACCCGGGAGGAAATAGTCCTGACTTTAATTGTGCCTCAGACATTTCTATTAGCACCGTAAATAATGTGTAATAGAAAGAAAATGTCCAGACTCTTCCCGGAAATCTATTCCACAGTTTCATAGTCAAAAAGGACATCTCTGCTACTAGCTTTTCCACATTCCTCTTTTTTTTTTTTTTTTTTACAAATGACAGTGAGAATATAAAGCAATGTTTCCACATAAGTATTCTGTAATGGATTTTTGACCAGTTGAACTAAGACACAGCAGCTTTATTCCTTAATCGGAGCCCCATAATGGTGGTAACCTTTCATCTTGGCAGTAGGGTCACTGAACCACAAATGCTCCACTGAGAAGTCTTTCAACTGACTTCAATGAGGATGCAGAGATGGTTGCCAACTGATTTAGGGGATGCTATTGACCATGTTATTGTCAGATTCTGACAGGGGGTAAGAGGGTGGTTTGGGTATTTTGCCTGTTGATATTGAGAAGGGTAAATGAAATATCCCATTGAAGTCTTTCTACAATGTTTGCAACCTTGAGAGGCTCCAAGATTAAAAAAAAATAAAATTTAAAAAATCTATCTTGCATGACAGCACCTGAAAAAAAGGCAAGAGCAACCCTGACTGTATGCAGATATTGAAATTTTGCATGTTTTCTGTGCCTGCTTAGACCATAGCTTCTAATGATGTTTTATATTTAGTAAGTAGTAAACAAAGTCTTACCTCCATTTAGGAAAAAACCTGAAAAGATGATGGCACTGTACTTATTGGAAGTGATTCCAAGGGAACTCTGTGTTCTTTTTCATGAAGTTTGAGATTATGGAGAAACTATGATTCCCATGATACATGTATAAGTTATGCTCTGTCACAGGAATCACCTGAGTCATTAGTTAAGAAATACATTCTAGCATGAAAAGCTAAAGATGATAACAAGCAGCATGGTGCTTATAAATCCCATGAGGACTTAAAATTTCCATAAAACAAGGCAGGTAAAACCTCATATTGCTAACTCAAAACAAAATAGCTTTGAGTTCTAAGCTATTTATTTTTTAAAAGGAAACAAAAACTATTTGCATAAGTTGTTTTTTATTTTTCTTATAAGCTTTTTTCTATAGAAAATTAGACAATACATTAAATTAACTCTGCCCTCATTCAGCCTGCAGTAGTTTTCAGTTACATGAATTCCATACAGAAAAAATAGGTCTATCTACCAAACATTCAGATCAGGAACAGAGGTCATTGTCTGAGGCTGCCTGCATTTTTGAACAATGTGTAACACCTAATGTACTTATAAAACAATCTCTTTTCCTTCATTCAGTTAACCCATGATCATGAGAAGCAGTATTACAGACTCACTACTCACTCTCCAGATGGATTTCTTACTGAATGAAAAAAAAAAAAAAAAAAAGAAAAAGAAAAGTCAATTTTGTGGACAAATCACATACTTTAAAAGTTTTCTAGCACTTCTCAACTCAGCCCACTGTACTTTATATTTGTGTACTCTCATAATTAAGGTGTCATCTTCTTTCTGTAGATGACATTTCTACAAACATGGAGATCATCTTCAAACAAGTTTTTAAAAGACAAAGGCAATGTTTTGGCATTTTTCTGTATATTGTAGCCACTAAAGATCAAAGTCATTTATTCTAGATAAACAACATTATTTTGCACGTTACACAAGTAAAGAGGTTGATGCAAGAGGGCAATCAATACATACATTATCCCCCTTTCTCTCTTTCCCTTATGATTGCCTTTCTCCCTTTTCTTCCCTCTTTAAGACACTTGTGAAATTATCCATGTGTTTGTATCAAACTGTCTTTGACAATGTTTATGTTTTTGCAGGCAACTGGAGACCAGATTAAGAGAGAACTGGTTTACTCTTAATTCACTTCTGGCTTATGCCAGCCAGAAACAGTATCTGCACTACTTGACACCATACAACTGTGGGTTATCCAAACCATAACATGGAGCTATAGGATATGATTGCAACACATCCTCCTTTCAAAACTGAAGAGAAAATGCAAGAAGCACAACTCCTTTGGATATTTTTAAAATTACTATTCTTACAATCCTAACCAGAATTCAACTTAGAAGAACATATTTTTAGTTTCTGTGTCACTAATGTCTCTAGTGTCTTCCACAGATTAGACTTCCTATGAGAGATCTATTTTTTTTCCATTGCATAAGTTTTTTCTTTTCATCCACATGTTCACAGCACAACATCGTTGTAAAGATGCTTTACAAAATATTTTGGTTAGCAGAAGAATCTGAACACTACATGACCTCAAATGGCATTATCTATTGGGCAAATTAGCAATTTAACTAAATAAGAAAAACAAGGAAAAAAAGGAGAGAGAGACATTATTTACTTTTCTTTTTTTTTTTTTTTTCAAAATAAACCACGGAAAGATCCTACAGCTAAGGTAATAACTTTCTATGTAGTTAAACCCTCCTGAAACATAGTCAAAGTTGAAGGAATTTTTCCCCAGCTTCACCTTAATTGCATACTTACTGGTTAAGTCTCCCTATGAAAATTTCCCTTTATCAGGAATAAAAACACTGGTCTTCATTCTCATGTTCTACCAAAAATAAGCTAGTTCTTCACAGAACTTTAGAGGTCAGAAGGAATCTCCAGAGATCATCGAGTCCAACCTCCCTGCCAAGGCAGAATCCCCTAGGGTAGTTCGCAAAGGAATGCATCCAGGAGGGTTTTGAAAGTCTCCAGAGAAGGAGACTCCACAACCTCTCTGGGCAGCCTGTTCCAGTGCTCTGTCACCCTCACTGTAAAGAAGTTTCTCCTCATGTTGAAGTGAAACCTTCTATGTTCCAGCTTGTAGCCATTGCTCCCTGTCTTATTGCTGCTGACCAGCTAAACGAGATGGTCCCCACCCCCTTGACACCCACCCCTCAGATACTTGTATACATTGATAAGATCTCTCAGTCTTCTCCAGACTAAACAGCCCCAGGTCCCTCAGTCTCTCTTGGTAGGGGAGATGCTCAAGTCCCTCAGTCATCCTCATGGATCTCCACTGGACTCTTTCCAGCAGGTCCCTGTCTCTTCTGAACTGGGGAGTCCAAAACTGGACACAGTATTCCAGGTGTGGTCTCATCAGGGCAGAGTACAGGGAGAGAAGAACCACCCTAAACCTGCAGGACACACTTCTCCTGATGCACCCCAGGATGCCATTGGCTCTCTTGGCCACAAGGGCACATTGCTGGCCCATGCAGAACTTGCTGTCCATCAGAACACCAAGGTAGTTCCTCACACAGCTGCTTTCCAGCAGGGCAGCCCCCAACCTGTACTGATGCCTGCTGTTATTCCTTCCCAGATGTAGGACCCTGGTCTTGTCCTTACTGAACTTCACGAGGTTTGCCTTCACCCAGCTCTCCAGCCTGTCCAGATCTCGTTGGATTGCAGCACAGCCTGACAGGTTGTCAGCCCCCTCCCCCCACCCTCAAGTTTTGTATCACGAGTGAACTTGCTGAGGGTACACTCAATGCCCTCATCCAGGTTATCAATAAAGTTATTGAACAAAACTGGACCCAGTACTGATCCCTGGCTACAGGGCTCCAACTTGATTCTGTGCCATTGATGACAACTCTCTGAACTCTGTTGTGGAGCCAGTTTTCAACCTACTTCACAAATCAGATATCGATGCCACATCTCCTGAGCTTATCTACGAGGATGTTGTGGGAGACACATACTTGTTGCTGTAATTTGTGACTTTTTTTCCTTTTCTAAAATGAAAACTATCCAACATTTAACCATATTTCTGATAGAAGTTGCTGCCTAGTGCACAAATATTTTGTTTTGTTTCAAAAATTCAGCAAGAATTTACATTGTGCTAACTGCAGTAAACACTTACTTCAACCACACAGCTGCTTATGCATTCAGGTTACTCTTTTACAAAAGTATAGCTTTTGTAATCCTTGAGAATTTCACAAAGAGAAGCACACAAATTATGAATGCAAGACTGAAATGCTAACATTTAGAAAGTAGAATATATTATGGAATAGTCCCTGTAACACATATGGACAGCAATTGGACTTAAAAAAACCCAACCATTTAGCCAAATTAACTTTACCACCTCACTTGGGTTTTGGTTCATTTGTTTTGTGGATGTGTTTTCTTAACCTTTTAGTGGTCCTGTACTTCTACCAAACTAATAGCTCAAGATTTGATGAATGGATGGACGGATGGAAAAGAATTTCACAAATCATGACCAGATTTCATTTACTATTTTAGAATCATAGAATGGTTTAGGTTGGAAAGGGCCTCAAAGATCATCTAGCTCCAACCCCCTGCCATAGGCAGGGACACTTCCCGCTAGAACAGGTTGCTCAATGCCTCATCCAACCTGGCCTTGAACACCTCCAGGGAGGGAGCAGCCACAACCTTCCTGGGAAACTCATTCCAGTGCTTCACCACCCTCACTGTAAAGAACTTCTTCCCTAGATTTAAACCGTAGTTTAAATCTCCCCTCTGCCAGTTTAAACCCATTACTCCTCATCCTGTCATCACAAGACCTTGTAAATAGTCCTCCCTAGCCTTCTTGTAGGCCCCTTTCAGATACTGGAAGGCTACTACAAGGTCTTCTCCGCTCCAGGCTGAAGAGCCCCAACTCTCACAGCCTGTCCTCATAGCAGAGCTGCTCCAGCCCCCTGATCATCTTCGTGGCCCTCCCCTGGCCTCACTCCAACAGTTCCATGTCCTTCTTGTGTTGGGGGCAAAGTTGTTTGTTTTTTTTTTTTAAATTTTGTTACCAAAGCTATTTTTTTTTCTAAATAAACATTAAACAAGCAACCTATAGACAAGTTATTGGCATAGACAATGACATATATGCACTATCAACTCCAGAAATCTCTCCAACAAAAACTAGTGTGTTTTTGTTGTACATTAGAGCTATTTAACATCTTGATTAAATTAAACATGAAATACAACTCACATGTTCTTAATATGCATATTCTGGTTCTGAAGGTCTGCTTTCTCCTGAGATATATTCATTTAGGTCATGAATGGAGATTAACTGGGGATTATTCTGAGGTTAATTCATTCAGTAGAAACACCCATGATTTTGGCATGCTTTGTAGCCAAAGTTTTCCTTTCTAAGTGATCTTATAAAAGCCGAGAGCCAGAAGTTATCATGGCTCCGTTAAACAATACAAGGTCACAAAATGAAGTTTGAAAGCAGAATACACACAAGAAAGTTGCAATGGAAGAAACACACTAAAAAATACACTAGGAAAAATTTCTTTCTTACTGTTATAACAGAACATTTTTTCACATTAGGCTGCCTTAGGTTGCTAGTTCTGCCTGCCAATACATTGCTGATTTATCTCCCATTCATTTCTAACAGCAGTTTTGTCCTTCTTGTCTGTTTTCTCATTTTCCCTACTGACATGAACAGGAGAAGCAAAACCAAACCCTAAACAAGTATAACTGTTTATAAATATAAACTGACTTAAAAAAAATATATATAGAAATAGATATATAAAACCCACATAGAAAGTTATAACATTAAAAATAAGAAATGTTCATTACAAAGTGGGACAACATGGCAAACAGAAGTCACTGAAGTTAAATATATTGATTGTCCCTGGAAACCAAATCAAACCAAACCAAACCCAAACCTTATGTAGCAGCAGTGTCTTTTGGAGATTCTTTTTTTTTTTTTTTTTTTTTAAATTAAAAATTTTTTTTTTTAAATCACAATGATATTTTCATTTTAAATGGTTACTGGACATCCAAGACTAGAGACATATATGTTCCCACAACTTTACTTAGAGAATCACACAAAGTCATAAGAAATCATTTTTCCTGCTGCTGAGGCCCAGTAAGTTACCCTTTACATAAATCAAGTTAAGCACACAATCTTAGGTTTTTCAGAATATGGGAGTAGCTGAGTAATTTCACTTTAAGGATATAAGTAATAGCATAATTTATTATACATTTCTGAATAGCTCAGATTTCAGTGCTCTTGTGGCAAGCATTTAAATGCTTGGTGTTGGAGCAGATGGAACGTTTTACAGCATAGCTTTAATTCTCAATCCAAAAGGCATCACTTTTGCTTCTGGTCAAAGGTGAATTTATTCCCTCTGCTAGCTCTGTCCTGGGGCTCTCACTAAGCAGGCTCTGTCAACTCTGCTATGCTTCTGCCAAATTACATGATGATTTTGTCATGTGGGCTAATATTCCCCAGTGATTCAACTTTAATCAAATGCATGAAAGCAAAGCATTTTTAAACAGCAGAGTAACAAAACCTACTGCTTTAGAGAGATGTGAAAGAAGTATGTTTGGGCCTTAAAACTTGTGCACATGCAAATGTGCTCTACAAAGCAGCTTCTACTGAAGGTATTGCATAACTAACTTCAAATCTGTAACATTTCTCATTATTATGGTAGGAAATATTATTCACATTGGAATTTTAACTTTGGAGCAAGGGATTAAGTTCAGCATCAGGGATTTTAGGACTGTTTGGCATATTCCAACACTGTCCTAACTAGCTTAGTAGTACTGTACAGTAACTTGAATTATAAACAAACTGCAGGATAACGACAGGACAAGGGGTAATGGGTTTAAATCGGCAGAGGGGAGATTTGGACTGGATGTTAGGAGGAAGTTCTTTCCAGTGAGGATGATGAGACACTGGAACAAGCTGCCCAGGGAGATTGTGGCTGCTCCCTCCCTGGAAGTGCTCAAGGCTAGGTTGGACGAGACCTTGAGTGAGTTGTGCTACTGGGAGGTGTCCCTTGCCTATGGCAGAGGGTTGGAACTAGATGATCCTTGAGGTCCCTTCCAACCTTACCATTCCATGATTCTATGATAAGCTTTTAAAAGGCATTAGCAAGAGATGGCTCAGGTCACAGATGTGAGCCTCTGCTGAGGCATCCAGATCCTGAAGGTTAGGCAGTATACCAATATTGTAAATTAATGAAAATGTTATAAGCAGCTATCACACTGAATACCTGTATATATTTATTTTGTTCTGTACTACAGAAGTGCTTGCTGTAGTTGTGAAGGAATAGTGCCTTTCCCTTACAGAGAGTAATATACATTTAAAAATAAAATAAAATAAATAAAAGAAAATAAAATAATTCATATACAGGAATTCAAAGGCTATGTCTAGGTTAGCAGACACTTTATGGATGGATAGCAGTAACCCTATAGAGAAAAACAGGTGATGCAGACAACACGTGCCCATAATATACACCTTTCAAGGCTTTTTATTTCAGATTAGCTCTAGTCTGGCCCTATGGACTGAATGCCCATTTGCAGCTGGAGAGCATTAGTTACACTCCTGGAGTGTGCTAAATCTTCCAAATCTGAATCCTAGTTTCATCTGAAAGGCATCAAGTTGAGGCACTGCAAAAGCTCCACATGACGTAAACCAAAGCACAATAAGAAACAGAAGAAAATATGCACTTCAAAAGCATATTCTTAGTTCAGACTAACACACTAACAAAGATGCACCCTGAAAATGTGTGTATGTCCACACATATATGCACATAAACATGTATGTATTATTAACATACTTTTTTTTTGAAAACTGGTTCTAGCACATATCATTTATTTGTTTTCTTCATGAGTTCATTTTCTTTGTTTACTACAAACCCTCTGTGTCAGGATTAATTTGCCCACTATTTTTAAAAAACTTCAGTCTAACTCAATTTTAAAATCTTTTAACGAGCATCACAGTTTTTTTCCCCTCCATAAAAAACTGATCTCAGAACAGTGGTTCAATAAATTGAAAGTAGTTAAAATAGTTCATCAGCATGGAATTTAGAATACTTAATTAGACATTGCATATACTTGTAAACAAGTTGGCTGTTCTGTAATATCACATAGCTTATCAGAGAAACTATCTGTATATTTAGTTTACAGTCCTACCAAATACATCAGCTGAGTTGCCTTAACAATACTTTCTCCACATCAATAACAAGCATGCTCTACTTCTCAGCAACAATGGCAAAATTAGCTTTAAATTATGACTCCTTGATACTACAAGAACAAACTCAAGTGTGAACATGTGAAAATATTCTTTTAGGATTAAGAAAATACAGCCCCACAAAACATTGTAGTATGATTGAAAGTTTGAGAAACATTAATTTTTCACACATATGATTAAGGGGGAACAAAGGGTTTGTGTATTTAGTCATCCACACTGACTAAAGTGAAATTGGAAGACAGAATTTAGGGAGATTAAATGCTCAAGATTTCTGTTACTTTAGAGACCTTGGACAACCAGCAGGTTTGTTTGTTTTGTTTTTTTTAAACTCAGGTTTGTTGCCCATTTCCCAAAAGACAGTTTCAAGTATGCATCTACAGCCCATACTAATAAACAAAGTATATTGTGCACTGTTATATATAACGGTGCACAAATTCATCCATGTGCACTGTTGCTTGGGGTTTTATGTAGCACAACCTGTGAACACAATTCCCTTTGCTTTATGTCTATGTGTACTGAAGAGAGTATGTGTGATACATACAGGACTGTACGCTGAAGAACAATATAACTGCACTGTGCTACAGTAGATACTCTAGAAAATACCTTCCCGAGGGCTGCAGCATGCAACCACCTTCTATAGAAAGTAATCTAGTTTTTCCCTATGGAGTTCAGGTGGCTGATGTAAAGTAAGACCATGTCTTATTAGGATGTCTTTATTGTGTATGTAGCCAAGAAAAAAAAAAAAAGAAAAGAGGGCTGGGCTTTAATTGTCTGCTACTTTTTAAAACCCTTCTATTTCTGTCTGTATGTATAGATTTTGTCCACCACAGTAGTACTTACATTTGTATGCTATTTATATTGCAGTAGCTTAGTTGCGCCGATATTTCAGCCACTCAGAATCATATGGTATTTACAGTAACTAACAAATAATTAATACAGTCATTCAAAGCACCAGCTTTGAAAAGCTCCTGTCCACAGTGCAAAGTCCACAAGTCTTCTCAGCTGACAGCACTGTTGAGAATGAAGGCAGTTGGTTTTAACACAAAAAATGTTTTCTATGAAGCTCTGAATGAAGTATCGTACTGAAAATGTGTTTTTTATGTATAGTAAAGAAATACAACAACGACAAAAGCTAACATTTAAAATGCAAAACAGTTAGTGTTGTGTGACACAGTGTGAAATATATCTGAAAGTCTTAAGGTTGACTAATTGAATTGCCATTGATAAGATGTCACTTAGAGAGACATCTCTGCAGTGAAACATGGGTTTGCTGTAAATGACCTGTCATTAGAGCCATGGGTAATGTCCGTGTCCAGACTGAAAAATATTGTAGCTCCCAGTAATATGCTCAGTAGGAGTTAAAACAGCAAGCACAGTAAGAAGTCAGTGTACGTGAATCACCAGAGAATTATGCCTCAGGTGCTATGTTAATTTACTTGTTGGCATACATTAATTGAAACCAATCAATAAAGCTAGTGGTACAACAGAGGGAATGCAAAAGAAGTAATCAATTGCTACACTTATTCATTATAAATTTGGAAAACAGGAATAATTTGGTCTAAGATTTTTCATTTCTGTCAATATAAATAAAGGGATTATTTATTTATTTTCTATTCTTTCACCACTAATTATAATAACTATGATGCCTCTCAACAGCTCTCACACAAATCCCAGTATTCTGACTAGCAGCTGTTAACCCACATATAAGGGGAGTGACTTCTTTCAGCTGAGGAATTAGAAAATACATTTTTGCTACTACAAACAGTGACAATAATTCTGCCACACTGAAATTTATTACAGATCTTCATAATTACGAATTTGCAGTAATTTATTTTTCCATTCATGGTCTACTGGCTTTTAAAATTTCTCATTCCCAAAGCTAAAGTTTTTAAAATGATTGTCTAAGAAGGATGCAAAGAGTTGATACTAGTTTATTTTGGTGGTTTGTTTCTGGTTTTTTGGGGGAGGGTTTGGTTTGTCTTGTTCTGCTGGGTTTTTTTGTTTTCTTTTTTGTTTGGTTTGGTTTTTGTGAGTTTTGGTTTGGTTTGGTTTTTTCCCACTAAATTTGCTCTATTATGTTCAGCACATCTTTTAATTTTTAGTCTAGGTTGTCAGGTTTGAAGGTTTTTTGGTGGTAGTGGTGGGGGGTTGGGTTTACTTTTGTTTTTTCTGGGCTTTTTTTCTTTGTCTTTTTTCTTATAAACATCTACCAGAACATTCCTGGATATTCACAAGCTGTTGTTTTACTTATTAAAACTTTTTTTTCCTGTGAGCTCCAGCAGTCAGTTCTCAAGACCACATTATCCAAGGAGAAAAAAACCAAAACAACAAGAGCCACTTCTTCACATGTGGAGAAATGTGCTCATAATTATCACCCTCATTACTTCAAAACTGTTCATCCTTACTGATCTCTTGCCAGAGAGATCAGTGGAAATCAGCATGCTGTTATCCATAAGCACTTCGCAGAAGGAATGGCCATTTACATCATGCTAAACATGGTGCCACACACTACCATTGTGTCTCTGGTGCCACACACTACCGTTTTGTCTCTGGTACCACTGAGTTTTTTCTCAGAATTCATCCAGAAATGAAGAAAATCTTAAAATCTAGCCTCTGTCAAGTAAGCAACACTTCCTTCTACATTTTCAGCAGCATTGCTTTCCTTCTGATCATGCTCAAATGCATATACGATCTCATTATTATATTTTAATTTTTTGTGGTCTCTTAAATTCCACCTAGTACTTCTAACTTCAACCTTTAGACAAAGAAATGGATCTGAAACTGCTGTCCACTGGCTACAGAAATCAGGTAGCTGTACAGATTTCTACCAGGTGTGAAGTTGGCAAGCTTACTTTGTAACATTGTTTCCCCTGCTTTTGGGGGGCCATGGGGAAGGCACACAAAAGGTTATACAGGGGAAAGGGGGAAAGCCAAACAAATAAATAAAAAAAACCCAAAACAGCAACAACAAAAAAACCCAAACAAACCAAACAAATAAATTAAATTTAAAAACAAACAAAGAAAACCCCAAAACCCCCCAAACAAACCAAACAAAAAAAAAACCAAAAACCAACCCAAACTTGCACATACTGATTACTGGACACGATGCTTATTAGAAGATTGTCCACATCTGGCAGGTTTCTACCACACTAACATGTTTTGCATGTAAATGAACTAAACCAACCAGTTGCAATTTCTGCATATGCATCTTTAACTTCAGGGTCTTGCTTAAAACTAAATGATGTTTGAAAACAGCATTTCTGTGTGATTGTTTTCTAATGCAATATAGCTACTTTTGATCCTTAGGAAACAAACAAACAAAAGAAAACTCCAGAACAAACCAAACAAACAAAAAGCCCCAAACCACACACATATACACAAATCCCAAAAAACCCAAAACCAAACCAGCAGAAGAACCCAAACAAAATCAAACCAAAACAAAAAAACACCCAGAAAATCCCCCCACCCTTGCTATTACCTTTTTGTTAGCCTAGAAACATCATAAGCATACAGATGTTACTTTCAGAGGTGTAAAAATAGTAGAGGTGAGTATTAGAAGTGGGTATAGTGAGGGTTTGATAATAGTGGTTGACAGGCCTGAAAGCAAAGCAGTAATTTACATCTGACTGGAAAGCCAATTTTCTATGAACTCAAGTAAGTTTAATGCAGACCTTTTGAATTACCTCTCAATTACTAATGTAGCAAAGAAGATTTGTGAAACACTGAGCAACACTATCGAACTTGCTTAGGCTTTTTTTCACGACAATGCTGTGCAACAAGATGGTGTTCTGGATTATAGATTTTTCAACAGGAACTCTCCAGCCAAAGGTTAATTCAATTCCCAGAAAGTCCTGGGTGCCAATTACTATGTAACATGTGAGACTGAATACAAGGACTGCATCGCAAGGTACCTGCTACAGGAATTAAACCAAAGAGTGAGTCCGAAGCCTCATATTCCCTCTCTCATCTTCTCTGTCTTTCAGTTTCAATAGTTTGAGCCTTTCAGTTTGAAGCCTGGAAGGAACACCAAAATCTTCAGTCATAAGATAGTTAAACTGAACATGTACAGAATAGAATTATAGAAGTGGAAGAGAATATTTTCCTTTATATAAGGAATCAGATGGAAAAGACAAGGGGTAATGGGTACAAATTACTCCTGGGGAAATCCTGATTGCAATCCAGAAGAAAATTTTTCACAATATGAGCAAGAGCAGCAGAGTACTCCCTTAAACTGGACAGGTTTAAGATTCAGCTTGACAGGGTCCTGGGCCACTTCATTTAGACTGCACTATCACCCAGAAAGATTGAACCAGATGATCCTTGGGGTCCTTTCCAACCTGGTGTTCTGTGATTTACATCCCAAACATTACCTTTTTTTGTTTTTTTGGTTTTTTTTTTTAAACACTGATTAAAAAAATGAAAACAAAGGGAAAGGCAAAAGTGCAGGCAAAATATATAGAATCATAGAATCATAGAATGGTAAGGTTGGAAGGGACCTCAAGGATCATCTAGTTCCAACCCCCTGCCATAGTCAGGGACACCTCCCACTAGTACAGGTTACTCAAGGCCTCATCCAATCTGGCCTTGAACACATCCAGGGAGGGAGCATCCACAACCTCCCTGGGCAACCTGTTCCAGTGCCTCACCACCCTTACTGTAAAGAACTTCCTCCTAACATCTAGTCTAAATCTCCCCTCTGCCAGTTTAAGCCCATTGCCCCTTGTCCTGTCATTGCAGGACCTTGTAAATAATCCTTCCCCAGCCTTCCTGTAGGCCCCCTTCAGATACTGGAAGGCTACTATCAGGTCCCCTCGAAGCCTTCTCTTCTCCAGGCTGAAGAGCCCCAACTCCCTCAGCCTGTCCTCATAGGAGAGCTGCTCCAGCCCTCTGATCATCTTTGTGGCCCTCCTCTGGACCCGCTCCAACACTTCCATGTCCTTCCTGTGCTGAGGGTTCCAGAACTGCACACAGTACTCCAGGTGGGGTCTGACGAGAGCAGAGTAAAGGGGCAGAATCACCTCCCTTGCCCTGCTGGCCACGCTTCTCTTGATGCAGCCTAGGACTCGGTTGGCTGTCTGGGCTGCATGTGCACACTGCAGACTCATGTTGAGCTTTTCATCAACCCAGACTCCAAGGTCCTTTTCCTCAGGGCTGCTCTCCAGCCATTCACCACCCAGCCTGTATTTGTGCTTGGGATTGTGCCTACCCAGGTGCAGGACCTTACACTTGGCCTTATTGAATTTCATCAGGTTGGCCTGGGCCCAACTCTCCAGCCTGTCCAGGTCCCTCTGGATGGCATCCCTGCCCTCTAGCAAGTTGACTGTGCCACACAGCTTGGTGTCATCTGCAAACTTGCTGAGGGTGCACTCTATTCCTCTGTCCATGTCACTGACAAAGATGTTAAACAGCACTGGTCCCAGCACTGACCCCTGAGGGACACCACTTGTCACTGGTCTCCAGGTGGACATTGTGCCGTTGATCGCCACTCTCTGGCTTCGACCATCCAGCCAATTCCTTATCCAGCGAGTGGTCCATCCATCAAGTCCATGCTTTTCCAGTTTGGTGACCAGGATGTCATGTGGGACAGAGTCAAATGCTTTACTCAGGTCCAGGTAGATGACATCAGCTGCCTTTCCCTTGTCCACTGTCGCTGTGACTTCACCATAGAAAGCCACTAAATGTAATATTCTACATTATACTGCTCAAAGCAGGATTCAGAGTCACTATTAAATATGTCTATTAAAGTGAAAAATCACCTTTATGAATTTTGCACTGCTCACTTAAGATACTAACAATGAATGATAACAGCTAAAGATACTGTAACTCTCTCTTCTCCCAGTGATAAAGGCTAAATACTTCACATTTCATCCAGTCTCAACTTCCAAAGTAGAACTGTTTCAAAGAATGTCTCTTATTGCAATAGAGGGGTTTAGTAGATGGCTTTGTAACAGACAGTCAAAGCTAAGTTATGGATGTTTCACGACAGCAAACCCAGAGAATGTTCTCACATTTTCAAGAACTACTACTGATAGCGACTTGTAACAGTTTAGGGCTAGTATCTTAATTATAAATAGAAATAAAATTTTTCAGAGAATTCCAGTCTAAAGGATGAACAGTTTGGGGGATTGGACATAGAATAATAAGATAAGTTTATCTAATTCCATTGGACTGCTGAGTATTTTATCTTTTGTACTACAAGCCAGCTCTCTCTTTCTCTGGCTACCTTCTGCTTGGCTTCTGGCTTCTCTATCTCTGCTCCTGACCTTGCATGCAGGCAGACCACATTCTATCTTGACTTTGTAAGGTAAGGGTGGGAAGAAGAGAGCTGTAATATTGTACAAGAGGGTATTGCGTTGCTATTGAACTAAATAATATGTAAATATACCTTATACATGTTTATTCTACTTTTTATCTTTTTAAAAATATTGTTATTTTTATTTAATCTACTTTTGCAAATACAATTTCATTTAACTCAAAATTCTGAGTAAGTGTGGTAAATTTACTCTGAGGGGTAAATTTCCAGTTTGTTGGGGTGTAAATCTAAACCACAACAGACTACACTTTTTTTTTTTTTTAAATTTTTCCCCTCTTCCATCTCCTTTGAAAAATTGATAAATCAGCTTCTCCTGAAAAATTTAACAGGTGGAGCCTGTGGATGACTGCAATAAGCAATTTGTGCAGTGAAGCCTCCCTTCCTACAGATTGAGGTCTAAATCCCTTCTCCAGTTCCATTACAATAATCTCAGTTACAATTCATTCCACTTCGTTCCAATCACAGTGGAAAATGATGCACATTGTCAAGACAGCTCCACATTTCCCAGTTTCCCACCAGTGCATGGTACAGTCACTCACAGGGCCTAACTAGGAAAAGATCTGGGACTGATTTGGAGCTGCTCTGTTTTCATTAGCCAGCCAAGAAGTACACACTGACTAACAGATAGATACTGTGGTAGCTGGAACATTAGCTTGAGTCTCTCTCTGTTGCTTATACAAGACTTATCTTTAAGACCTCAATCTCTCTAGCAAATTTAACTGAATAGCTGAATAACAGATTCCAAGATTAGTTACAGAGACATGTACTAGACCCCATGTATGTTGGCCAACACCACTGTGAAACCTAGCATGAGCAACAGCATGTGCAAGAGTAATCCATATTGTATTCCTGTCCTCTATAGACTTTATCAAATATGTATTCAATAAAATAGCTTTGCAAAGAAGCAAATAAAAGTATCCTACACTGAGCTTTCAAGTGTCCTAAGTAGTGGGCCACAAAGATGATCAGAGGGGCTGCAGCAGCTATGCTATGAGGACAGGCTGAGAGAGTTGGGGCTCTTCAGCCTGAAGAAGAGAAGGCTTCGAGGAGACCTTGTAGCGGCCTTACAATATCTGAAGGGGGGCTACTAGAAGGCTGGGGAGGGACTATTGACAAGGTCTTGCAATGACAGGATGAGGAGTAATGGGTTTAAACTGGAAGAGGGGAGATTAAGACTGGATGTTAGGAGGAAGTTCTTTCCAGTGAGGGTGGTGAGACACTGGAACAGGTTGCCCAGGGAGGTTGTGGCTGCTCCCTCCCTGGAGGTGTTCAAGGCTAGGTTGGAGGAGGCCTTGAGTGAGCTGTACTAGAGGGAGGTGTCCCTGCCTATGGCAGGGGGTTGGAACTAGATGATCCTTGAGGTCCCTTCCAACCTTACCATTCTATGATGCAATGATTCTAAGATACACAACAATGAAAAGAACAGATTTCTTATTAAAAGCAAATAGAATGGGCAGACAAGTGACTAAGGGATAACAGTATTATTAAAGACTTACTGAATTTCTTCAAGACACCCTTACTAAACAAATAAAGAAACAAATTAATTAATAAATCCACTAACAGCTTTGTTAAGAGCTAAAGAACGTCAGAACATAGTCAGAATACTTCAGATGTAATTTTTTTGTTTGTCTTCTAATAACAAGAATGCACTGAACTCTCAATTAAGAGGAAATCTACCCAAACATATAAGCAAGTATGCTGTTTCTGTAGGACATATTCTTCAGCACCCCCAAACCAATGTTCAAACTTTACATTCAAAGATTCTCTTTCAAAGCATTGTATGAATTGCTTCACAATTTAAAGGCTTGTAAGACTTTTTTTTTTCTGTTCTATTTACAAGCTTCTGACTACAAAGATATTACTTAGGGATAATAACCTCAATATTTCATTTGAATCAAAACTTACAATTTTAAGCATTTAAAGGTAAATTATCTCCCATGTAAAATTACAAGCAAATAGTAGATATCAAACACAATATAAAATAACTGCCTATCAATCTTCCCTACCAGACCTTCCATGCTCACAGTATCTTAGCCTGCAGATCCAATTATCCTTCAACATTTGCTGCTCAACCATGCTGAGATTATTCACCGTCCCTCCAGTTAGAATGTAATAAAAGGTCTGTAGGTACATTTACACTCAGAGAAATAAGGTATAACTGCTAGCATGGCAGTCATCTCTTTTTTGAATTACATGCACAGCCATAAACAGTGAAGTAATGAGTCAGACTATTTCCAGCAACCTTATCCATTCATTTGTATAATACTCAGACTTGCTAATTTTCAAAAGAATCTAGGTGCATCATATCTTCAAGATGACAGTTCTTGACCCAAAGGCCTTACAAATTAAAGTACTAATATCACATGAATGATAGTTCCTCCTGTGCCTAGAGAGCCAAAGCGTGGCTTCAACGTGGGTAGATGACTGCAACTGCCCTCCATAAAGCCAATCTCAACTGCCTCTCACTACCTTATTTTTAGGCTTGCCATTTTAAGAAAGTAATTACACACACTGAAACAGCAATAACCTCTAAGATTACATTCTGCACAAAATTTGGCAGATTTTCTGCTTCTCACAAAAAAAAAACCCCAAAATTAACAGCAGATTAATGATAAAGTGTTTTCCAGTATTTCAGTCTTCATGGTCTTTGCTCAGTGCAGTAGATATACATCATGACAAAATGAAAACCCTCTACCACAAGGACATTAGTATACATTGCCAAAAAATGTCAGGACCACGGTTTTCATCCCAGAACTGCAAGTACTTGAACTGCAGGAGTCATTTCATTAGCTGACAGCTGCAATAAGCTGTTCTTGCTCTATGTGGAGAAGCTACTGGTGGGAGGTACACCTCACACAGACATCCTCTATAAATCATGTGCCACTTAAAGAAAAATATGCTTAAGAAAACATATACAAAGTACTGTGCAATATCTTTCCTATCATCCTTAGTTTCTTAGTGCATTCCTGCCTTAACAGGTTTTTTTAATTCAAAAACTTACAATAGGCTTCAAAGACATTGACAAAATTCATAAAAATTCAAAATCTCATTCAAATTTGTACTGTTTCAGCTGACCTAGAGAATCTAGATCATTGGTGTTCCCTGAAGACCTGTTTCTAGTGAAGGAATTCCTATTGACCCTCCTACGTAATGATAATATAAAATTGTAGCTTGATCTGCAACTGGTTTTAAAAGGCACTAACATATTTCAACACCATATTAGTAAAGTACAGTGTGTATCACTGAACTTCATTAACACACACAGACTTTTTTGACCCTTTGATGCTGTGATACTGTAAGGGAGAGACTGTTTCAAAATTAATAATTTTTATATTAATTTTGATATCCAGGCAGAGATTGTTAATAACTATGAACACTGTTTATTAACATTAAAACTCGCCAGAAAACTTATTTACAAGGTTCAAAAATGCATTGTTTGGAAATTTGCACATACAGGGAACAGGTAAACTGGAACACTTTAAAGGCAACTAACATAAGCAAACATTTTACTGGCAGGGAAGGTTTGTGTGGTCACTCACACCACTTGCAGTTAGTTATCCTGCTTAGCCACTGGATGGACGCAGGAAGCTCCTTTCTGCTTACGGCAGAAGGCAATTAATGATTACAAGAGGCTTGAAGTATTTACTCACAAAAATATCCTGGGACAATACCCAAAGCAGGTGGTGGGCTGCTGCCGGGTCAGAAGCTGTTAGAGGCTTTGGAGTTTCCTCAGGCTCCTGGGTGCTTCAGATAGAGGAGGCAGACATCTCTGACCTGGTCCTGGCTCTCTTGGCAGTAGGCTCTCATGTGCAGGTAGATGTCTTGCGATGTGCAGTCCCACCAC
>VWZE01008968.1:65155-81601 GCA_013396675.1 Eubucco bourcierii | reverse complement strand
GTCGAGGTCCTGCTGCAGAGCCCTTCTGCCCTCCAACCCAGCAACATCAGCCCCCAGCTTGGTGTCATATATAGATGATGGCAAGGCATGAAAATGCCCATCCTTCTCCTAGCTGTTTATACTTAGTACATTTTACTATTTGTTACTAAAACTTCTAAGATTAAAAGACCCAAACATGCCCCAGAACTAAAGTTTGTACCTTACACAAATACTGAAAGTTCTGTATTTCTCAAGTTAAAACCATTATGGACAGAGTTCTCTTCATTTGATTAAAGGGGTTGAGGGTTTTTTGGAACTTTTTCAACTGAGATATTGCCCCAAGGTAGAGAAAAAGAACTTGTTTTACACATTCTTCAGGAGCTAGGAAATTAAAAGTCCTGGTTTGGGCAATGTGTTGAAGACAACTCAAATGATGGAACACTCTCCCTTCCACTACCACAGAGCATTTGGAAATGCTCTTCAGAAAACAAAAAGAATGCTTCTTGGTTTTACTTCCCATCTAGTTGTTATAATTATTTTAAAATACATTTTTTGTGTGTGTGTTGATCCTCTCCTTACTAGATTCTCCAAAAAGATTTGCTAACACACAGGGGTTGTAAACTGTGGGTTACTCCAAAACACTTCAACGAACAAAGATGTTAACTTGCAGGGTATAATCTTCATGCAAGATGAAGCATATTTGGATCCTGTAATTCCTTCTGCCATACTCTCCATTCTCTCATTCCTCTTTTATTTCACACAGAGGGAATATTCCTATCTTTTCACAACAGAGTATAGATAGTTCAAAAGTGTTACTTGCTTTCATCCATAAACAGCACACCTCATACAAAAGAAATTACTGGAAACAGTTCTTTCAGTGCTTCGGTTTGATGTTGTAGGCAGTCAAACATGATTATAATACAATGATGAAAGAAGCAGCAATACATCTTAACTCTGTTTAGACCTCATGCAGGCAATATTTTCAATAACAGGTTTTGTTTTTTTTCTTAATTTTAAAAACATTCATATATGCTATTAGCCAAAATTACTTAGCTGCATCAGAAGTTTACCTAGGGACTGGAGTTGACTTTTATTTTCAAATGTTCAGTTAGAATTGTCTGCAGACAATATGTTTAATGTTCCAGTTTAATTTTAAACAGACAACAGATTTCTTCTTTCAGTTGTCAGCTATAAAAACAAACACGGGTTCAAAAAGCCAAGTCATATCCCTAAATGCATTTATCACTAATAAAATTATTGACACAACTAGGCTGGATCTGAGGCACAAATTAACAGACTCATTTATCTGGGTCACAGCCACCACTGGTGAGAAATGAGAGTGAAAGGAAAGCATTTGAGATACTGATGTTGGGTGTGGCAGGACTTGCAGTTAGAAATAAGTTAGTCAATCTGGAAAGTTAAGGAATGAAAATGAGTTTAGGATGTTTTTGCCCAGCTGTTCATAGCAAAACTCTGCTCTGAACACTGTGTTCTTGGAGCAAGGGGAAGTTACATACACTACTGCCATTTGGTTAGATTTCTGCACTTGCCAAGGGCAGTACTGGTTCCCCTCCTGTAGTTACGATCTGCTCTTAGATGCTTATTATTTTGAGGATCACTCTACTTTTCATGTTTAGTTTTTTGGTGCTTTCTAACAGCAAATTATTTTAAGTGTAGAAGTCTTAATGAAGACTGTAATAATATTGCTTAAGTCTTTTTTTTTTTTTTTCATTTGTTTGTTTGCTTATTTGTTTGCTTTTGCCTAGAATATCCTGCAGGGCACTAACAAGTGTGGTAACAGCGACTTGGCACATATATGACCACAGCTAGCATCCTGCATTAACAAAGCTTTTTCTATTGCTTTTCTACAGTTCCTTTTTAGAAAGAAAAGAGCTAGAAGAACAACACTTTAAAGAAATATAAACCAAGTCTTTAATTTGCTATTTTGTCTGAGCTCAAACAGGCACATAAAACACTAGAAGCATCAAAGTGCAATACATTACATTACATATTCAAATATGATTATTTTTTATTATATAGTCTCCATTATAGTAAACTTGTTATTGTGAAAAGCCTTCACTGTTGGCAAATGAATTCTAGTTTATCAGATGAGTAAAATGTTTCCTTATGATATTTTTAGGAATGGAAAATATTTATTGTTACGGGAAGTAACAAAGATACAGACTTAAGTTCACTTTCTGTCCCCCATGCAACTGTTTCTTTTCTCAAGCAGGGGCTCTGAGAGGGAAATACAGAGCATGTGGTAGAATTCATGACAAATCATTTCCCCCACATTCAAGAAAGTGACATAGAAAAAGCTTCATTCCAATTACTATTTAAGATGTGTTTCACTTCAGTTGGATTTTTTTTTTTCTGAGAGAGATGGGGATGATGCAGAACTTCCTCTATTAGAGAACTCGGATTAACCGCACAGCAATATAGAAACAAAATGAAAGAGTTTTTGAACTCAGTGCCACTCTTTAGCTGGAAGGAAATCCTGTGCTCTGAGCAAGATGAAGAACCAGACAGCATGAATTACAACACAAATTACAGCAGCTACTTTACTTCAAAAGACTGAGGAGAAAAAGAAGGAATGATTCATCATGCAGGAATTACTTGATGTTGAAGTAAGGGACCTCAATTCCAACTACATTCTTGCCAGCAATTCAAATCTCCACTCTTATCTTCCCAGTGGAAACACCTCTTCAGCCCTAACTTAAGATTTTTCTATGTTATGGTTCAAGAAAGATAGAAAAGTGGTATCTTCCATCCCTATTATGACAGGCTGCAAGGACAAAGGGATGACACCCATGCCAAAATAGAATGTAAGCAAAGGCTGAGGCCTGGGAAATCAAGTATTTGACTGACTCTCTGGGATATGAATGGGATCAACCTTGAACATTACAACCTCACAGTATTTGTCTGGAGACCAAGTAGAATATCTCCCCTTGGTTGAGGACAACCAGTAGGCTACCATGTCACATCGCTGTTTCCTATCAACTCATTTTCACTCTCCTGCCACGTTCATTTTGTTTGTGTAAGCTTACACAGACTGAAGAGCAAGAGATGAGTATGGAAAGAAGAATATATCCAACGTGTTCACTACTGACAAAGAAAAAAGCTAAATGACACCTTGGCTAACTAAATTTACTTTATGAAAATGTATGAGAAGTTTTCATGACTTGGCAAACCTGGAGCAAACCTGGAAATGTCTATGGAAAGATAAGATGATACAGGACTGGAAACAAAATAAAATGACCTTATGGAAGTTACACAGAAACAACCAGAGAAGGCAGAATTGTACACACTTGAACTTCAAGATGGATGAGGACACATTAATGAGTAGAGAAGTCTGAAGGACAGAGAGAGTTAATTGAGGCAAAAGACTGATGAGTTTGGCAGACTACAAACTGATGATGGTGAGAAAGAACTGATAGGACTAATGATTAGAAGATGGATAAAGAATGAAAAATTCATGGACAGAGCAGTTTAGATAGTATACTGCAAGTGAAACACATGCTATCTGTTAAGTCTCTTGTAGATTGGAGGGAATATTTCATTATGTCCCCTTGTGTGCTGGGTAAGGATTACCTAAATCTTCCAAAACCTTACAGTGCTGCTGCATGTTTAGCTTATGTGCTCAAGCCACACATGCTTGGCCTTACAATTTTTTGAAGGGTTATAGGCTCATTAATGTTCTCTGTCCTTTCTATGGTATTTTGTTTTTCAGAATATCATATTGTAATTGTAGACAAGGACATAAAATGTTTCTCTTCATATTTCTAGTATGTGGGCCTAGAAATTTGAAATTAGGTCTAAGTTTTCTTGAAGAGGCCATTTCCCCCTAATACAGGCAAATACAGATCCAAATCAATTGGTTGAGTTCACAGAATCACAAACTATAAGTAGTTGGAAGAGATCTTCACGATCACCCAGTCCAGTTTTTGACCCAGCATTAAGGGTCAGCACTAAATTATGTCCCTAAGCAGCAGGTCTACATGCCACTCAAACACTTCCAGGGACAGCGACTCCACCACTGCCCTGGGTAGACGATTCCAATGTTTGATGAGCCTTTCGGCAAAAAATTATTTCCTACTATCCATCTTAAACCTTCTCTGGTGCAACATGCAACCTCTAGCCCTGTTGCTAGCCACGAAGTAGAAGAGGCTGTCTGACCCCTCACTCCAACCTCCCTTCAGGTAGACAACTACCTGGGGAGCAATAAGGTCTTCTCTCAGCCTCCTCTTCTCCAAGTTACAGTATTATGGAACACAGAAAGAGGTTGAAAGAACATCAGGCCACAAGCTTCCCCTGAATGTAGAATCAAGTGCCTGCCCAATCTTTAATTCCATCACTCCTAACTAATACACATAAAAGTGTTCACAAATAATGCTACCAAGAAACTTCAGTCCTGACCTGCAGTTATGCTCTTATTTTCCTCAGAGGGAAAGATCCAGATATTTGAAGTCCCTAATCTCACAAGTTAACAAAAATGTAGGTAGGGAAGTAAAAACGGCAAACAGAACCATATTAGCAGAAGGACATGTATGTTAAAAATATATGGTAATTGGTACTTTAAACTGCAAAAGACGCTACCTGGAGAAGATATACACATGGAAAAAGTAAAGTTTAAGCCTGTTTTATTAAATTCTTCTTTTTCTTTCACAAACACAGTTTTGTAGTCTCAATGTGTTAATATATTACAGGATCACAGGGTGTCAGGGGTTGGAAAGTACACAAAGAGATCACCGAGTCCAAACCTCCTGCCAGAGCAGGACCATACAATCTAGCTCAGATCACACAGGAAAGCTTCCAGACAGGCCTTGAAAGTGTCTAGAGAAGGAGACTCCACAACCCCTCTGGGAAGCCTGTTCCAGTGCTCTGCGGCCCTTACAGTAAGGAAGTTCCCTCTTGTGTTGAGGTGGAACCTCCTGTGCTGCAGCTTACATTTTATTATACTCTATTATATTACATACATATTATTATATATTACAAGTATAATTTCTGTCAACTGCTACCCAGGAGTCCAACTCTGGCTTTAAGCAAGAAAACATGAGATTGCTGCATGTTTGATTGGTGGATTAACACAGAACACACTTAAAAGGGTAAGTGAAAAAAAATGGGCAAACAAAATCACAGTTTCTCAATCACTTTCACATTCTGACCTAAAGACACCTTTGTTTCACAAGTGATTCCACACTGGAAGGATCCCTGCCCATGAAATTACTCATGTAAAAAGTCAAGAATGTATTAATTCCTTTTTCTGCCCACCTTTTTTTCCAAACTTCTCCTCTTTTAGACACGTATCTATTGAACTATATGGGTTTGCTAAATTTATACCTAACCAATGTGCCATGACAAACAAGTCAGGGAAAGTCAGATGAAAGAGGAAAGACTTTTCAACTCAGTTCTACATAGTACTTCATACAAGGAAAGGATATTGCACTTGCTCATCTATATACACTGAAATTTCCTATGGTTTACTCAAAAAAAACCCCAATCCAAGTCTTCTGTGGCTAACACGCTTGCCCCTATTGTCTAGGCTGAAGTCCAAAGGAGCACATGGGCCTTGAAAAGTTCGTTGAAGGATATACTTTGTATATGTCACTTCCATGTGGATTATGTTGCTTATTGTGGTCCAAATCCGATTACAGCAAAAGACAGTGTGGTAAGTCCAAAAGTAGATGAGGGAAAAAAAAAAAAAAAAAAAAAAAAAAAAAGGTTTGACCCACAGGAATAGATGAAACAACAAAAGAAAGCAATAGAACTCAAGCATCTTACCCTGTTGTTGAGAATTTAGTTGTCTTTAAAAATGTGGGGTCACTGTGTGTAATAAACATTTTATTTATGCCTTAGTGAAGACACTCACGGACACCCCACTGCAAAATTGGTATAGAGTCCTCATTTCTACAATATTCATCTTGTCAATATGCAATATTGAGGATTCAGTATTACCAAGGGAAGCAAAAGGTAAGGAATGAAATTTCCTTTCACTGACTAAAAAGTCAATTAACAGTCACCAAGCTGTTTCACATCGCCACAATGGCATCCTTTGTTTTTATGAGGATTCTTATGGAAATCAGTACAGCTTCTGGGTGTCAGTCATGGTACTAAAAATGCTTGTAGGAATCTGTTATTTTAGAGGCATGGGACACAATTGTTACACAATCTGCAGAAGTTTGGTGGTGTTTTCTGAAAGATTGAAAAGCAATGAGAAGCCCTAGGATAATTTTATTAGCCTTCTGCATCCTTCCTTGTCACTAATCAGCAAAAGCTAGGTCTCTTTCCATGCTCTTACAGTCCATTTAAACCAGTTTAAAGCCCCTGAAATTTACAGCACTGTAAGATGTAAGCAGAAAACATGCATACAAATATAAAATGTATAAAGAAAAAGAGCAGACAGGCGGAAAAAAAGGTCATACATCATGCTTGGAGATCGGCCTTATTACTCCATAATCTAAGAGGACATTCCTAACCCATTTTATCCTCAAACCGCATCCTCCAACAAAGGCTTCTGTTTCCTTCAATGAAGAGTACAAACTTCAATTTCATAACAAGCCTTCTCAAATACCAGTTCTTGCCTATCACTTGAACCTCAACATGTATCCACAGCACAATTGCCTAGGATTAGAGAACTGTCTGCTAACTCACACATCAGTGAAACACAGGTATGTCACAAGAAACGGTGTTTGTTTGTTTGTTTCCAAAAGAAGTGCCTCTAAAGTTCTTTAGTGTACTCAGACTAACCAGCAACTTTACAGGTTTCCTTTCTGAGATTGAAATGTGAAACATGAGCAAGTGAAATTAAAATGACAGACATCTGATGCCCATTTACATCCATTTTTGAGTCAGCAACCATTAATTAACCTTAACACATCCCAGGAAACACAGAAATTCAGTTTCAACATTTCAAGAAAAAAAAAAAAAAAAAGCAAATTTAATGCCATTTTTATTTTCGTATATATAAGTATTTCGTGTTTCTCCTTCTCTGCCCTCTCCCCACCACCTCCAATAGCTTCACACCCAGGTGCGGCAGCCCCTCTGTTGCCCACCCTGCACAGAAAGAGCTGCAGCTGCTTGCGGTTCACACTCCTGCGCGGCCAAAACGCGCCTGGAATTGGCGACGAGGCTAAGAGGCGGGTCGCGCCACCCTCAGCCCCGACCGTCACCCCGGGGCGAGAGGAGGTCGTTTATTCCCCGCCGACCGCGGGCGCGACGCAGGGCTCGATCCCCGCCACTGGCCGGGCTGGGCCACGGCACCCCGCCAGTCGCGCAGCACCGAGCGTCCTCGGCGGGGACACTACCCCGCAGGGCGGGGGCGGTGCGGAGCTGCGGCACTGCAGCAGCTGCTGCAGCGGAGCCGAAGACCTCCCTCCTCCACCCCCGCCGCGCCGGGAACTCTCCTTTGTGCGGGGAGGAGGCCGCGGACTGCCCTCCCTACACACACCTCCCTGAGCGCCGCAGCGCCCCTGGGGAGAAGGGCCCAGCCAAGCACTGGCGGGTCTGCTATCACAGGCCCCCTCCCATGCTGCTTCTTTCCATTTCTACACACATTTCTACATCTATACACACACACATACAAATATACATCTTTTTATCTATGTACGTATGTTATGCATATCGCCCCCATCCCTTGTTGAATTTCGGTCTCCGCCCGTCCGCCCGGCGGGGGATCGAGCGCCGGCGGGGAAAGAAGAGCGGAGGGAGCCTTCCCCCTCAGATCTTGCTCCCCGGCGGCAGCATCCCCAAGAGAAGGGAAAAGGTTATCGCTAGAGCAGCGAAAACAAAGCCGGCGCTTCTTCCCCCAGCCTCCTGGCCGCGACCGGCGCACTGCGGGGACCGCCCCGCCAGAAGTTGCGGCGCGGATTCTCACCACCCTCACTTCGCGGCCGCGGTGGGAGACCAACCTGGAAGGCACCCTGAGATCGGCCTAGGAGCCGGCCGGTACAGTCAGGGATGCTGGCTGCGAGACGGCTAAACTTCTTTGTTAATAACGACCGAGCCAAAGGGTGGCAACGAAGCGGGGCCCGTCGTCCCGTGGAAGCCCCGGCAACTTTACAGACAATAAGCACGCCTCCGCTACCTGCGCAGAAACTTATTGGACCGCTCCCTCCGCGCACTCGCTACTTTCGCATCGCGCTCTCCCTCAGTGACCTCTCCAGGCGCCTCAGGGAAACTGTTGCCGCGCCGGGAGCCGGTGCCCGAGCGCGACGGAGTGCGGAGCGGCCACCCTCTCTCTACGGCTGCCGGCCAAGCTCCTGCACCGATAGCTACTTTGGTAGTTGGGGGACTTACCCTCCGAGATCAGAAAGCTCTCAGAAAACTAGCAGTTCCATCATCCAGACAGTCCTTCGCAACTTTCCTTTCATGGAGCGAGAATACATCAGTGTGTTTGTATGAAGAGAGAGCTGGGGGGAGCTCGCTTAAGATGACAAGCGGTTCGGGAGACTTGAATAAAAAGGGGGATGAACCCGGGTTTCTTCCCAGTATCAGGACTCTGGAAAATCAAATCCTTCTTCAGAAGAGAATTCTTTCAGACCCGTTATCTGTATTACTATTAATGCGCAGAGCAGGAGGCATTGCATGCAAATAGATCCAAATAGCAGCGTCTATTGGTGGCCGCGGAGGGCCCCTGGGTCCTACTGCTCCGGCGCGGAGAAACTACAAAGCCGAGCAGCAGCGAGCGGCTCAGAAGAGGGCACGGTCTAGGGGAATGGTAGGGAAGGAGGGAGGGAGGAGAGAAGAGGAGGGCGGCTGCAGGGGCCGAGTCCCGCTTAATTGATTCGTTACCTCGGGTATTGTAATACATGTTGCACTGTTTAAGCAGGAGAAAGCCACATTATAAATGGATGTCATGCCATCTCCCCTTCCATAGCTGCTCTTGCAGGGCAGTTGTGCAGTGTGGTGTGAGAAATGTGTCTGATTTTTAAGAACACGGCTTTATTTGTCTGCAGTATTTTTTTCTTTTAATTCCTGCACTGTTCCCTAATAGTTATACAGTTGCTTCTGTATTCAGATTTTGTATTGGATTTTGCTTACCTGTGCTTTTTTCTTTCTCAAATTACGGCTTTCCAAGGCCCTTCTGTGCAAAGAGGGTAAACAAACATTCTTAAACATTAACCAACTTATTCCTAATTTTAAAAGTAGGGAGAAAAAAAATTAAATTATCAAGGTACTTTTCTCTTTCTGAAGACAGCAAGTCTGCAGTCATCAAATTACGGTCCTTATTGGATGTAAAGAAAAAAAGCACTGGATTGAAAGAAAATATCCCATTGGAAATTTCAGGCAGCGAAATGAACAACAAAAAAAAAAAAAAAAGCAACATTTATGTGTTGACTGCTAAATGGTCAAAATGAGATAATGATGACATAGGTCAACCTAACAAAACTGAAAACAGCATGAGAACTTGCATGCATGTGCAAGAGTATCACACATAGCTAAACTTCTGTTACTGTCTTGTAGATAACATACAGTGTATATTAAGCATACATTTAGATAATAAGCATTTGTAGGCTTAAAGCTCTAAGTATTTAATGAAGTCTTTTAAATAGTGTATGAAGATTATCTAGATATAAAGCCTGTAAAATATTGCAATGCATAATGCAGTTAAAGGTCTAAACATGCCTGCATGTCCTACATAGAGGAGTGGAAATCACTGACAAGGGGATGTGGTTCAAAACGTGTGTAGGATAATCTTAACACGTCAAGATTTGGTGCTACTTACATAAATACTGACACTACTGCAAACGTAGTTTTACAAGTATTTGTGGGAAGTCATGTGCACGTCTCAAGGCAACGTGTATTTTTCGTCAGGCCAATAGGTAGAAAGAGACAAAGTAAGTTTAAAACAAAACATGGAGGAAAAGAAAAGTGTTTAATCAACTGTTGCACTCTGGGAATGAATAGCAGCAGAATCATTGACTGAATTAAGTACACTGCACACCTTGGAAGAGAGCAACAGGGCAGGTGGGAGGGAATTAGCAATTTTGTACATCTGTACCCTCTGACAAGAGAGATATTGTAGCATGAGTTAAAAATCAAGTCTTCAGTGCTGGATTTCAGATCTGCTTAATAGTTTGCATCTTTAAGACCTTGCATCTTTTTGGAAGAAGATTCTAACTCTTTGCTCTTTGAATTCTGTTGCTGGGTTTTTTTTGGGTATTGCTCAGATAACAAGTGTATCCCCAAACAGTAGCACTTCTGTTCTCAGCAGAGGTATACAAGAACAATTAATAAAATGTTTCTATGAATATACTCTTCAGTTACCACTGTAGTTACACCTTTTTTTTTTTCCTTTTTAAATAGAAGAAATTTAAGTTTTGTTAATTTAAAAACAAGTGACTATTGCACTAGTAAATACAAGTTGTAAAGGAAGAATCTGTAGTTGAATGCAGTTTAGACCAAATTTTCTTTCATTGTTTTGTTCTTGTTTCTTTCTAGGTCTGCTTAAGACAAGTTCTGCTTACCCAAGAGTTCAAGATACACTTCTCACCTTTCATAGCTTGTGACTTCCATGTGCCTTACATTTTCCATCATAACCTTGAGGAGATTCCTGATTAATATCAGTTTAAACAAGGACATGCACAGGCATATTGCATTTAACAAAATGATGTAGAATCATTTGCCTTACCTGCAAATTCAACAGAGGTAGTAGATTAGTATAAGTGCAAATTACATAGGCAATAACCAACACCATCACAATTAAGAAATTACTGTGTGAAATAGAGAAATTGCCATGCCTGTGGTAGAGCCTATGGAGATTAATGAAATACGGCCATGAAACTGTTTTAATAGATAAATTGGGTGGGTGGTTAAACATCTGAGTGAAGATGATTACTTTGTAGTGAAACAAACCAGAGGAATAAATCACAACGCTGCTCTATTACCACAATTAAAATGCAATTGCTTGATCAATTATCACTCCACCTAATAGCATGATGGAGGACAAGCAAATAAATAAAACATTACACTAACCACACTATGATAATAACGATATCTTTATACATATATGTTCATTATTTCCATGCATTTATGCCTAATAGATACATAGTACCTTGCATAAGCAAAGCTGTATATAATGTATTTAGCCATCATTTGTAGCATGTAAGTAAATATCAATTGTACATAATCATAATGACTTCAAAGACCCATCTGGATGCATTCCTGTGTGGCCTGCCCTAGATGATCTGACATTGACAGTGGGGGTGGACTTGATGATCTCTGGAGGTCCCTTCCAACCCATACTGTTCTGTGATTCTATGATTCATGCATTATTATGTCTAAATGCATGCTACTTATGTGTAAATGGGTAAAACAGATTGCTGATACAGTAAATTACAATGCCTTCTACTAGATGTCTAAGAATCTCCTTGGTTTACATACTTCCCAGACAAAAGTGTTTTGGAATAGTTTGCTCTTGGATGTTTTCCAAGGTCAATATATGTGATGACACATGTAGATGTCCAACTTGTCCTTGGAAAATAATGTGTGCTTACTGGAGTTGATGTGGGCATGAGGCTTGTTAGAGCAGTAGTAAGGCAAACTGACCATCGTTTATTAGCATTACATTTTTATATGCACTCATGAGCAAAGTATGCATTCCTGTATAGGAAGGTAAATGGTGGCATACATGTTTTAATGAAAAAAGAAACAAAAGAAAACTAGTGTATAAAAGCAAATAACATGCTTAACTTTGGTGTGAGCACTCTATAATAACCTGACCCAAAGTCAGTGGCAATGGACAGACTTGTCCCTTTGATCTAAAGTTTTGGTCAAATATGACACTTTATCTATTGAAATATTCTCACAGTATAGTTTAGTATGTAGGGAACAAACACTTTGTAAGGATGATTCAGGGTGGAGATGCAATTATGTTGCCTAATAGCAATAGAGATTCTGTTAAAAGTTGAGTAAAACGGAGAAGAAACAGGCTCGTAGTGAGCTTCAGTGGGCCTCTCAGGTATGAAGATGCAAATGAAAGGCAACTGGTACATAACATCCAGCTGCAGAGATGTATGTTTAGGTTTTAACATTTTAATGCAAAAAATATTGCACGCATTTGGCAAACTTGTTTTACTTTCCCCAGGGCAAATGTAACTAGAAAACACATGAGTTTGAACACATTTAAAGTGAGCAAAGTGTATCCTGTAAATATGTAGGTATTGCTAGAGCATACTAATGAAACAACACAATTTGTGCTCTTGCTGAAGTAACGTGAAACCTCATCAGATCTCTCATGTCCTGTTACTCCCAGAGGCACAGGTGCTATCCACATTAAAACCCTTCTTCACTTGTGTTCTTGCACTTAATTGCTATCCTTGCTTATCTGTGGTTTGTAGTCTGTTTGAAGAAAAGTCCAAAAGACTACTGATGTTTCATCATTTTTGGATGAAACCATTTTTAAAATGGAGACTCCTCCTTTTTTTCCTTTCCAATATATAAAAGCAGGAAATGTCTTCTGGCTGTCAGAAAGAAGATACTGATGAAGACAGAAAGTCAGTGTAGAGAAATAGAGAAATTTTGCAAGGAAAACAGTAAAATGGTCTCTGAAGGATATGTGAGTGTGAAACTGGATTTTAAAGTTCTGCTAGAATAATGGGCTGGACCTTTCTCATGTACCTTGTCCCATCCAATATCCAGCATGTCTAGTGATGAGTTGTCAGAAAATGTAGGAAGGAAGTGAAGGGAATGGAGAAAGGATAGTCAAGAAAGGCTAAAATGAGACTTTAAAAATTACTTAAAGAGAAACAGCGCAAAACTCCATACATACAAATATTATACTACATTGAACGGAAACATTACCTTACAACTAAGAGTAGACAATAATAAATAATAACAACAAGACAAAGCTAGGTTTAAACACTGATTTGATGCAGCTCAAGCTGACAGTTATCTTTGTTACAGTGCACAAAGGAGGATAATTGAAGAGGAACAGTCATTCAGCATCCCATTCCCTTATGCAGTCATGTACCTAGCCCTCTGTGTGATCGTTTTATTCCAAACCCACTTGCAGTCTGATTAACCCTTGCTGTCAACAAGTAGGAACAGTTGAAACTATTACCATTTTGTTTCAGATTTGGCTTGCAGTTAGTAAAGAGATTAGGTACTTTGAGTAGGCTTAGAACATAGCTTTGCCCATCTGTACTGTACAGTTGCAGTCTCATCTAAGAATGTCTGAGAGAGAGAGGAAAGCATTTTGACTAACAGTTGGTAGAAGGCTGAAGAAATACAGTTAACCAGAAGGGCACCCTTAGCTCTGTAAATGTTCTCTGTAACCAAAGCAGTGGCATCCAAAGGAGATTTGGGCCTCTCTGTAGTATACCAGGTCTCACTGTACAAGTAATGTGAAGTCACTCTGTATTTGGAAATCATTGCAACTTTACAAGCCTACTGTGCTTGTACTGCTGGTCTGCTGTACCTGTCGATGGGGCTTCTGTATTCATGCTTTGACATGGTTCTGGACCAAAGCCCACAATTTCAGGGTCAGCTGTGTTCTGCCTTTTGCTCCTAGATTAACAAAATGTCACAAGGCTAAAGAGCGCATTCTTATTTTGTTATATGCAGAGCTGAAGTACAGGAAAGAAAGATTCTTAAATTTGAGGGAAGTGAAGGCTCTCTATTCTTGCTTTTTTGAATGTGGAGAAGTTAACTACTTGGATGTTTTCTACTGTGGCTCTGTAGTATTATTATCTTTATAATATATTGTGGGATTTGAGACTTGATTATTGGATGTTCATTCTAGTTGCCTAGGTTTTTTGTTTGTTTGTTTGTGTTTTGTTTTTTTTTCAGAGCTCAATAATAAACAAACAAATATATAAAATGCAAAGACTAACTTATGTGCTGCAGTGGTGCATGCACAAAAGCTGAAGGTTAAAGTGAGCTTGAAGAAATTGTGAAAAATGGGAAATCAACATATATCCATTTAGTGAGGGCTGCAGGGAAAAGATATTGTCAGGGAAAAGCTAAATGAGTTAGTGCTATTCAAAGAGTGTGGGAGAGAATAAGAACTTCAAAAAGTGTTTATCAGAGGGAAGGTTAGTTCCAGAGAGAAACTTTTCCTATTAGCAAATGAAGAGGAGAATGGAGATTGAAGAAAATTGAATTAATGTGGCATCTTGCATATTTGTTTGAAATGAGAGCCTTGTAAAATATTTCCTTGGTCAATTCAGCTTTCTATATTAGAGGAAACCTTGACAATTGTTCTCCAATTTAAAATACAACAACGCAAGTTGAGATATGAAGTCCAAATGGCACAATTCTCTTTTATGGAATGTAGATAATGTTGGTTTCAATAAAAAACTCAAACAACAGTGTAGAAACCATATGCAATATTTATTATAATAATACAGGGCTTCAGATGTACAAATGAGTTTCCACTGTTGTAGACCTCTGTTGCTCAGGATTAGGTTTCTCCTGATGATAGGGTTTGCATATCACAGCCAGTCATAGAGCAGCTTAATTTTAGTCATTCTGTTCTCTACAGGAGTGTATGTATCTCCTGGTGCTGCTGCTAGCAAGCAAAGGTGGTCCTTCAGCTCAGTTTGTGCTGTTTCTGTAGCACAGGAACACAGAAAGTTATTCTCTCTGTTATTTTTATGCTTGCTAAGAGCTGGTTGGGTAGAGGAGTCAAAAGACAAAGTTAATGGAGAGTAAGCAGACTGACTTGTTTGCACTCATGCACCCTGCTAATCAATGATGTGTAAAGGATGACTCATCCCAGCCATACCTGATTGTATTTGAAATGCCCCTAAGTATGTATGGCAGAAGAGATTTTGTCAGAAACTCAATATAATTCATCAAAATCTTGGTTAAGTGTGCATTGTGTAGATGTACTGAGGGGCTACATCTTGTCATCAGGTTTGCTGCTGAGTATAAAATAAAGTTCTACTTTGTTTCATATCTTTGTTCTTCAGAAGTAGAAAAACAGCAGGAAGTTTTTCAATAAAACTATGATAAGTTTAGAAGCAAACTCTTTCTCCATCTATGTATGCATTTAGCTGTTGGTCAATAATGTTTTGTTAAAGCAATATTTTGGGGAGGGAATTAAATATTTAACTTTAAAAAGTTTTTTGAGAAAATTCTAACTTTCTATTGGAAAGCTGAACTCTAGAAGAGCAAAATGTTCAAAAGGAAGTTAGAATTTCTCTCACAAATATTTCCCCCTGCTACAGCTGCAATGCTTCTGCATAATTTTGATGTTTGTTTCTGAGCTGTGCTTTGTCGTGGCTTGTACATTTCTTGTGTACAGAAAACATTTTTTGAATGGAAAGTGATTTTTAAAAAAAAAAAATTAGCTTCAGGATCTGTTTAAAGAGCAAAGAACTGCCCTATTCTTTGAGAGAGAGGGAAAAATTACCATTGGCAATAGAGAAGGCAGGTGTGGATAGAAGGCTCTTTGTGGGGAGCTAGCTTTACAGGGCTCTGTCTCTCTTTCAAAAGCTGGAATTTATTTTTAGCTGTACCATATGTCATATAGGAAGCATAAAGCCAGAGCTAGAAGATAGCAAGGGTCTGCCTTTCCTTAACCAAACTCCTGGTGGAAAATGCTCATCAAGTCACTGCTGATGTGTGCAGGTGTTTCCTTTTCTTTGGAAAACATTGGGAGAGACCCATGAGGAGGAAATAACAGGGAAAAGATGCTGAGGAATGTGGGATAGTTCAGGTGGAAGGAGTGCTGTAGTTAAAAATAGGTAGAGGTAAGTATATGGATAATACAGGCTGTTTATGAACACTTTTTTTCTTTACCATTACTCTGGTATGCAGGAGTTTCCTGAATCTGACAACTTTAACAAGTAAATCCTTTGTTAAATTGTGCAGGAAAGGAAAAGCTTGTTGGGAGGCAGAATTTGCTTGGCCGAACTGATTCAGTCTAGTTTATGTTAATATTTCCATTGATCCGGTAAATGAGTACCATAACCTAAGGTCTTTCTGAGGTATATATAAGCCCTATGTAAAGAGTTGGAGGCAAGGATATAAACCAATAACAAAAAGGACAAGGAAAGAAATTAAGATGCTTAAGTGGACTATGAATATATTTTATAGGATGAACATGAAATAATATAATACCTGTGAGGATTTCTCAGGACCTGAGTATGTTAGGTGATTAAATGGGAACTAACGAAGAACTGAAAAAAGTTTCTTAATTTGAAGTATTTATAACTATTCTGCAAAATTAATTGTTGTGGATTGAGTTGAACCTGCTGCTGTTACTCATACCATGCTGCAGTCATACCAGCTTCAAAAATGAAAGTGCTAATTGGAGCAAAGTATTGTGAGGCTTGAAGTTCAGGCTGCAACATTCCCGTTAGGGTTGCTGCTTCTGGGTTCCAGCTTCTTGGGTGTTGCCTCTCTCTCTGAAGGCATGGCAGTAGAAAGAGTGAGAGTTAGCTAGCTACTGGTTTTGATATTCTGTTTTATGCTTGTTTTTTCTTCTGTGTTTTGTTTTCTTTTTGGTTTTGGTTTTTTTTT
>VWZE01008968.1:38572-55219 GCA_013396675.1 Eubucco bourcierii | reverse complement strand
AAAAAAAAAAAAAAAAAAAAAAAGAAGAAAATTCTTACTAGAGACAGTGATATTTTAAAGGTCAAAAATGAGCTCAATGTTTTCATATTTTCATTTTTTTATACAGGGTGGGTGGCACATGGCTGATAGCAGCCCTGAGGAAAAGGACCTGGGGATCTGGGTTGATGAAAAGCTCAACATGAGCCTGCAGTGTGGCTGCAGCCCAGACAGCAACCGAGTGCTGGGCTGCATCAAGGGAAGAGTGGCCAGCAGGGCAAGGGAGGGGATTCTGCCCCTTTACTCTGCTCTCGTCAGACCCCACCTGCAGTACTCTGTGCAGTTCTGGAGCCCCCAGCACAGGAAGAACATAGATCTGCTGGAGTGAGTCCAGAGGAAGCCATGGAGATACTGAGAGCGCTGGAGCATCTCTGCTATGAGGACAGGCTGCGAGAACTGGGGCTCTGCAGCCTGCAGAAGGCTTCAAGGAGACCTTAGAGTAGCCTTCCAGTATCTGAATGGGGGCTACACAAAGGCTGGGGAGGGGTTACTTAGAAGGTCTTGCAATGACAGGACAAGGGACAATGGGTTTAAACTGACAGGGGGAAGATTGAAACTGGATGTTAGGAGGAAGTTCTTTGCAGTGAAGGTGGTGAGGCACTGGAACAGGTTGCCCAGGGAGGTTGTGGCTGCTCCCTCCCTGGAGGTGTTCAAGGCCAGGTTGAGCAAGGCCTTGAGTGACCTGTACCAGTGGGAGGTGTCCCTGCCTATGGCAGGGGGTTGGAACTAGATGATCCTTGAGGTCCCTTCCAACCTTAGCATTCTATGATTCTATATCTTTCTGACCAATTCTGGTAAAGGCCTTTAGTTACTCAGCAAGATAGCTTTAAAATTGAGTCTTCTGACCCTCCATGTCAGTAATTTTGGATTTGTTTTGGATTTATATTTGTGGAGAAATTACAAAAAGAGATTTCACTTCATTGTCTGCTTCAGGGGATTGGGCTAACCTTCCTCAGTACAGCTTATTTTTTGGCTCCATCTCTCTAGTTCTCCCTAGCATTAAGCAAAGGAAAAGGTTATTTCTTCTTTCTCTGTGTTTTTCGTTTGGGGATTTTGTGTGTGTGCGTGTGCATGTGTTTTGTCTTTTTAAAATTGTTGGGTTTTGTTTCTTTGCTTTCCCCTCTGTGTAGTTTTTAGCCATACAGCTTCCTTGGTCTGGATCACAAATATGACTGTATTGGAGTGACCTAGGAGAAATGAGTAATGAAACTAAAACATTCTGGATTTAAATATCTTAGATTAAAAAAGTATAATAAAATGTAACCATGGTACTTAACTTTTCCTTGAGATGAACTTCTTTGAGGAAGATAAATTAGCCCCAGAGAATGTTGCTTCTGCCCAGTGTATCTCTAAAGCACCAGGTAATCTATGGTAGACAGCTTGTCAGCTTCTGCCCTGCAAAGCATCTGAATCATATTACCTGCAGAAAATACTTCCTGAAATCATTCTTACCAAATCTTTTGTGAGCCAAGATTTTGAATGTGCATGACAAATCAGGCAGTTGCTACAAAGGGGTATTAGAATTTTCAGTTATTTTAGGAAAATAATCAGAAAGACTCATTGGATAAACTTTCGACCTATATGCAAACATTTTTGATGTTGATTAACCTCCTCTCTTCAAAATAGAATGTCAATCTAAAAGTGATTAATAAATCATTGCAACCATATGGAGTTTGATAAAAACCTACTTTTAAATGTGATATTTAAATATGAACATTATGTCATTTTGTGATTCTTCTAGAGAAAAACCACAGAATACTGTGGGTTGGAAGGGACCTCCAAAGGTCATCTAGTCCAACCCCCTCTGCAGTCAGCAGGGGCATCCTCAACTAGACCAGGTTGCCTAGAGCCCTGTTGAGCCTCACTTTGAATACCTCCAGGGACAGGACCTCAACCACCTCCCCGGGCAACCTGCTCCAGTGTTCCACTACCCTCGTGGTAAAGAATTTGTTCTTAACATCCAATCTAAATCTACTTTTCTCTCGTTTGAAGCCATTGTCCCTCATCCTATCACTACAGGGCTTTGTCAGACCGTGTAGTTCAGAAGTAGTTGAATTGAGAGCTATTGGTAACATCAGTTCTTGATATCTAGACATTTCTCTGAAATTGTCCAAATGGTACCATTCTTGGTGAACTCATTAAAAGGTTTCAGGAAATATATTCACTAAGACACATGGGTTCAATAGGAGCCAAAGTATACCTAAGTGCTTGGTTTCCTTCTTTGGACAACAAGCAAATCAATAAAGCACTGGTTGCAATTTTTAATCTGTGATATTTTCACTGTTATTTTCCTGCAATACTTTCTAGTACATGCATGTTGTAAACACATTAAATTGCAGATTTCAATCAGGTACAACTGGTTTGTTGCAATAAAAATCGTTTAGAAACGTTAATAAAAGTGTTGATACAAAATACAAATATATAAGAACTTCAAGATATCTGTTGTTGCAACTGAATCCTGGTTATTATTTTCTTCCTTGTACGTAGAATATCAGAATTATTTACAACATTCACTTTACATTCTGTTGTTGTTGCTATTGCTATTATTATTATTATTATTATTAATTTAATTTAAAATAATTCAATTAAATTACTGAAATTAATGGAATTATTTCTCTGTAAAATAATTCAATTAATTATTCCTCTGTGAAATAATTCAATGAATTATTGAATTATTCTCTGTGTGTGATAAACACACAGAGAAAAGATAATCCATGCTCTGAAAACAAACCAACAAACAAAAAATGCCCTAAAATGTGGTATAGGAGACCTTTTTTCCCCTATCCTTTTTGTTTTTTAAGGCAAAATAAAGATAAATATGAAAAGATTTGTGAAGAAAAGAGGAAAGAATTATTTCAATGTAGATGTACTTAGGCTGCTTTAGAATGCAGGACTCTTAAATTTTAATGGAGTATGTAATGGAGCACCCTATGTGTTTATATATTTTCTCTGTGTCAGCTGCAGTAATGACTTAAAAATTTCTAACTAATGTGTATAAATTCTTTTACGTAGCACACACAAGATTGAAACAGAACAAGATGGAGCACTGTATGGCAAAACTCCTTGTGAAACACCTGCAAAACCAGATTTTATCTAAAGACATCTGCATTTCTTGCCCTGTGAGATTTGGGTAAGGATGATTATTTCATGGTAATTCAGCTTCCCCATTGGTAAAACAGAGGGAATTATGCTTTTAAGAAGCCGTTTTGCCTGCTGGTTATGTGAGCTTCATTGTCGGTGTGAATTTGCGTTAGCTCTACGATATCCCCCATCCACCCCTGTCCTGGCTGTTCTTTCACAGTTGTGTGAGACTGAGAATTGTTGCAGAGAAAGAAGCAGTATAAAACCACAGCAAAACTGCCAAGCATCATTTTTTGTGGCAGGAGTATGTGTGTCCTAGTGCTCACCCACATGAGGGTGCTGTGACTACTGTTCAGTTTCTCTGTCCTTTTCAATCAGACACTGTAAAAACCTTTTTGGTGCCAACAAGGCAAACAAGGCCTCCCTGAATGAGCAGCAGTTAGCAGCCACCTCTGACAACTTCAATGGACAAGTTCTCATCACTCAAGGCCAGCACAATGAGCTCTGGGGATGGGCAGGCTAGTGCCAACATTGAATGACTATCAGGACTGGGAATCTAGGCTATAGACATGGTGAACCCATGCCTTGAGAAGGCTTCTATTCCTTGATTTGGGATCATCAGTGCTTTAGAGCATTTCTGGGACTCTTAGTTTTTATTTGCTTCTGGATGTGACCTATGTACTTCAAGGAGGTCAGGAATAAAAGTAACTCTCTACATTGAGCTGGAAAGAATACAGAATTGCAAGCATGAAGAAGGTAAAAATCTGAAAAGTTGTACTCACCTGATTAATTTAATGCTATTATTGTAATTTTTGTGTGTGCAACACTAAATAAGATCAGCCAGCTTTCATCAGAAGTCTGAAAAAAACTTGTAGAAACTGTATTATTACCTTCCACTGGGAAACTGAATTGAAGGGTGACTAATTGATTTTTCTGAGTTCATTGAAAGCAGAGCCAGGGATAAAGCTTGAATTTATGATACGTTGACCTCTAATCGCTAGCTCGCAGCGCTATTAGAAACATGATAAAATCCAGAGATACCATTCCCATTACAATGTTAATTCTAACATTTCTATGAACTCTCTCCTTTACAGGTACACCAGAAAAAAGGGTATTAGTAAGGACCGTATGAAATTCTCTAACATAAATGTTCTGCAAGTGCTTTAGTCCTTCTTTTGTCTTACAATAGTTTTATTATCAGTTAAAACAACTATTACAGAGAAGTCTTAGCACACTGAGCTTTGTCTTTCTGCACGTCAGCTTTTCTGAGGTTTTGTAATGGGGTTAGATTATAAATTAGGTCTTAACTAGGTTGGCATCAAACTTTCAGGCTTGACCTGCTCTGAGTCAATTCAAGGTTTCAATTCAGGGCTTCTTTTCTCCTTCTTGGTCTCTTGCGCACTCTTCTTTGTGTGATTCTTAAATCTGAAAGAACAAATATGATTGCATTGCAGGTTAAAATTGAAAATCAGCTATCTCATGAAATAAATAGGCAAGCTTGACATTTTTATTCTAGGAAGAGTGGCATTTAAATTGCTATTGATCAGAAAAATAATCAGTTTGAGCAAAAGAATAAGGATAAACTCAGAGTTATTTGCTGAGGCTTTCCAAACAATTTAGGTATGTAACTTAACAGAAAAATCTATGATGAAAGTAATCAGGTTTTACTAATTCTGTAATGCTGTCAACTTTTTAAATGTCTACAGTTAAAGGATAATTTAAAATCCTACTTAATTTAAAGTTGAAATCTTAGGAGTGAGAACTAAAGCCTTAGAGTTACATTTTGAAATATTTATTTCAACTCTCCAATATTTATGTTGGAGCGGGTCCAGAGGAGGGCCACAAAGATGATCAGAGGGCTGCAGCAGCCTGTCCTCCTATGAGGACAGGCTGAGAGATTTGGGGCTCTTCAGCCTGGAGAAGAGAAGACTTCCAGGAGACCTGATAGTAGCCTTCCAGTATCTGAAGGGGGCCTACAGGAAGGCTGGGGAAGGATTATTTACAAGGTCCTGCAACAACAGGACAAGGGGCAATGGGTTTAAACTGGCAGAGGGGAGATTTAGACTGGATGTTAGGAGGAAGTTCTTTACAGTGAGGGTGGTGAGGCACTGGCACAGGTTTCCCAGGGAGGTCGTGGATGCTCCCTCCCGGGAGGTGTTCAAGGCCAGATTGGATGAGGCCTTGAGTGAGCTGTACTATTGGGAGGTGTCCCTGCCTATGGCAGGGGGTTGGAACTAGATGATCCTTGAGGTCCCTTCCAACCTTACCACTCTATGATTCTATGATTCTATTTGTAAAGTTAAAAATAGGCGATTGTGAGGGCTTTTTGGTGGTGGCTTCGTGATGGATCTGGGGTCGTTTTGATTTTTTTCTTGTTTTGTTTATTTGGGGTTTTACTTTGGTTTGTTTTGTTTTAAAGGATAAAAGAGAAGTTTGTGATACTCATACCCTTCCTGAAAGGTGAATGTTTTTGTCTCTTCTGTGGGACAGCTGGGTTTTTTCCAGTTCTGGAGTCTCTTGCCATGTTGGACAGCAGGTGACTGGAATGCTCTGAAGCAACTGCTAGCACCTTTGAAGAGTGTTAATGTCCTTTGCTGCTGAGCTGTGACATGTTAGTGACATTTTCAGATAGTTGAAGAGTAGTTCTTAAAATATTTTTATCCTAGAGGCTTACTGTGATGTTGAACTTGCTGCATGGAAAAGGAAAAAAAAAAAGTGTAAGCTAACAAAGAGAAAAAAATCTCTCTCTTTTAAAAGTGATTTGAAAGGTTTGCATAGCATCCTTTTTGATATTAAAAATAAAAAAGGAAAACTTATCCCCTGAATGTTGAAGTCTAGAATGCGTTCCTCATGGTAATTACAATTTTCCCATTGCAAAGTGGCTTATTTAGATAGGATCTGAATACCTTTCAATACTTTCAGAACATCAAGTGTTGTTTTAGTTCTAGCATTTATCAAAAGCAATCTTGAAATTCTGGTTTGGTTGGAACACGTTTCTCTGATAGGTTGTTTTTCTAAGTACTTGCAGAAAGGTAGAAGAAGCTGACAGAATGGACTTTTTATGTCTAAAATGGCAGTGATTTCAGTACACATGTTTCAGTTTTTTAAAACTACCTTTCCAATTTTTTTTTCTGTTTTACTTTTTCCCACTGTGACTCATCATACTGTTTATTTTTCATTCCACCTCTACTTTACCTTTTCCATTGTGTGTATCTTATGACTACCTTGTTCCTTCCTCTAAAGCATCTGGAGTAGATTAGTGCTAAGGTCAGGTTGTTTGAGTGGGTGAATTTAGTGCTCTGCCTAAATTACAGGCAGAGAGCTGATGTTAATCAGTGATTCTGTCTGAAATAGACAAAACTTGCCCCTATTTAACTACTAGTATGCAAGTCATTAGATACATACAGGCTTATAAACATAGGACAGCACTGATAGTACAAAATCTAGTGTGGTCTTTGGTGGAGGCTCAACTTTTTGACTGTCAAACTTAAGAGTACTCCTGAAGTAGGAGAGAGAAAAGGGGAAAAGGGAAAGATAAACAATCAATCAAACAAATAAAGAAAGTGCTAGATTTGTTTGTGAATTGTGAGGGGTTTGGGGTTTAGGTCAGCACTAAAAACCGCTCTGGTCTGAGCCTGCTTTATTCTTAATTTATACATAAGGACAGGTTGCTGAGTTCTGAGGATGTTTTGCTCTTGTCCTTCTTTTAAATGCTTCTGTTTCCTTTGGATAGCTACCCAAAATGATCTGAAATATTATATAATCCAGCTTGATCAACACCAATTTCAAACTGAAATGATCTTGTTTTAATGGAATTCTCCACCATATGCTGAGTGAAGTTTGTGCTGTTATTCCTCAGAGGTTATGAAGTATACTATTGCAAAGATACACTGATACAAATGAATGGTTATGAGAATTTTATGACCTAGTCATTTCTTTAATATCTTAAGTAGGATGAAGCAATTGGCTGACTAATTAGATCTTAATGAGAGTAGTGGTCTGAGTGAGGGGAGTATAACTGTCTTGATTTGGTCTAATTCTGTCCTTAGAAATTTACTGTCCTGAGAATTTTTCTTTCAATATTGCAGAACTGGCACTGACAACATTACCACCAGTATATGTAATGGTTTGGAAAGGGCAATGGCAGCAACAGAGAAAGTCATTTTAGCAAGTAGCGTTACTGGTGAGAGTTTTGAGGCCACCTGCATATTTTCAGGAACCAATTTGAATTTTCCTTTATCACACCTCAGGAATTTAAATCTCTGTGGCCCAGAAGATAGATTTCACAGATTTCCATCAGTTAGGGTACATTATTGTGATGGTTTGGGAGTTCCCTGTCCCCCACACTTTGTAAAATGACCCAGACTAGAACTCAGCTGGCTGGAAGTTAAGGACTGAAGCTCTATTTACAGCTCAGCACAATGTACAAGCAGAGATATACACTATAGACAGGAATAGTTACAGAAATAGACAAGTTAAAGGTAATACAGAAACACAACTCCCCTCCCAGAAATCAGAGACCCCAGGAGGGGCTCCCAACCACCCTTCCACCTCCTCCCCACCCCTGTACCTTACCCAAGGTTTGCCTTATGTGCAAGATGAACTTGGAAGATAGGCCAGGGGAGATAGAAGAGAAGTAGTTAATGAGATTACTCAGGAGAGGGAAGCCAGAAGCTAGACTGCCTGAGACACTATGCCCCAGAGATTCTGCGTTATCTATGTTTTGAGTCCTTTTCTTAAACATCTCAGCAAGCCTATGAGTGAAGTAGACATCATGATGTTTTCCTTTCACAGCCTATAGTGTAATTTTCTCTATTAAAATATTCCAATTAGCCTCAAACCAGCACAATTTCCTATTTGTGATATGCAATATAATATAGGGGATGTAGTGATGAAATAAATCTTAGTTGCATGGGCATTTGTTTGCATTCTCTAATTTTATCTTTTAATTCACTCCTATTCCTTCCTATATATTTTTTCTCCTTTCTTATAGCAAGAGCTCTTCACTTGAAGAGTTTACTTTTAGCTGATGTATCTTTTCTGTAAGAACTTATTTTGCTCTCCCTTTTTCCTTCTCATCTGCCTCCATCTGATTCTTCCTACTCTGTTAGCAGACTAGTATAGTCATTATAAGTCTCTCAATTTATATTTACTTTCATTCCCATTTGGCCTAAAATTACTTCCACAGATGTCTCTCTTACTGCTGTGTGGTTCTGAAGTTTTTAACATCTTCAAGTCAGTTAGGTCTCTTAAATTTATGTAGCACTCTGTTACACTAACAGTACTACTTTAGCTATTATAGTCTACAGTATTTTGGCTGGAAGTAGCATCTTAGACCAAAAAATATAGCCTGAAAGAAAACTTGTAGGTTGTAGGAGTATATGCTTGAAAGAGAAACAGCAATCTTTAAAACTGAATACCAGTTGAAAACAATTATTCTAACTTAATTAGCTGTGTTACTTAGACCATGGGATAATAGATAATTGGCATCTGTGTCTTTATGGAGGTGTTAACCATAGCTTTTCTTTTCTTCCTGACTTACAAGAAAGGACAGAGCGAATTTATCACCTATGAGACCTTGTTGGTTAGTGGAGGGAAATTACAATGTTCTATAAAAGCAGAGCCTCTATTGAGTACATAATTGTGAGTATCCTCCAGTCTTATGAGTTGTAGTTTCCAGTTCGTATGGGAATTGGTTCATCTTTTACAGGCTTTTTCAGAGCCTCTCTGGAAAGGTAGGAGATGGGAGTCAAAGCTGACTTGTTGTAAATACTCTTCCCTGGGTGGCTGTGCCCTTTCATTGACTGTCTATGCAAGGTTATTGCGAGTATGTTGTTTAACCCAAGCAATCGGAGGAACATTATTTGGTTCTTTGGATGATGCACCTCGTTTTTTGGATTGGGTATGTGGCAGGTTGTTTTTGTTGAGGTACTTGAATGTGTCCAGAGAAGGGCAACGAGGCTGGGGAGAGGCCTCGAGCACAAGGCCTATGAACAGAGGCTGAGGGAACTGGGATTGTTTAGCCTGGAGAAGAGGAGGCTTAGGGGAGACCTTCTTGCTGTCTACAATTACCTGAAGGGTGGTTGTAGCCAGGAGGAGGTTACTTTCCTCTCTCAGGTAAGCAGCACCAGAACAAGAGGACACAGTCTCAAGCTGTGCCAGGGGAAGTTTAGGCTGGAGGTGAGGAGAAAGTTCTTGACTGAGAGAGTCATTGACTGCTGGAATGGGCTGCCCAGGGAGGTGGTGGAGTCACCGTCCGTGGAGGTGTTCAAGGTGGGTTTGGACACGGCACTTGGTGCCATGGTCTAGTCCTGAGGTCTGTGGTAATGGGTTGGACTTGATGATCTTTGAGGTCTCTTCCAACCTTGGTGATACCGTGTGTGATACTGTGTATATCTTCTGCTGTTGTCCAATTTCCTGCTTCTTTCCTAGATGTGGGCAGGTCACATTTAATGCATTCAATGTGTTGGGGAGCTTCATCATAAACAGGGTCTGTTTGAAAATTAGGAGTTTCTGCGAAATATCTTTTAAGACTGAGACTCCTTTGTGAGTTTTATTTTTGTAAAAAAATTGCCCATAGCAGGTATTTTCCAAGAACACTGTTCTAGGCAGGTAAACTTTTCTCTGCTGAGTGGCATTACAGCAGTTCTCCACATATATGGAGGTATTTAAAAGAATGTATCATATTATTTATGCAATCATATACAGAAAAATGAATATATAATTACTAATTAGAACAACTACTACTGATGCTTTTATAATAATAATATCAAAAAGTAATAATTCTTGGTTTGTAAGAGATGCATTGAACTCTCGTTCACCTGATTGGGCTTTTGGAGTAGAAATTAATCTGGGCAAACTCTTGATTGTTTTCTGTCTTTTAGAGTGGACTTTTAGAAAGTCTTTTAGAGACTTTAGGAAAGTCTCACAGGAGTTTCAGGGCTTCTAAGCCTGAAGTGGATTTTTTTCTGTCTTTAGAATGACAGTTTGAGTACAGACCACTACTACCATAGGAGGAAGAGAGATATAACACTGTTTTAAAGTTTGCTGTAGTGGATAATCTAAGAGCTGTTTGTCAGCCTCAGTGATGCAGTCTTCCCATTTCAGGATTACTATCTCTCTTCTTTTGTCTGCTACTATAATTACTATTTGATGGTTACAGACAGTATGGATTTTCTCTTGGAAGGATAACAAGCTTTTTCTGTTCTACAGTGCTTTCTGCTCTGTGGTCAGTAAACATCTTTATTTTAGTGTGACTAACATATGCAGTTAAACTTAATTGTTTGTGACTCATAGGCAGCTTTGAAATTTCCTGTTTAAAATCTGACAAACATGTATCCAAAATCTATTTCATTTTCCTGCCAAATAATCTTTTTCCCATAAATCTCATCTTACTTTGGTTGGGAATATGTTTTTAACACATTATTATCCTAAATAATGTATTGAAGTGTGATTAGATTCCAGGAACAGCTTGGCCATCATCAGTCTGATGTTTTTTTGGGCACACCTTTAGGCTAACCCTATTCAAAATAGGACAGCAAAAATTCTGTGCTACTAAAACATCTACTAAACATCTACAAGTACTAAAACTTTGAAAACAGTGAATTTAGGAAGCTGTCTTGTTAGTATGTTATAAAATATAACATTTGCTTCATAAACTTGCAACTCTGCATAGAGAGCTGAATTCTTAACATCATTAGATAGCTCAGTTAGATAAAGCAGTGAAACCTAAAATGCTTATCCACATTTGGGAAATTCAAATTTCCTAAACTATCCTGAAGAAGGACACAATTGCCTGAAATTGCACACAAGCAAAATTTATAGCTTAATTTCAGTATTATAATTCTTAGCACTCCCAGTCTTCTAGCTCCCAAGGTTTGGAAGAACATAAAATTTATTAGGTGAATATGCCTAATAATCTAGTATTTTTCTTTATGTGCTTTCCTAAGCCAATCCAGTTTTGGCAGAACTGCATAGTTCAGCATGTTTCATGAATGAGCAACAGCAGAGCAACACTCTGAGCAGTGTATATTACACTGAACTTTTTATTTTTTGAAAAAAAAGAAGTTGTTTTATAGATAAGGGCCAGAAGACAGAACAACTCTGTATGAGGAGGTTAAGTAGAGAGTGAAAGCACAATGTGGACTGTGTTGGCCTGCTGCTCCTGTGGATCCATTGACAAGGAGACTGCATTTGGCAGTGCCTCATGGTGGGAGCAGCCTCACCTGATTCCTACTGCGCCTCTCAAATGTCTGGGGCTGCTAAGGGCTCAAGCACAGTGAGAGCAAGCTGTAGAGCTGAGGCCAGCATGCTTGGACCCAGAGAAATCTCCTACTATAGGCAGCACACAACTTTCTTCTCTGTTCAACCCCGAACACACCTTTCTAGCAGTAAAATGAGTATCTTGATAATGGAAATAAAGGTTTATGAGTTGGTTCCTCATAGTAATGTCAAAGTTTTGTTTTAATCTCTCAAAATTTTTATTTTTTTTTTCTCTCTTATGCTAAATTAGCAAGTTTTACATAGTAAGGGTAAACACACAAATAAAACACCCCAGGCTGTCTGGAGGAACAACTACTATTTGAAAAAAAAAACCCAAGACAAACAGTAACAGTTATTGTCCTGGGAAAATTTATAGATATTACTGATGATAGTGTTTTGTGACAGAAATAACATGTCCCTCTGTTATTGAGGACAAATCCAATAATATCAACAAAACCAAATTAAACTAAATGGATTTACTGCCAAACAGGTGAAAATAGAGAATTTTTTCTGACAGTCATTTCCCTTTATGAGGTCAGAAGGCCATCAATGTGTTGAGCCGGCAGTTATGGACAGGTATCCACCAGGAGAAGAAGTATTCTATTTTTTCAGGAGGTTTAGGCCACCTAGAGTAACCTCTTCTACTAGTGTGGTGTTTTATTTGCCTTCAACTTTGCCTCTTCACTCAAAGCACAACACACAACAGAACTTCCTTGGGCAACACTTTAGACTTTTCTTGATGATTAAGCCATGAGAATGACAGGGGCACTTGAGCATCTCCCCTGTGAAGAGAGACTGAGAAACCTGGGGCTGTTTAGTCTGGAGAAGTGAAGACTGAAAGGAGCGCTTATCAGTGTGTACGCATATCTGAGGGGTGGGTGTCAAGTGGATGTGGCCAATCTCTTCTAGCTGGTCAGTAGCAATAAGACAAGAAGCAATGGCTACAAATTAGAACACAGAAAGTTTCACCTCAACATGAGGAGAATCTTCTGTACACTGAGGGTGATGGAGCGCTGGAACAGGCTGCCCAGAGAAGTTGTAGAGTCTCCTTCTCTGGAGACTTTCAAAACTCACCTGGATGCATTCCTGTGCAGACTACCCTAGGGGATTCTGCCTCGGCAGGGAGGTTGGACTCAATATCTGGAGGTCCCTTCCAACCTCTAAAGTTCTGGCTGTGATTCTGTGGAGCTAAAAACTATAAGATGTGTTCCTTTTTCTGTGGAATGATAGCTTGAGAAATAGAAAGGATGTAAAATTAATTTGGTTCAACATTGTTTATAGTTTCATCTCCAATTATCTGTTTTAATTTAATGTTAATTCGTGTACTATATCTTTGGGACACACAACTGGCTGTACTCTTGTTAGTGGGATCATTGTAATCCTCCAATCTACCTTTGTTTTGGCACTCGGTTTGTAGATCTACGTCTATCAAACCTTCTGACAGCCAGATTTCAGCATTTGGAAAGCTGGCTATTTTTAATTTTAGGAAGAAAACACTGTTAGGGATGATTTTCTCTACAACTGTTGAAGATTTTCTTTAAAAGGATGAGTTCCAGATAGTGAGTCATTCAGGTCTTTGGGAAGCAGTCTACACATCACACTAGCTGACGGGAAAACTATCAGGAGTAGAGTAAAGCCTAATGCTACAGAATACTGTATCCAGATTATTTTTCTTTCAGTCAAGTGAGCAATAATCTTAATTGCATGTGATAATACACATACAATTGTACCAGGGCTAATTAAATGTCACCTTGCTTTAGGTAGATTTGTTTCACGTTAGACTCTAGATGTAGTTGACGTAAACTGGTTTTGTTTCAGTTAAGCTAATTTATATTGGTTAAGGATCTGGTCAATTATTTTCTGTTAATGTCATCTTGTAAGAGGGAAGTAACGAGGAGTAAATTCATAACCTCATGTCTTATTAAGTACACAATCAAACATAAAAAATGTTCATTAATTCTATATAGCTAAGCTCGCCTGGCTGTAGTGGAAGATGCAGACAGAATGCATGCATAATAAGATTGGAAAATGAATTGCTAAAAGGGCAAGTTCAGCATAACCTCAAGGTTGTGTTAAATTAATTTACACTCACCATTGGGAATTTTGGGGGGGATCTTTTAGCTTTTATCTCAGAAATATAAATACAGTTTGAGGAAAGCAGGAGTACACTAAGATAACCAAGCCAATACAAAGGTCATTGGAACTTCAAATAGCCATGTACAACACCTTTAGTAAATGTTTGGTGATGTGGTTCCACCTACCACTCTCAATATTTCTGTATTGATAGGCTGTTCAATGGAATGCTTTTACTGGAATGTGCCTTTTTTTAACTACAGATGATGAGAAAGGAATATGTTATTGGAGAGGCACCAACATCATGACCGCAGAGAGTGGTGATCAACAGCACAGTGTCCACCTGGAGACCAGTGCATCCCTCAGGTGTCAGTGCTGGGACCAGTGCTGTTTAACATCTTTGTCAGTGACATGGACACAGGAATCAGTGCACCCTCAGCAAGTTTGCAGATGACACCAAGCTGTGTGGCACAGTCAGCTTGCTAGAGGGCAGGGATCCATCCAGAGGGACCTGGACAGGCTGGAGAGTTGGGCCCAGGCCAACCTCATGAAATTCAGACCCTTCCTAAAGTGGGAAAACTATGCAAAAAAGGGCAAAGGTAAAAGCTGAGAGAGGGGGTACCTCAGGCTCCTGGCCCATTTGAGAAGATCTGAGAAGCAGCAGCTGTGAGGCAGTGTGAGAAGGGGAGAAGGGAGAGAAGGGAGAAAGGGAGAAGGGAGAGAAGGGAGAAGGGGAGAAGGGAATGTGAGAAGGGAGAAGGGGGACCACATGATGACATTCCTAAAGGGACTCCAAACCTGAGCATTATCTCTTTCAAAATGGCTTTTACTACCTCCTGAGCTTTGTTGGAGTGAATGAGAAAGGCTTCTGGCCAGCCTGAAAAGGTATCTACAAATATAAAAAGATATTTATAACCTTCCCTTTGAGGTAGCTTGGTAAAATCCATCTGTCAATATCCTGCTGGTGAATTTCCTTGCCTGCTATGTCCTATAGGGGGTATTTTAAGATCTAGGGGATTGTTTCTTAGGCATATTTCACACTTGCCTACTACCGATTTAATGATTTTCATTATCCCTACACTTACTATGTGCTTCTGTAGCTCAGTGAACATTGATTCAATTCCCCAGTGTGTTTTTTGGTGTTTCTGCCCTGCTAATTCAACCATAAGGGAGGGGGGAATTACTACCTTTCCTCCCTCAACTGTTCACCATTCCTCTTTTTTCTTGGTCCTTAATGCTTCAGCTAGGCTACCTTCTGTATCAGTATATTGGGGTTTTACTTCCTTGGGAATCCACTCAACGCTCACTGACACTGAAACTAAAATTCTTTGTTCTGCTAACCTACTTAGCTGTAATATCTACCAACTAATTACCAGCATTGACTGGAGCATTTCCTTTCTCATGTGCTTTGCAATATGGAATGCCCACTTCCTTAGGATCCTGTGCAGCCTGTAGTAATTTCAGGATCTCTTTGTGGTGTTTTATTGGTGAGCCTTAAGCAGAAAGTAAACCTCTCTCCTTCCAGATGGCCTCACGAGCACGGATCACACCAAAAGCATATTTTGAATCTGTCCAAATATTTACGCACTGTTTGCTTGCAATTTTCAAGGCTCTAGTTAGAGCTATCAGCTCTGCATTCTGTGTGGAAGTTCTGGAAGCTTCCCCACCTCCATTACCTCCTCTGCAGTTACCACTCCAAAACTGGCCATTTGTGTTCCATTCTTAATAAAACTGCTCCCACCAGTGTAAAGCTCCAGGCTGGGGTCCCTCAGAAGTTTGTCCTTGAGGTCAGGTCATCTCGTATAGAGTGCTGTGATGGTCTGCAGGCAATCATGTCTCAAGTCTGTGGGAGTCAGAAACATGGCAGAGTTTACAGCATTTGTTGTTTCTAACTCCACATTATCTTGTTGTAACAGTAACACCTGGCACTTATGAAGCTGGATGGGAGATAGCCAGTGTCTCTCTTTTTTTTCTAGCACAGATGCTACCATGTGGGGGACAAATACAGTGATATTATGCCCCATATTTAACTTCTAGGCCTCTTCTATTAGAAGGATGGTGGCAGCTACTGTCTGCAGAAATCCTGACCACCCTCAGATTTCCACATCCAGCTGTTTGGAGAAGTACCCTACTAGTCTCTTCCAGTCCCCAAGACACTGCTTAAGGACTGCCAGAGCCAGGTAGGACCTTTCCCAAGCAAACTATTAAAATGGTTTACTGAGATCAGGCAATCCTAAAGCCAGGGTCTTCCTCAAGGCAACCTTCAGTTCTTTAAATGCCTGTCAAGCCTCATCCATCCATTCCAAACAGACTTGCTCACCTAAGTGTTTTGTATAGGGGTTTTACAATGAATCCCATAATTTGGGATTCACAGTCTATGCCACCCTAAAAAAACCTCTGATTTCTTTAGGAGGTGGGCTCAGGAGTCTGACAAATGGCCTCTTTCCAGTCCTGTCCCAGTATTCATTCTCCTTGTGATAATTCAAACCTTAAATATGTCACATTAGTTTGGAGTATTTGTACTTTATCTTTGGATACCCTATATCCTGATTGGCCCAAAAAGCATAAGAAACTCATGGTTGATGTCCAGCGCTGGCTGCTTTCCTCTGTTGCAATAAGGATGTGATGCAAATACTGGAGCAAATCCCCTTGGGTATTCTCCAATCTCCAGTCCAACAGTTCCTTCACCAGGTGATTACCAAACAGGGTGGGGCTGTTTTTCAACCCCTGGCATCACTGCCCATGTGAAATGAGTCTTTTGTCCTGTGTTACAGTTCTCCTGATCAAAGGCAAATATTGGCTGGTTTTCTAGGCTAATGGCTATGCAGAAGGTAGTATCCTTAAGATCTAATACTGAGAATCATTTTTGATTGTCACTCAAAACAGTGAAAGGGATATGGGGGTTTGCCTCTACAGGGTTATCTTATTTATAGTCCTTATATCCTGCACCATTCTATAACTTCCACTGGGTCTTTGGATGGCCACTATTGGGGCATTGAAAGGGAATTCATGGTCTGCCAAGAGACCATATTTAAGAAATTTATCTATCAATTCTTGCAATCCCTCTTTAGCTGGCTTGGGAATGGGATATTCATAGAATCATAGAATGGTTGGAAGAGATGCCAAGGATCATCTAGTTCCAACCCCCTGCCATAGGCAGGGACACCTCCCACTAGTACAGGTTACTCAAGGCCT
>VWZE01008968.1:7594-35694 GCA_013396675.1 Eubucco bourcierii | reverse complement strand
CAGGACCTTACACTTGGCCTTGTACTTCTTCAGTACACTGTTCACCATGTTGCCATGGGTGGAGCTTTGTCTGAGTGGACAGATCTTCTCTAAAAGAGCCTCTGTCATTCTAAACTTTATCTTTTGTCTACATGATTATTCATGCAGGTGTCATGGATTGAATTGAACCTGATTCTGTTGTTCACACCATGCTGTAGCCATACCAAGGTTCAAACAAATGAAAGTACTGGCTGGAGCAAAGTACTATGGGGCTTGAATTTCAGATTGCAACACAGAGGTTTCCTCTTCTGGTTGCTGCTTCTAGGTTCTGGGTTTTTTGGGTGTTGGTGTTTTCTGCTGGGATGGCAACCAGACAAGGAGGGCTGGGGGGAGTAGTTTTCTGACTTGGGCTTTTGGCTCATTTGCTTCTGCTTGCTGCTGCTTTGGAACGTGCTTTTCCTGAATACAGGCTGAGCTAATTGTGCGTTTTGTACCATGTTGTACTGATTTTGATCAGTAAACTTTATTCTAATCTCACTTTTTTTTGGTCTGATCCCACATTTCTGTGTGTTATTTTTCCCTCGCTTCTGTGTCGGGAAAATAGACAGGTTAATCCACTGGTTCAGTTTCACACATTTTGTTCTGATTCAAACCATCACAGCAGGAAATGACATAATAAAGAATGATAGAAATTTCCTAACTCACTTAAAAGTGCAAAATTTGGCCTGATAAAATGGATAGAGTTTTGAAGAGCATTTTTCTTACGGAGAAGACGTGCCTATATTCTATATATCACAAAGTATCTGTTTACTAATTATAGAATTAAGTTGTATTTCAGCTGAAGTAGCTAATCTTTTTGTCTTGAATAGATATAGGAATACACACTACCTAAAGCAATATTCTCATGAGGTGGAGCCTAAATCATCTACCTGGCACCACTCTAGTCTGAATGGCAGATGTATTTATTCCTTACTGGACATATCTTGCTTGTTAATGTGTCTCCTTTAGTTTTCTTTTATAATCCCTTAGTAGAATGGATGCTTTTTTTACCACTGTAGGCAAAATTATTCAGTAATACTGGCTGTAGAGATCAAAATAATGAGAAATATTACTTTTACTATAGGTAATTATACTTTTGAATTTCTAATCAAAGTGGAGAATTAAATTAAACAATGATTCAGTTTTGGGGAAAGCATTGTAGTAGCTAAATCCCAAACTAACTTTTCATAAGGTATTTCTGGCAGCACTTCCTATAGTCTGTTGAATGTTCTTCAAGCAAGTTGGGGTTTTCTGAATCACAGGAGACACATGAAATGTAATTTTCAGTTATTTAGACCAGTGAATTTTTCAGTATTGCTTCTCAAATCAACTATGTGCCCTTGATTTGAGTTTATATTGTACTTTTGTACCATAATATCTGCTGGAATATGGATAGCAGAAGCCAGGAAATTTTACATCAAAGTCCTAGCCTGTGCATAAGATTGCAATTTGGAAAATTCTGGCTTTGTATCTGTCTTTGGTTTTAATGTTTTTCTTGTAGCCTTGCTTAAAGATAAGAGAAATATTTTTGTACTTCGATTTCCTGATTTAAAAAAAAAATTTTTTAATAGGACTGTGAGGTTATATACAATTTTATATCCAACTACCTGCACTGGTTTAACTGGTTGAAAAATTATACAGCTTAAAGAAGAGGGAAGTTGTTCAAGGACACAGGTCAAGTGCCAAAACTTTTTATAGAAGCTGTTCATGAGGTTTCTTTGGTTTGGTGGATTTTTGTGGTTTTGGTTGGTTGGTTTTGTTTATTTGTGGTTTGGGTTTGGGGTTTTTTTTTTGTGTGTTTGGGGTTTTGTTTTGTTTTGTTTTGTTTTGTTTTGTTTTGTTGTTCCCCCCCTCCCCCAAACAGTGACTTAAAAAATGGAGATCAGGAATTCAGAATTGTTATCTTTTCCATTTACAGATTGGAAAACTGAGGCATAAGGGAGACTGGTGACTGGCTCACTGCCACCAGCCATGTCAGCCACTACTATAGTGGCACTGATGTGTGTGTCATACATGGGAGCCAGATAAGATATCTGCTTGGCCAGAATGCCATTGAGCTGAATGATGTTTGCAGCTTGAATGAAGTTCAACTCCTTTTCTTCTTTGTTCAGTCACACAGATGAATTCTTAATGATTTTAGCCATCCTACTGTCTTGCTGATATAAAGAAACAATAAAAATATGAAGCCTGATATAGTTATCATCCTTCTTTAGAAAGACACTATGTATGATAAAAGCAAGAAGGTTTACACACAGTTGGAGTATGAGAACTCTGGGAACAGCATACAATACAAATGGATGTAGAAAAAAGACATGTAAGAGCTTACACTTTGATTATATATGTGTGATGGTTTGGGAGTTCCCTGCCCCCCACACTTTGTAAAATGACCCAGACTAGAACTCAGCTGGCTGGAAGTTAAGGGCTGAAGCTCTATTTACAGCTCAGCACAATGTACAAGCAGAGATATACACTATAGACAGGAATAGTTACAGAAATGTACAAGTTAAAGGTAATATAGAAACACAACAGCCCTCCCAGAAAACAGAGACCCCAGGAGGGGCTCCCAACCACCCTTCCACCTACTCCCCACCCCTGTACCTTACCCAAAGGTTTGCTTTACATGCAAGGTGAATTAGGAGGATCAGGCAGGGGGGTTAGAAGAAAAGTGGTTAGTGAAAATTAATCAGCAGAGGAGCCAGAACCAGAAGCTGCTAGACTGCCCCAGATACTGTGCTGTGTCCCCAGAGAGAGACAGAGACTGACTTATCTATGTTTTGGTTTCTTTTCCCAAAACAAATCTTAGCAAGCGTATGAGTGAAGTAGACATCACCATGTTTTCTTTTCACAGCCTATAGTGTAATTTTCTCTAATTAGCCTCAAACCAGCACAATATATTAAAGCAAAGCAGCAGGATAGGATGAAAGCAGGTGGGAGTACATAAATTCATGTAGAGTCAAATCTCCCAAATTGTTAACTATGAACTGTTAATATAGCTGCTATTAACCAAATTAACCAAAATAGAATACTAGTAATCAGGACCCTGAAAATGTAAGAAGAGAAGTCACTAGAATGTAAAAGTGAACAACATCCCTCAAACAGAAGAGGGGGAAAAAAAGTTTTGTGTCATAGTTACCGTTAAAGAATGAAACATATTATTTTCACTCCCACTTGCAAAGCCCTGCGGATAGAAAAGGTTAGTAGCAAGCAGCAAAAGCTTGGAGTGAAATGACCAATGTCACCTTTCAAGCCACAAAACCTGCAGCAACTGAAATTTTATGTTGCTTCCCAGCTCACCATGATGACTTACTGCTAACATTTGCAGTGCTGCACTGCTGAGAACTAAAGGCTTACTCAGCAGAAGTAATGTAAGGTGAATACGCAGTGCTTGCTTGTATGGGGTCAGCTTCAGCTGAAAATGCTTCATACTGTACCACCATCAATATTACTAGGATAGGGAATGCAACCAAATGATAACAGGACTAGCTGTGACCTTGGTGTAAGTGACAAACACCTTACATTATAGCAGTCCACAAGTGGCAATAAGTAATAGGGCTCACAGAGGTAGCCATCAAATATAGCTAATTAACTGAAGCAGTGTAGAGAGAATACATAAGCCTGGGAAATGGTCCAAGAAAGAAGTATTAAAAACCTCAGACTAACTGGCAGAAAAAGAAGGTTTTGTTTTAAGAAGGTTGCTGATAGCATCCTGATAGCTGGCTGGGAAGTGGAGATAAATTGGATGAATGCTATATAAAAAGTAAATATCTTACATGTCTTGGATAATATAACATTAGCAGAATCAGTATTTTCTTTTTTTCTTACAAGCAAGGAGTGTAACGAACTAATACATCTTGGGAGGAGAAAGAGAAGAGCATGTCTGGACAAGAGCTTAAAATGTAAATAATATCCAATGCCAAAAACCCGGACTTAGAATAGAAGTGATAACTTTAGCTTTTTTTTTTTTTTTTTTTTTTTTTTTTTTTTTTTTTTTTTTCCTTTTTTCACCCATTTTTGTGTGNCTGGACAAGAGCTTAAAATGTAAATAATATCCAATGCCAAAAACCCGGACTTAGAATAGAAGTGATAACTTTAGCTTTTTTTTTTTTTTTTTTCTTTTCTTTTTTCTTTTCTTTTCCCTTGTACACACCACTGTGAAGTGAAGGGAATGAGGAATGAGGCTTGAAAACATCTCCAGCATGTAACTGATGTCCCACTGAGTCAGCAGTCAGGATTGGAGGACTTAAAATTGAAGGTACAGAGATGTGTCTAAACTACAGGTCATGCAGAAAGCAGCAGACCTGAAAAGACATTTCTAGCAGTGAGTCTACTTTGCAAGCATGTAGACCCTTCTTAAACTATAAATTCAGAAGAAAGCTGGTTTTGCTACCTTTGCCTCTAACCATCTATTATTTTCAAAACCTTTGAATTCTGTGATGGGATGGAAGCTCATCCCAGCTCATCTTGCAAATATCAAAAGCCTTTTATATTTTTTTTCACAGTAGATCAAACTTTAGTATGTTTTCATCATATTTTGCTTTCCCTCTTTTCTGAAAACTGAGAGTGACAAAGTTAATCAATAATGTTTGCTGTTTCTTGCAAGAGGGAAGAGCCACATATCATACAGCTGTTAAACCTCAACTACATGCCTTCATTTAGTATAACCTCTGGAAAAGGCTTATGTTGAAATATGGAAAGGTAATATAACATAACACTTTTCTGCTTTCCAGGGGCAGCTGCAAAATAGAACACATTCATTCATTCCTTTGTCTAATCAAGGTCTGAGACAAATGGTCAGAAATGTGTAAGTGGCTCATCCATTTGCAGCTTTTTCTGTGTGTTTTTTTCTTTGGTTGAGGAATCTCATTTTTATAGAAGGTGGAAACCACTTCTGTACGTGGAGAGAAACTTAACTGAATTTTAATTTTTTTTTTTTTTTTTTTTTTTTGTGAATCCCATAACAGGACAGGGAAGCAGGCAATATTCCCCCATTTTTATGGCTTCAACTTTCAATTTAGGAAGAAGGGAAAGTTTTGAGCAGGTGCTGGGGAAAAGAAGCAATTACTTAAGACTGTCCCGTGGTTCATATCAAAAGTGCTTCTGAAACTACATGACAAGCAGGGAGATTTGAGGGGAAGACAGAAATAGAACTTCTGTCAGGAGTTGTGGTTGGAGAGAGATGATCAGTTTATGATCCCACAAAACCTAGTTTCATTAACTGGAACTGTGCACTTTTCAATCTATATCAAGATAACAGATTTTGTTTTTAACCCCTACATGCAGGTTTGCAAGTGTTCAATGTTTGCTAATTGGTTGGAATTTCCTAAGTGTTTAGCATTAAATGTGCCGAGTCTGTTTACAGGTACCTAATTTTCCTCAAGCTGAAACAGAAGTTGAGCCCTCTCAAAAATCAAGCACAGATGCATTCAAAAAGTAAAGACAATTTCAGCTTACATGTAGTAGCAAATCCTACAAAAAATGGAGCTTGGTGGTCTTTAGCCTGCTGGTTTCCTATGTGTTTTGAAGAGAGTAGCAAATGATTGTAGGGAGTTTCTGGAAATAGTAGGTCTGCACAAGAAGGTATTTAAGTCCTTTGTTTGCTTGTGAATAGGTCTGACAATATTTGAGGAGTAGAAATAATTCTATGATTGCTTTGAAAATCTTCAGGTCTCTTTACTACATAATCTGGAGTACTGTGTCCAGTTCTGGTGCTCCCAGCACAGGAAGGACATTGAAGTGTTGGAGTGGGTCCAGAGGAGGGCCACAAAGATACTCAGAGGGCTGCAGCAGCTCTGCTGTGAGGACAGACTGAGAGAGTTGGGGCTCTGTAGTCTGCAGAAGGCTTCCAGGAGACCTCAGAATGGCCTTCCAGTATCTGAAGGGGGCCTGCAGGAAGGCTGGGGAGGGACTATTGACAGGGTCTTGCAATGACAGACCAAGGGGCAATGGGTTTAAACTGGCAAGAGTGGAGATTTAGACTGGATGTTAGGAGGAAGTTGTTTGCAGTGAGGGTGGTGAGGCACTGGAACAGGTTTCCCACGGAGGTTGTGGCTGCTCCCTCCCTGGAGGTGTTCAAGGCCAGGTTGGATGAGGCCTTGAGTAACCTGTACTAGTGGGAGGTGTCCCTGCCTATGGCAGAGGGTTGGAACTGGATGATCCTTGAGGTCCCTTCCAACCTTACCATTCTATGATTCTATAATTTTAGCAATCATTCAATTATAAAAATGAATATGCAGTGGTGAACAGCTTCAAATGTGGATTGTTCAAAGATGCTTTGTCAATGAGTCAGACACTCTACAGTGATATCTGAATCCTGCAGTGAACGATAAATATGAAAAATCAGTACAGGATTTAATAACATGCTTCCAATATACTACAGAATGTTGGATGTTTATAGGTATTTCTATTATTCTGAAAACCTCTCCAGACTATGTCTCTTTAGAGAGGTATAAAACACCTAAATAAATAAATTATATGCAGTGTACCAATGCAATTTTAGGGTAAAGTCCATGAACAATTCTTGAGTTATCTATTTGCTGAATAAATAAATAATTATTACTGTATGTCTTCTTTTTTATTGATTGTTCTTCAGTGGTTAAAAAAATTGTGTCCCAATGTCTTTCCAGGAATGTACCATGTCTGAAAACAGTAAATAATCTTTTGACTTGAATACAATCCTACCTGGAAACATTGAAAACAGTACAGTTGTCATTGTTTGTGTCATCTGTGGAATAATTCCTGTTTTCTGAGGTTTAGAAATTGGCTTCATGTTGAATATTACTCTGGTAAATTTCTGTGGGGAACTTTGGAAACTCTCTAAGTGGGAACTGTTAATTTTGCTGCAAACACATAGCTTTCACAGTCTGTCTGTAATTCCCTCGTTCATGGCACTCTACATTTTACCTGGTCTCTCTAAAATGTCACTTTCCCTAAAATGGATAGATTTTTGGGGATGTGTACATATGGTTCACCATAAAATAGATACCTTTTCAGAAGAGAGAAGAAACTCTTTTGGTATGAAACCATGCAGAACAGTTATTAGAACATATTTCTATCTACAGCTGATAGCCAGCTGGCAATGTCTCCTTACTGGCTACAGATACTTGCCAGAGCTAAAGGGGATTTTGTTCTTCTTGCTTTCCAAGTTTGCTCTGTATTAATATTTTATTTGTTTCTAATACTTCAGAACCACCTACCTTTTGGCCTCAAATTATTTTCCATTTACTTTGTGCCTTTTTTTTTTTTTTTTTTCTCTTTTCACAGTATCACAGTATCACCAGGGTTGGAAGAGACCTCAAAGATCATCAAGTCCAACCTGTTACCACAGACCCCAAGACTAGACCATGGCACCAAGCGCCACATCCAAACCCGCCTTGAACACCTCCAGGGACGGTGACTCCACCACCTCCCTGGGCAGCCCATTCCAGTAGCCAATGACTCTCTCAGTGAAGAACAATAACAGTGACCTATTGGATTGTAAGAGTTTTCATACTAGTGGATTTCCTCTGCAACTATTTGCAAATTATTATATACAGCAGGAATAATAATAAAGAAAAACCCAAACAAGCAAACAAAACAAAACAAACCCCAAAGATCATCTCTAGAAAACTGTTACCACCTCCTTGCTTTATTTGGAATTCTGGATTCTAACTGGTACTTTCTATACCTGCTTGTTTTTTTCCCTTGGTTAGACTTCATTTTTCCCATGCATTTTCAGTTGTATGTCATTGAAAATAACAGAAAATTAGAAAACTGCTATTATTAAAAAGCCTTCTGTATTTTCTGTAGTACCTCTTCACATGAGCTTCAAAATGGTGTGGCTCCCTTGCATCATGAGCAGCACAAGAACATATCCACTTTACATCATACCTCATTGTTGAAATGCCAAGAATTATTACTGTTTCACTTTCTGTTAGTATTAAATTCAATTTTGAAGTTGCTACATTTCTACTGTCTTTCGTTGAGTTGGAAGAATTGTTGAATCTAAAACCTTTCCTTTCCCTGCTCAGCTTTCTTGCACTGCAGTGCTTTAAAATGATGGAAAATCTCTGTAAGATTATGAAGAATCAACCAAATGTTGCAGTGTGATGAATCTTTCTTCTAAGCATTTTTCTTTTTACTTCTCAAATCACTAGAAACATCTTATCTCAGTTTAATTGCTGAAACATATAGCAGAAAACTAAACATGCAAACTAATAGTAGGGAAACTAGCCTAAAAACTGTTGTTAATTATATATCAACTCCTTAGAAATAATCATAAAACCAATGCAGTAGTAGTTCTGGAAATTGCCAATGGCTGAGCACTGTTTATTGTTTCTAAAACACTTTAAATGGTATTTTGTCCTAAGTTCACATAGCATTCAAATTCTTTTCTGTGTTCAAATCCTTTGCATATTTCAAATATTACCTAGATTATTACTAAAGCTAACATGTGTGATACGGTTTACCCTATGTAACATTCCCTGTCTAAATGTAAATCTGAGTAGCAGTTTTGCCATAGGTTGCAGGAATATATCTATATATCTATAGTTATAGCTATATCTGTATCTATATCTGTATCTATGTCTATACCTATATCTATATGTATGTTTTTACTTACATGTAATTAAATCTGAGACATTAAAGTTGAATGTTTTAGAGCCTGATGTAATATAAAATCTTATCCACGATTCTCTGAGTGAGTTTTGAGATGTTGCACATAAAACCAGAGAAGCTACAAAGTTGTTAGCCCTTTTTGATCTCTGAAATAAAAATAACATAGAGCCAAAAAAAAAAAAAAAAAGAATTAATATTGACTCTGAAGCTTATGTATGCAGCAGGGTAATGGAGTTTATTTTGCAGTGAGGCATAGTGGCAATGATCTTCCAGATTCTGGTCTCTGAGAGAATAAGGAGATATAACAAAAACCAACCAACCAACCAACCAACCAAACCCCAATAACAACAACAACAACAGAAATCAAAACCAAAAAAAAACCCAGCAGAAATGACAAGGAAGGAACCTTATCAGAAAACCAGCCATAAATGAGCAGTGAAAACTGACAATGATGTGCAACAAGGTGAGGAAATAACTGGAAGTGCAATGGTGAAGAAGGAAAGGCAGAAAAGATTGGGACAATTTCTTCATTAATGGAAACCTAATGCAAACCAAGCTATAAGTAAAAATTCAGGTCACAGTGATGTGGCTATTTCTATATTTTACATGGAGTTAGTTACCTGTCTTTAAACACCTACTCAGACTATATTTGCAGTGCAGTTAGACTGCCAACGGTGAACTCTGTTCCATCTAGTTCAGCATTAGACCTTTTAAGAAAGAAGAGAAATTCTTGCTGAGTAACTCAACTGACTAAACTTTTGCCCATGCTCACTCAGATGCAAACCTCTATACTGTGACTCAGGAATCAGCAAGCTCAGCACTCACATTGTGCAGCAACTGATCCAGGGATGGTCAAGGCTCCCTACTCTCTAACAATATGTGTCCTATAAGCCTTGGCCTCTTTTCTGTCACCTGCAAGTACATTCTATTCTATGCAGAGCTATGCACTTATCCCAGTCTGGAGGCTTGAAGTAGAGCTCATTCTGTCCCTTCTTAGTGTGCACATCTTTCTTAGCCCCACATCTGCAGCAGTCTGGCACTGTAAGGCATAATGTACACGTATTTTGTTATTGTTGATACTGTCATATCACACAGAATGATACAGGTTGGAAGTGACCCCTGAAAATCAATGAGTCCAACACCCTGCCAGAGCAGGGTCACCTAAAGTAAATCGCATAGCAACGTGTCCAGGTGGGCCTTGAAAGTGTCCAGTGATTGAGACTCCACTACATCTCTGGGCAGCCTGTTGCAGTGTTCTGCCACCCTGAAGGTAAAGAAGTTCTAAGTCTTTTTTCCTCAACATGCTTTGGGATTGTGAAGAACAAGCTGTTCATTCACCTTTCCAGGGATGGAGCTTAGACTGATTGACCTATAGTTACCAGGGTCCTCATTCTTGCCCTTTTTGAAGATTAGAGGGACACTGGCTTTCCTCCAGTCATCAGGCATCTCTCTTGTTCTCAAGAATCATAGAATCATAGAATGGTAAGGTTGGAAGGGACCTCAAGGATCATCTAGTTCCAACCCCCTGCCATAGGCAGGGACACCTCCCACTAGTACAGGTTACTCAAGGCCTCATCCAACCTGGTCTTGAACACCTCCAGGGAGGAAGCATCCATGACCTCACTGGGCAACCTGTTCCAGTGCCTCACCACCCTCACTGTGAAGAACTTCTTGTAACATCCAGTCTAAATCTCCCCTCTGCCAGTTTAAACCCATTGCCCCTTGTCCTGTCATTGCAGGACCTTGTAAATAATCCTTCCCCAGCCTTCCTGTAGGTCCCCTTCAGATACTGAACTTTTCAAGGTTATGGAGAGTGGCCTAGCAATGACTTGGGCCAGTTTCCTCATCTCTCACAGGTTCATTCTATCAGGGCCCACGAATCTGTGGATGTTCATTTTGCTTAACTGATCTTTAACCCAGTCCTTTTCAAGTAAGGCAAAATCTTCCTTTCTCCTGACTTCCTCTGTAGTGTCGAAGGTCTGAGACTCATGAGGGCTATCTTTAGTAGTAGTGAAGGCTGAGGCAAAAGTGGAATTCAGTAACTGTGCCTTCTCTGTATCCTCAGTCACCAGGGCACTCACTTCAGCAGTGGACCCACATTTTCTATAGTCTTCCTTTTGGCTCCAATATGCTTAAAAAAGGCTTCCTTCTTGTCCTTGATCTTCCTAGCCAGGTTTAGTTCCAGTGAGGCCTTAGCCTTCCTTGTCTCATCCCTACATCTTCTAACAGCATTCTTGTATTCCTCCCAAGTGGTTAGCCCCTTTTCCCATGTTTTATATATTTATTTGACTTACGTTTATTCAGTAACTTTCTGCTCAACTATGCAAGTTTCTTAACTATCTTTCTTAGCTGATTTCTTACTCTTTGGGGTGCTCCAATCTTGAGCTAGAAGGAAATGATGCTTGAATTTTGAACAGGTTTTTTTTGAGTCCCCTACCATGTAGGACCCTGTCCCACGTGGCTTCTACAAGAAGTTCCTTGAAGAGGCCAAAATTATGCTTGCTGAAGTCTAGGGTAGTGATCCTGCTTGTCTGTCTGTGCCTACTCCATGTGGTCCTGTACTTCATGATTGCATGGTCATTACAACCAAGGCAGTCCCCTACCTTCACTTCCCCAACCAGTCCCTCCTCATTTGTCTGTACTCTGTCCAGCAGTACTCCTCTCCTTGTTAGCTTCTCCATCACCTGTGTCAAGAAGTTGTTGTCAATGCACTGGAGGACCTTCCTGGATGGCATGTGCCTGACTGGGTAGTTTTCCCAGGTATCTTGAATAAGGAGAGGGCTGCTTCTCAAACCCATGTTTAATTTATTGTTACCTGGCACCGAATACATACTGTGGAGCAGTGACATGGAAGATAGGCACAGAAGAAGAAAATACTAAGCTATGAACAGTTTTAAAGTGGCAGTTTAGAGCAAATCAGAAATTAAATCAAACTGGTGATGCAATTACCCATGTTTCCTATGTAGTCCAATACGATGTCTAGCTCCAGACATTTGACCTGTATTTTCTTAAAGCCTCATGAATCTTTGGTGCTCATCAGTGAGGGTATGGAAATTATAAGTGCTCAGAAAAATGAAAATAATGATAAACATTCAATATCTGCTTGCAAAAAAAATGAAGAAAGAGCAAAGTGTGTTCACTACTAAGACTTCATACTATGATATTGCATTTAGAACTAAGATTTCCATAACTCTCATCCATTATGTTTGGCTTGTGTTGGGTAGTGATAATTAAATGACAGTGATGCATGGACTAATATTATAATAGATTTTTAATTGAACTGAGGAAAATAATTGTGGGGTCAAAGTTTTTAATAAGTGAACAGATTAAATGTCCCATGAAAGGTACCATATGGTTTTTAAAAATCTGCATATTAGTTGCAAAGTCACAGTTAATTTAATTATATGATCTCTCTGTCTTGGGATAATAAAGTAGACTGAGAATTATAATAGTCAGAGAATGAAACCATTGCAGTTGAAAGACATTTTGGAAATGAAATCCCAAGCAGAAATACAGGTTGGGTGGTGAATGACTGGAGAGCAGCCTTGAGGAAAAGGACCCTGGGGGTTTGGTGTGATGAAAAGCTCAACAGGAGCCTACAGTGTGCACACATAGCCCAGACAGCAACTGAGTGGTGGGCTGCATCGAGAGCAGTGTGGCCAGCAGGGCAAGGGAGGGGATTCTGCCCCTTTACTCTGCTTTCATGAGACTCCACCTGGAGTACTGTGTACAGAAAGACATAGTAGACAAGAAGGACATCAAATTGTTGAAGGGAGTCCAGAGGAGGGCCATGAGGATGCTCAGAGGGTTGGAGCAGCTCTGCTATAAGGACAGGTTACGAGAGTTGGGAGTCTGCAGCCTGGAGAAGAGAAGGCTTTGAGATGACCTCTTCTCATCAGGGAAAGATTTGGATCCTGTGACTGTTATAATGCTTGAGAATATTTTACTGAGAAAAATAGAAACTATATATAGAAACTACTACTAGGGCAATACCACAAAATTCTAGACTTTCCAGTTTATAAAAGTCGATATTGAAGGGAGGGAACAGAAGAGGTTGATTCCACTAATTCTTGAAATTACCATTAAACCACTACATCTAAATTGAAGTGTTTCAAAGAAGCATAAGAGACTATCGCTGATTGCCAGAGGTGAGACATTCTCAATTACCTCAAGTACTATTGACCTACACAGCAAGGTTTAGAAGCCTTGGTTTTGATGATCACTTCAGAAAGAGGTTTGTCATAGATTGGGAATGATCCTGAGTTTAAAATGTACGAATACTGAAGATAAATTACTTCCATCTGACGGAGGAGTAATATTGATTGGGTTTTTTGGCTGGGTTGTTTTTTTGTTTTTGTTTTTTGTTTTTTGGGTTTTTTTTAAATGGTTATATGGATCATATTTGAATTATGTCTAGAAAGATAATGATTACTAGGCAGCAGAATTAGTTTTGTTGAATTATAGGCATTTTTGGTATTGTGTTTGGGATCTGAAATGATTCAGGCTATTAAATAAAACACAACCTACATCTTTTCTGCAGAAGAGAATATCGAAACGTGGGAGCTAGTGATAGTACAGAGGAAGAGATTCAGCTGTTCTTTTTACTTCAGGAAAGATCTGACAGCTGCTTGCTAAATTTTCTCATGAATTGAGTACTTCTTAGAAATAGCTGGAGAGGAGAATGAACAAATAAAACATGCATATTAAAATTTGGAGGCTTACTTAATAACAAACTCATACGTCAGCAGTTCTTAATGCTGAAAAAATGTACAGCTACATATTTTAGCACTATTAATACAGTTAATGTTCTCCTGGCATGGAGAAGTTAGAGCAAAAAGCTTTCCACTATGAATTTGTTGAAGTTCTTTACCAGCAGGAATCTATTTAATTATACCTTAATTTGTGGTTTTAGTGAGTGGTATTAGATAGACTTTTAAAATTTTTTTTCCCCCTTTAAATACAGTATTCAATAGGAAAAAATAAGGAGCTGTAATATGTGTGATATTAAATTTATTCTGGAAAAACATTATATATAGACAAATAGCACGTGATCATAAAGCTATACCTGCCTCAAACAACTACTCTAAATAAATGATAAAGATTAAACTTTCATGTTGTGGAAGTTGAGAATAAAATTCAGATTTTATTCAAACAGTCGTGCAGAATAATTGAAAAAAATGCATTAAAAATCATCAATGCACTTAATATTTCTCTAATAATTTTAAATTTATATAGGCATAGAATGCAAATTTTAATGAAAACAGTTTCCTATTATATTGATATGCAATTATGCATCTCTATGGACTTACAAGACTTAAGTTGTCATTGATTTTTTAATATAAACCTATTGATAAAGAAAATATCTTTCTCTCATTGTTTTCTTACACTTTTAGGAGGGAGGAATAGCAATAAGGCTGTCAAATTCTTATCAAATGCACTTATCTCTCTCATTAATATCATTGAAATCAGTCCATGACAAGAAACTTCTCAGTATAAGAAAAACAGGTAGCACAAACAATGTGTGATGGTTTGGGAGTTACTGTCCCGCCCCCCCCACTCCATGAAAATCACCCAGACTAGACTCAACCGTCTGGAAGTTAAGGACTGAAGCTCTGTTTACAGTTTAGCACAATGTACAAGCAGAGATATACACAATAGACAGGAATAGTTACAGAAATAGACAAGTTAAAGGTAATACAGAAACACAACTCCCCTCCCAGAAATCAGAGTCCCCAGGAGGGGCTCCCAACCACCCTTCCACCTTCTTTCCACCCCTATACCTTACCCCAGGGTGTGCCTTATGTGCAAGGTGAGTTTGGAGGATGGGCAAGGAGGGTGAGATGCAGGGTGATTAGTTGGGTTACACGGCAGAAGCCCAGAAGACACAGCAGCTCCCAGAGAGAGACTCTCTGTGTTATCTATGTTTGCATCCTTATTTTCATACATCTCAACAAGTTTGTGAGTGAAGTAGACATCACCATTGTGGTCTTTTCACAAGCTATAAACTAATTTTTTTTTTCATTAAAATATTCCCATTAGCCACAAACCAGCATACAAGGTTACCCTAGACAAGTCTGTTAGTTTCATCTATTAACATAACCAGAAAAGGGTAGCAAGGCCCCAGAACTTGGCAGCAGCGGAAATGAAATTATTCTTCTGACTGACGTTTGCTGTTTCCTGTTGCTCTCTGATGAAAGAAAATACAATTTTTTACTATACAAAGCCTGCAATACTCATTTACAGCGTAAATGGCTCTGTGCTGGTTTGAGGCTAATTGGAATATTTTAATAAAGAAAATTAGACTATAGGCTGTGAAAAGAAAACATGGTGATGTCTGCTTCACTCATAGGCTTGCTGAGATTGTGTTGGGAAAAGAAACCAAAACATAGATAAGGCATTTGGCAGTCTGTGTCTCTCTCTCTGGGGGAACAGCGTGTTGGGCAGTCTAGCTTCTGGCTCCTCTTTGCAGATTCATCTTCACTAACCACTTTTCTTCTACCCCCTCTGGCTGATCCTCCTAATTTACCTTGTGCATAAGGCAAACCTTGGGGTAAGGTGCAGTGGTAGAGAGAAGGTGGAAGGTTGGCTGGGAGCCCCTCCTGGGGTCTCTGATTTCTGGGAGAGGTGTTGTGTTTCTGTATTACCTTGACCTTATCTATTTCTGTAACTATTCCTGTCTATAGTGTATATCTCTGCTTGTACATTGTGCTGAGCTGTAAATAGAGCTTCAGTCCTTAACTTCCATCCGGCTGAGTTCTAGTCTGGGTCATTTTACAAAAGGTGGGGGGGCAGGGAACTCCCAAACCATCACAGACTCCCAAATGATTATTTAAGCTAAACAAGATTGTTGTTGAGGAGTGGTAAACAAAAAAACAAAAACAAACAAACAAACAAAAAAGGTATTTGCATAATAATTTGTTAATAGTGTGATATTCCATACAGTACTGTGTATGCAAAGAGTAATGAATATGGTAGACACAGCCTGTGAGATCAGTATCAGCATTATGATGAGAGCCAAGTGTTTTTCAGTCTTTGGAGGTTTTCAAACATCCATACAAGCTAATGAGCTAATTTAGATAAGCCTTAAACATGAATTTAATCACATTACTGGTAATTATTAACAGACATAATATGGAGGCCTTTTATATTCCTTCAAAAGTTGCAATTAACCATAAAAAAAGTAAATTGTTTGACCCCATGGACTAGATATAGATGACTCAACTGAAGACTTTTAGTTTTAATAGGATGCTTAGCTTAGAATAATTTTCCCTTAGGTATTAAAGTTCTTTTTTTTTTTGGCCACATGTTAACTCAAGAGAAAAAACAGGCTGTATTTCAAAAAGTTACAGAAACTGACCTGGAAACCAAACCCATTACCTAAGAGCATACAGCATATGGTTAGCTGATGTGTCCTCATTCCCATGCCATCTCCTATGCTGGCCATGAGTTAGCAGATAAGCATATACTTCTATTAACCTCCCCAGCTGCAGTGGGTTGGGAACTTATTCCCCCCTCAACTGAAATTTACCAGACCAGCTCAGACAGGTTTGAAGAAAGATGAAGCTATATTTACAGCAAAGCAAAATTTACAAGCATATATACACAATATATTTACAAATATTTACAATTATATACACTTTAGAAATAATACAGAAATCCATACTTCCCTCCTGGACAAAAGAAAAAAGAAGCCCAACACCACTGCCTCTCTCCCAGACAGAAAACAACCAGCAAGGCTTACGTGTTAGCTGTTAGCCAAAGTTAGTGCAAGATATTAGAGAGAAAAGTGAACAGGTCCACCACTCAGAAGCGAAGAGAGGAATTGTTTGTATTTGGGATTTTTATCCCTTTTAGCAAACCAATGAATGATAGAGAGTTTATGATTACTTTCTTTTTACAACCAATGATTTAATTTCTCTTAGAATATTCCAATGACCCTTAAACTAACACACCAGTGTGCTGGAAGGCTAATACAGGCCTGATACGTGTCCTGGCTTCCCCAGGCATGGTCCCAGGATCCCCTTCCCTCTGCTGAATGAGGGGTGAGCAAAGCATGGGGAAGAAGACAAAAGGCTTGGAGACACCCAGTCTGAAGGTCCAAGGCTTGCCCAGACTTGTTCTGCTTTACAGTGGTAAACAAGGTGCATACACTTGTTTATGCATGGCCTCTGTCTTCCCAAATAAGGAAAAACAAACTCCTGACTTCACCTAATACGGTCAGTTTTGGCAAAGTGCCACTCTGATTGGTGGATCTCTGTGGCCAAAGGAGCCGTTAGATTTGGGAAATTAATAAATGGAGCTAAATTGCAAGCAATGTGCTTTTGCCTTATGCTCTCTGTTTTTGCTGTGCTCCGCCCTCCCACATTGTGCTTTACCTCATGCTCTCTGCTATTGTGCTCTGCTTCATGCTCCAGACCAGCTTTGCTTTGATGCTTTAAGCTTGTCCACCTGGAAACTTTGCTGTGCCTCAAGTTTGCCAGGAGAAGGCATTATGTGCCTTCACATTGTGGCAATAATTAGCCACCAGCAAGACATCGTGTCTACCTGCACACTGTCCATCTTGGAAGGAATCAAGACCAGCTCAGAGACTGCTAAACCTCTAGCATCCTGCTAGAGCCTGGAGAAAACTGCAAAGCCTCTAACAGCTGCCATATCACCGACAGCAACCATATCACTGATAGCAACCCCTCCACATGTTTAGCTACTGTCTGAAACTATAATGCAGCCCCAGAAATCCAGAGATAATATTTTCTGAGTAAATAGTCTAAAAAGCCTCTTTGTAATTAAAGTTCTGATTCTGTAACTGTAAATTCTATTGTGCTTTCTGCCTTAGCAGAAAGGAGCCTCTCAAGTCCCCTTAGAAGGCAAGCAGCATATTGAGCACGAGATTCTCTTTCCAGCTGCTTAAATGGTTTATATTTTTGCTAGTTTCCTTAATTGTTTAAATTGCCTGTTTTCCCTGTGTAAATACCCAACTGCGCATTCATAAATAAGTTTTCTGGTGAGACTTAATGTTAAATAAATTTTCATAGTTATTAATAATTTCCTCTTCTATATCAATATTAATATCTATATGAATTCTGCATAGAATCATAGAATCATAGAATGGTAAGGTTGGAAGGGACCTCAAGGATCATCTAGTTCCAACCCCCTGCCATAGGCAAGGACACCTCCCACTAGCACAGCTCACTCAAGGCCTCATCCAACCTGGTCTTGAACACCTCCAGGGAGCGAGCAGCCACAACCTCCCTGGGCAACCTGTTCCAGTGCCTCACCACCCTCACTGGAAAGAACTTCCTCCTAACATCCAGTCTAAATCTCCCCTCTACCAGTTCAAACCCATTGCCCCTTGTCCTGTCATTGCAAGACCTTGTCAATAGACCCTCCCCAGCCTTCCTGTAGGCCCACTTCAGATATTGGAAGGCCTCCTCAAAGCCTTCTCTTCTCCAGGCTGCAGAGCCCCAGCTCTCTCAGCCTGTCCTCATAGCAGAGCTGTTGTAGCCCTCTGATCATCTTTGTGGCCATAATCTGGACCCCCTCCAACAGTTCCATGTCCTTCCTGTACATAAATTATAACAACCAGCTGCAATGAAATACTTACAGTTAAGCAAGTGAGTGAGAGTCTGGTGGATTGGAACAAAAATTGTCCTCAAATAAGACTTGGCAAACACCACATGGGCAGGCATACCTGGCCCAAAGGCTTGGGAAAGCAAAGTTCCCTCCCTTACTGCCTACATCAGGCAAGGAGCTATACTCTCCACGCATTTCAGCTGCAAAAAACCCCAACTTCTGGAGTATAAATAGAAGTATATAAAAATCTTACAAAACCATCTTGAAATACAGTTTCCAGTCCTATAAATGTGGGATTAAATAAATATTTTCATTTATTTTAAAGGAAAAGCAGCTGTTACACAAAGTCTTGAAGGTGGTTTATCTAGAGGTTGAGCCCTGAAGTTATCATTCTGGAAAGAAACACTTAATCTAATTTCATATTAGTGAAGTGAACTTTTGTTTTTGTTTGTTTGGTTGGTTTTGGGTTTTTTTGCTTTTTTTTTTTTTTTTAAAGCTGGCAAATGATAATGACTGTTCAATTTCTCTGAGGCAGTGAGGCTGAGTACATTATTATTTAACAGAGTAGTGAGTCCTTCTTTTTTTTTTTTCTTTCCCATTTTTTAATGAACCATTGCACAAGAGCACATATTCTGTGCTCATGTTACTCTGAAGTTGCCCTTTTTCAGTAACACTGAAAAATGAAGACATATGTGAAAAGAGATAAAATGCCTTTTCTTCCCCCCCAGTAGATATAAAATGACTGTCTTTTAAAAGATTTGTTGAAAGTAATTTTTTCCACTGTAAAAATTGATGGAGAAGCTATTTTCTGTAGAGTTAGTTTTTCAGTAAAAACTATTCAGCCAGTTCTCTGACCAACCTTATCTATGGCTGTTTCTAAGCTGGAGACTCTCTGGGCTTAGGCAGGCCACCTGTCATACTAAGCTAGAATGTACTTTTTGCACACAACGAAGTGGGTGAAGAGGAACCAAGCCAAAGACACAATTTTCCTCTCAGAAATGACCAATAGAATGGGCCAAGCATAGTATCTTGTGCTGATTGACACCCACCTAAACATGAGCCAGCAGTGTGCCCAGGTGGCCAAGAAGGCCAATGGCATCCAGGCCTGCATCAGGAATAGTGTGGCCAGCAGGAGCAGGGAGGTCATTCTCCTCCTGTACTCTGCACTGCTTAGGCCACACCTTGAGTACTGTCTCCAGTTCTGGGCCTCTCAATTTAAGAAGGACACTCAGGTGCTTGAACATGTCCAGAGAAGGGCAACGAGGCTGGTGAGAGGCCTCGAGCACAAGCCCTATGAAGAGAGGCTGAAGGAGCTGGGATTGTTTAGCCTGGAGAAGAGGAGGCTCAGGGGAGACCTTCTTGCTGTCTACAACTACCTGAAGGGTGGTTGTAGCCAGGAGGAGGTTGCTNTGGAGGTGGCACTTGGTGCCATGGTCTAGTCTTGAGGTCTGTGGTAATGGGTTGGACTTGATGGTCTTTGAGGTCTCTTCCAACCTTGATGATACTATGATACATCTCATGTATATTTTCTATGAAAATTCACTTCCAGCCCCCAAATCTCACAATATTGTCAGGTAGAAGACAGAGTAATCAACAGGTTTTTGGACACTTTCTTCTGTTGTGTAAAATTTTTCTGCTTCTTGCAACTCTTTCTCATTTCTGTCTTTCATTCAACTTTGTTCTTCAGCCCTGCTTTAAAACATGTTGCTCTCCTCTATTTTCCTCTGGTGATGTCACCATTTCTCCCTTTGTTACTTTTCCAGCTGGGTAATCTGTGCTAAACAAAGCATTCCTGACACATTGTGGAGCCATGATGGCTCCTACAATTGCATTCTTCAGTTTATTTATGTTGCACATCTTTCTCTTATGATGTGTGTTTAAGCTGTTACAGTACTGGAGTACACTATCTATAGGTTAATTAAAATTTACCATAATAAACACAACTATTAATTATTTTTTTTTTAATAATAAAAAAACACTTGATATAATCCAGTACAATGACAAGGGAATGATCATTAATAACAAACACTTTCTATTTAGTAATTAATCAAAGCTGCTCATTAATTTATTTGAAGGACAAAGATTAAAGGAACATACCATTCACATAATTTACTGTAAATGAAGAACAAAAAATATCTTCCCAGGAAATTAAAATTTTTGTGAAGCTTTGTGGAGTGCATTAAGGGACTTGGGAGGGGAAAGCTACACCTGTTTAACAAAAAAGTTCTTCATTTACTTCTCAGCCAGGGCACTCAAGCTCTATGGTGTATGGGTGAAATTACATTAAGCAGGTAAAAAAAAATCATATTCTGGTTTGTGCACTCTGACTTCCTGGGAAGCATATCTCTTGCTATGATTTTTGTGCTCTACAGTGAATGGAGATGTGACATTATCCCCTTGACTGTCTCGTAGTGGTATCTCTTGGTTCTGTTATTTTAGATAACACAATAAAAAAAAAAAATCACTGTCTTGCAAGAGTGTAACATTTCTTTGAGAAAGGAAACTACTTTTGTTGTTACCTTAGGCATGAGATAAGTTACACCAATCTCTATGAAACTGATTTTTCCAGCCTATCTGTTGGAGTTGCCTAACACAACTGTTACTGTCTGATTTTGCATATGCCTTCTGCAATCTGTTTTTATGATGCTCTAATTGCACTTAGATACACTTCTGTGGTTTTTTTTTTTTTTAATGTCAATTGTAGGTATGAACATTTTCTAGCTGTTAAATGCTCAGTTTTACTTAAGAAACATATGATTTTGTCTTACATCTTTCAGTTAACAAAGTATGGTTTTGTCTTAGGTCTTTTAGTCTTCATCATCAAGAACCTAAAGCATTTCATCTCCTGTATTGATGAGCAAAATCTCCTCTAATTTTGTTGCTTAGTAATAATACTGAGCATCAAGAGAAGCATGGCCAGCAGGGCAAGGGAGGTGATTCTGCCACTTTAATCTGCTCTTGTCAGACCCCACCTGGAGTTCTGTGTGCAGTTCTGGAACCCTCAGCACAGGAAGGACATGGAAGTGTTGGAGCGGGTCCAGAGGAGGCCACCAAGATGCTCAGAGGGCTGCAGCAGCTCTGCTATGAGGACAGGCTACAAGAGTTGGGACTCTTCAGCCTGGAGAAGAGAAGGCTTCGAGGAGACCTAGAGTAGCCTTCCAATATCTGAAGGGGGCCTACAGGAAGGCTGGGGAGTGACTATTTACAAGGTCTTGCAATGACAGGACAAGGGCAATGGGTTTAAACTGGCAGAGGGGAGATTTAGACTGGATGTTAGGAGGAAGTTCTTTCCAGTGAGAGTGGTGAGGCACTGGAACAGGTTGCCCAGGGAGGTTGTGGCTGCTCCCTCCCTGGAGGTGTTCAAGGCCAGGTTGGAGGTGTCCCTGCATATGGCAGGGGGTTGGAACTCGATGATCCTTGATGTCCCTTCCAACCTTATCATTCTATGATTCTACTGGGAAAGCATGAAATGGAATGAGAACATGCAATCATACCTCAACAAAGAGCTTCTAGACAAATTGCACATATTAAAAAGTCTGCAATCTTTCCTGTTTTTAACAATGATCATCTTTCATAGTGTGGAAGGGCTGCTAGTCACAGTTGGAATGCTGAGGAGGCTGAGCCGCTTTCCAGCAACATGGTAGAAAATGTGCTCAATACACAGCAGTACTAAATGATACTTCATCTCCACTGCTCACTGTATGGCAATCCATGTCTGGGTTGTTGAATAATGAAAAAAATGTATTTGAGGTGTGTCAAATGTACTGATGCACTGAATGACTTTGGCAGAGTTTGTTAAAGGGAACAACACTTCAGGAATGTTGTCCCAGACTATGAAAACAATTTTTGAAACCAAAATAATCAAAACATTAATGTAACAAGTGTCAGCTATAGAAATAATCCAGGGTTTTTTTTTTTTTTTTTTCTTTTTGTTAGAAATTGTTTCATTCCTGCTGTATCCTGTTTCTATAATTCCAGAGCAAAGAGTCTGACCTCTGTAAAATGTGTTCTTAAACTGATTTATATTTGGTCTCTCTGAACTCAAAACTGTCTTTTCAAGTTGTAAAAATTGGATGTGGACTCATTCAAGTAGTACAGAATGTGGTAAAATGTTTAAAATAGTATTCCAAAGTCATCTTTTTAAGTCCTCCATGGTGGCACTAGGTCATTCTCCTGGATCATGACAGACAGCAGTGAAATTCCAACAGTTTTTGAGATTTGTTGTAGAAATTACTTATTCAGGTGTTTGGCTTATAATTAGCATTCTGAAGTTGGGATATTATAAGCATAGGGGGATATGTGCAGTGTGTGCATGCAGCCCAGACAGCCAACTGAGTCCTGGGCTGCAGCAAGAGCAGCGTGGCCAGCAGGGCAAGGGAGGGCATTCTGCCCCTTTACTCTGCTCTTGTCAGGCCCCACCTGGAGTACTGTGTGCAGTTCTGGAGCCCTCAGCACAGGAAGGACATGGAAGTGTTGGAGTGGGTCCAGAGGAGGCCACAAAGATGCTCAGAGGGCTGCAGCAGCTCTGCTATGAGGACAGGCTACAAGAGTTGGGACTCTTCAGCCTGGAGAAGAGAAGACTTCGAGGAGACCTAGAGTAGCCTTCCAATATCTGAAGGGTGCCTACAGGAAGGCTGGGGAGGGACTATTGACAAGGTCTTGCATTGACAGGACAAGGGGCAATGGGTTTAAACTGGCAGAGGGGAGATTTAGGCTGGATGTTAGGAGGGAGTTCTTTACAGTGAGGATGGTGAGGCACTGGAACAGGTTGCCCAGGGAGGTTGTGGCTGCTCCGTCCCTGGAGGTGTTCAAGGCCAGGTTGGATGAGGCCTTGAGTGACCTGTGCTAGTGGGAGGTGTCCCTGCCTATGGCAGGGGATTGGAACTAGATGATCTTTGAGGTCCCTTCCAACCTTACCATTCTATGATTCTATATAGGGCAGATATTCCACAATAATCCATGGCAGAACCATGTTAATTAACCAAGTTGGGGTTTTATAAGCATAGGGGGATACAGGGCAGGTATTCCACAATAATCCGTGACAGAACCATGTTAATTTGTATGTTATGATGATCCAAAATGCTTCAGGTAGCTCTTTTTGGGAGTTGTTCTAAATATAATTATTTTTTGGGGGTGTGTTGCTTGGTTTTTTGTTGGGTTTGTTTTTTTGTTTGTACCATGGTTTGGGAGTTTCCCCTCCCACTAGATTAACCAGACTAACTCAGCACGGTCTGTCATTTTTTCTCTGCGTGGGAGGTTTTGGTTGGTTGCTTGGTTTGTTTTTTTTTTCTGTCTATGGGAAAGGAACTATGGAAATAATAGTATTTTTTCTTAGTGAATCAGTATGTGCAATAAAAGGTGGAAGAAATATTCCTATGCTGTGCTTAGCATCCTTCTCCTCCCTATCTTTGCTTCATCAAAAAAAAAATAAATGTTAAATCCAGAGTAATTTTGACTCATGTAGCTCCTTCAGTCAGTTAAATTAAAAAAAAATTGCATGTCAGTGGAAGCAGAGGATTCCAGTGGGATCTGTTCCTTCCATGAGTTTTTGTGACCTCTGGATGAGCAGAAAGTTGTGCATGAATATGTAAGAAAGCACCAGCAAAGCAGATGTTACACTTACTGACCTTCACTCACTGGAACTGATAATCAATTTGGCTGTCATTCATTGTCCTTTTGAGGCTTTCTCCCAGCAAATGAATGCCAGGGAGACATGTCTGATTCTGCAGGTTCTGCCAGATATTAGGTTTGGGCTTGGATATTTTGGAATGAATCCGAGTTGAGTTTGACAACAAAGGGAAGGCTGCTGCAGTAACACGTGCAGATGACACACTTCTCAATCTGTTCATACACTGAAACAGGGAGACTTCAGGGCTTTTTCCTGCCTTTCATTTAGCCATGGGTATGAATGCAAAACATACAAGCAAGCATGTAATTCATTTATACAAACAAACTACCCACTGATGTTGCACCTCTGTAACCTAATGATCAGGGCATCAGTGCTTCACTTAACAACAGGTAAATTGTTAATAGCCAGCATCTTCTGCTTTGTAATCTGGAAATTAGAATGGGATGAAAACACACATATTAAGCAGTAAGATAAACATTCTCCCACTCAGTTAGTAGTATCTTACATGCTTGCAGTGGTTTGGCCCTGGTTGGAGGCCAGATGCTCACCAAAGCCACTCCATCACCACATTTCTTAAATGGACAGGAAAGAGGCAAAATACAACAAAATTGCAGGAGTCAGGGTAGAAGCAATTTAATAAAATGAAAAGCCAAAGCAAAGGCTGTGACGGAAGCAAGGGCAAACAAAGGTGTTCTTCTCTACTTCCCATCAAGGTAAATGATGTTTGGGCTCCTGGGAAGCAGGGCTCCAGTGTGTATGGCTGTTGATCCATAAGACAGACAGTGTCAACAAATGTCCTCACACTTCCTTCTTTCACTTAGCTTATATGTCTAAGCTGATGCCATATGGCATGGAGTATCCCTTTAATCACTTTGAGTTGGCTGGCCAAGCTCTGTCCATTCCCAAAATTTTGTCCACTCATCATCATACTCTTGGGCTGGAAAAGCACAGCCTTGGTGCTTGGTTCAGCAGTAGCCAAAACACTGATGTGTTATCAACACCATGCTACATCATTGCAAAACACAGTACTAGAAAGATGATCTGTGGAAAATTAGCTCCAGTTCAACCAACCCCAAAACAAAAATTTAATCATGCACTAACTAAACTGTGATACAAAGCACTAAATGGTTTTCAGAGGTGCTGTAATGGTACCTGAGGATGAGTGATATTGCAACTACGTGTACTAAATAAAAGGAATGTGACAACAAACGAATAATGTTCAAGGACCAGAGTACATGAGGGCTTGCATAGCTTCAGAAGCTGCAGTGGGATTGTGATAGAAGGTTGACTGCTAGAGAAACAAAGGCTGGACCCAGCAAAAAGGGTAGAAGTGCTAATGAAACAAGGTGCAATTGATATCATTTGGAAAGATGTGACCTGTTGCATATGACAAGGCAACACATTCTTTTTCCTCTTTCTGAAAAAAAGAGAGGTAGACACTCTTCAATTATTGTCTCTTTTCATCAACTGATTATAGTTTTCCAGGTTTTTAGGCAGTCAGTTATCTTACCAGTATGTAAAGCAAGAGAAATAATGTGAAGCTGAGTGTATCAGTACCCTAATTTCTATACCACTTTAACCTCCTTTGTGTGATCTGTACTGTCCTGTATATATCTTTGCTATCTTGTAGATTTTAACCAAATCTGTGAGAGTATACAAACGGCAATGGCAAACTTCAAGATGCTTTACAAATACAGGATAAACACATAAGGTTAATACCACAGTGAAGCAAGAATCCACCATGAATGCTGCAACATTCACAAGTACATTTGATCATTGAGTGTGTAATGTAAAACCTATTTTGTGGATGCTGTATGAAATACTAATATTGGTGTTGCATAATAATTCTGGTACAGAGAATATTTCACACAACCATAGGTGTACGTTCCAGGTGCAAATTGCATCTTAGTATTTCTTTTTGTGTAATTCAGTATAATTTGAGTGATGCTGAGATAGAAAATTGCCTCACTAGACTTCTTTCTTTTTCTCTCTTTCACCCCCACAAATCTGTTATTTCAAAGTATTTCTTCTGTTTCTGTTTTGGTTAAATGTATTGAGAACATTACCTTGAATAAATACTCTCTGAGAAGCCTTCCATCAGCTTGCCTCATCTTTCAGTGCAAAATTCTTTCCTATGCCTGTTGTTGCTGTTGGTATTTTTCCTGAAGCAGATTGGATGTAGGCTGAGTTACAAATAACACCCTTCTATAAAAAGATGGCAATGACCAGGATCTTTTGAAGTTCAAAATGAGTGAACATCCACCTTGAGGCCTCTGTAGGCAGATGCTACATTCTGCTGCTGCTCCTAAATTGAGTTCTCCATGGCTGTTCTAAACTTCCACAGTACTTGGTGCCATATAGGCCTGTGCCTCACAGCCACCCAAAAGCTCAGCAACGTGAAACAAGCTACGTGTAAAATAAAACTGCAGTGAAAAACAACTAAGCATGAAAAAGAAGAGAGAAACTTAATTAGAGGCTTACAGCAAAGATAATGCTGGTATGTACTGGAATTTACAGGGCTCTAATTGAAGCTTACATCTGAGGAGCATGCAAGGTAGCTCACTGGGAAAATCATCTTGGCCCTTTTGCCGTTGCAGTTTTGTCTAGTATGTGCTGCTCTGTTTTCCCAGCATAACTGTACTTTGTCAGGAAAGCTGTAGTGTGCTTTGCAAGCAGTTGCTTTCCTACCTGGACTGTACTGAACAGCAGATCTGTCAAAATGAGCCTGTGCAAGGAACCTTCTCCCTCTGCCCTCAGATTTTCTCAGAGGAGCATGATACTACTTCAAGAATATTAAACCTTTAGTTGCCTTTCCATTACCAATAGCGGACCAGTAAAATGCTAGACTGAGGAAAAGACTCACAATGCTCTTTCTAAAAGTGCTGCAGTGTGTCCTTTATTACTGTGTTGACCAGTTGACCTCTTGGTGTTACAAAGCCTTTGGAGCATTGTTTGCTTTGTTGTGTAAGTTTACATCTCAGAGCAGAGCCACAGTTGGCAGTGACCTGGGTTCTTAATAGTGCAGCATCCAATTGGTTCTTAATAGTGCAGCATCCAATTTTCTTCTTGTAGTTTGAGTTTGAGGACACTCTCTAGTTGTATGAGTTTCAACATTGTTTGCTAACCCAGAATATTTGTTATTCTAGAACTTTCAGTCTCCATTTCCATGCCACTGTTGAATGTAGATGTGAGATGTGTTGGTTAAAAAGGTGTCCAGAAAGATGAAAGGGAATAGCTTTTAGGTAAGGGTGAAATAGTAGGTCACTTGTAGCCATGAATATGTTTTGACTTTCAGATTTTATACAAGGACTGGGTATTTTTGAAAGAAAAGTCACTGAAGATTTTTTTTAATTTGTAAAAAATTATTAGCAGTAAATGTATTTACACTCTATATAATACTGTAGGGGTATAATCAAGTCAATTTTCCTTTTACTGTAGCAATCCCATTGAAGAAATTGAATTTTTCCTATTCTCTTTTCTCTTTTTCCAACTGTGTGTTCTGGCTAGAGAAAAATACTGTCCTTATGGCAACTAAAATCTTAGCAGCAGCACAAAAACAACCCAGAATGATATGCAGCCACTGAATCCTCTGAATCCTGCTCTACCTGAGACCTTAATCTTGTCTTGGGAATGAACACTTTTTAAATATGGAAGAAAATTTGATGTCTGAAAATTTTTGATCCTAGAGCTTTCTGCAACACAACCTCTCAGCTACAAAGGAAAAAGGAAAAAACTAGGAAAACACTTCTGACTGTGTGCAACTGAAAATTAGAAAGAAGGTGGGATGGTATCAGAAGAATTTAAGACTACAGGTTAGAAAATCCAAGGCAAATTTTCCAGGATCTTTGGCTGAAAAGAAACACCCTTTTGTGTTTGTTTATCATCCATATGTTATACTTTTCAGAATGACATTTGCTGCTGGCCACCAAAGAGTGAAGGAGTTTGCTTTGTTTTGTTTATATTGCCTGGATTGTACTTAACATAATAAATGCTGTTGTTTGGCCTATGTGTGCAATAAAAGAAAGAAATTAGTTAAGAATTGCTTATTGCTTGCAGTATTAAATATAACAATACAGGCTAGGAAAGATAAAATGACATCATAGTATCTATCAGCTAATTCAGGGGTTTTTTTGTTGTTGTTGAACTGAGCATCATTAGCAGCTGTGAATCATAGAATCATAGAATGGTAAGGTTGGAAGAGACCTCAAGGATCATCATCTAGATGATTCATCAGCATCAACTAGATGATCCTTGAGGTCCCTTCCAACCTTACCATTCTATGATTCTATGA
>VWZE01008967.1:0-12913 GCA_013396675.1 Eubucco bourcierii | reverse complement strand
TTAAAATTATAAATTTTTTCTTTTTTTTTTTTTTTTTTTTTAAATCAAGAAGTATTACTGTCATTTTTGTGCACAGGTTAAGTAAAACTTGAATTAAGGGATACACTCAGCAGAGAGAAATTGACCTTGTACTTGTGGCAATTAAACTGTACAGTGGATTGGGTTCCTAGAGGATTGATCAAGATTAAAGTCTTTAGTCATTAGTGTTCTTATCTACTGTAGCTGTGCATGCAGTGTACATCTGATACAGCACTGAATGCTAAAGGCTTGGTAGCAGCAAAATTGGAGTCTAGTAGTTAACGACTTCTAAATCTCTAGCAATATTAATTCCTTTTCCCCTTCTTGACTCCTTTTTTATCCATTTGTTCTAGGATTCCTAAGCTATTGTTTTAACTGCTTTCCTTCTTTTAAACAGGAGTTAGGGAAGAATGCATGACCTTTCTTACTAATACGTGTGATGCGCCTAGGATACACAAGATCTGGTAACAAATCTGCAAAGATTACTTTGTCAATAGAGAGAATATCCAACACATATACCACTGCCTAACAATGCTTAATATAAAATCACTTGCTTTGTGAAGGGAATAATGGAATAACATAAACAGCTGTGATTTTTTCTCTTTCCTAGTTAACAGTCTGAGAATGATAATTTTTGTTGGAAGGAACTTCAGGAGGTCTCTAAGCCAACCTCTTGTTTATAGCAGAGTTGATCCTTAATTCAGACCAAGTTCCTCAGGGATTTGTTCAGATGGGTCTTGAAAACCTTCAAGGATGGAAACAACGCAATGGTTCAGGGCAATCTCTTCCACTCCTGGGCTGTCCTGGAAAACAGGCCTGTCTTTATCTCCAGGCTGAGACTCTTGAGTCTCAGCTTGTACTGCTGCCTTTCAAGCTCCTGCCATGCACCACTGCGGAGACATGCAGCTCCCTTCACCTCTCAAAACTGCTAGCCATGCTGATGGGTAGCCCTGAAGCAGTCCTTTTTCCCAGTTGAATGGACCCCACCCCAATAACCTCTCATTGTAGGGCAAGGGCTCCAGATTCACCTTCATCACAGGGAAATTTCCTGAACTCATTCCGTGGGGAGAGTTTGTCTATGTCATTCCCATATTTGAGCATCAAAACAATGCAGTATCCAGATGTGGTCTAATGAATGTGGAGTAGAAGAGAATCACCCCTTTTCTTGTCTTGTCTGTGCCCCTACTCATAAGGCCTAGTATACTGCTATACTTTGCTGCTCTGGTATACTGCTGAATTTGTATTATTGTATCACAGCAATAGTTTTAAAATGTTACTGTGGATGTCTCTATCAAACTTTTTCATTACTCTCTTTTTTTCTTCAAAGCATGAAAGTCAATTCTTCAGTTACACAGAGAATTTTTATTCACTTCTTTGCACTGTCAAAGACACTATGATTATCTCTCTCTCTGTCAAGGGACTTCATATTACCTTACAAACTCTGTCTTTCCCTCTATGTTAAGTTATAATGATCTTTACTCTCCTCTATCAGTTTTACTATCTCACTTTCATCTACACTGTTACAAAATCATCCCTTTTTGCCATGTAAGAACATTGCAAACATCCTGAAGTATTTTCCAGTTACCTACAACTTGCAAAGTCATGCCATGAGAAGTATTTTTCTGTATGAAAAAAACAGTCTTATCATGTTGTGGTTACTTGCCACTCAAATGTTCCAAATAAAATATTCCAAATTGATACCATGTGTTAAAAATTTGGTAATAACAGCACGTGTAATGAAAAAAAATAAAATAAAAGAAGAAAAGATGTAAAGAATAGAATGAAAATGGAAATAAATCCAAATAGTGTTAGCATGTATGTTATGTCCATCTACAAAAAAAGAATAATATAGTCAATGTCTGTTTTTCACAGAAGTCAGATATAATTACCCTTTTTTAAAAAATTCAGATAGTATTTGAAACCAAAACCTCTGATTATTTAGGATCTGTCACTTATTCCAGTGAAGGCTGAACTACCTATCTATGAACTATAGAAGGGTATTTACAAAACCAGCACATCTGGGGAGATCGTTTGAGGGCTTGGTAGCACAGGTGGTGTTCTTCTCCATCCCTGCTACTGGAGACCCAGACAGATTGAGGAGAACACAGGTGATTAATTCCTGGGTTTGAGCCTGATGTCTCCCTGCAGAACTTTGGGGGTTTTGATCATGGGTCAATTTACATGAGACCAGGCCTGCTGGCAGCAGATGGGGTACACCTCTCCCAGAAGGGGAGAAGGATTTTATCATGGGATTTGGCTGGGCTCATTGACAGAGCTTTAAGCTGGATTGGAAGGCAGAAAGGGGAAGGACCAGGATTGCTGGAGACAAGCCTGGAACACCTGTGGGATGGTGTGATGGGTCCACTGCTATCTTGGGGAGGGAGGGGATAATGGGTCATGAGGTAAAGAAGATACAAGGACTATTAACAAGCTTGGACTCATGATAGTGCCTGGGAGTGATCAAGCAAGGAGCAGACCCCTGCCCTGCAAAAAGGCTCCAGAACTGAAGTGTATCTATATCAATGCACTGAGCATGGGGAACAGGTAAGAAGAGATAGAAGCTATGGCCCAGCAGGAAAACTGTGATATTATTGCTGTGACCTAAATATGATGGGATGAATCCCATAGCTGGAGTGTCATATTGGATGGGTATAGATTCTGTAGAAGGCATAGGCCCAGAAGGAGAGGTGGTGGTTTGGCCCTGCATGTCAGGGCGGGTCTTCACTGTTTTCAGAATGACAATGACAGTGATGATAAGGTCAAATGCATGTGGATAAGAATCAGGAAAAAGGCCAACAAGGCAGATGTCATGATGGAGGTCTGCTATAGACCACTCAACCAGGATGAGGAAGTTGATGAAGTGTTTTTTAGGTGCCCAGGGAAAATTTCAGAATGGGTAGCCTTTGTTCTTGTGGAGGACTTCAATTTACTAGATATCTGCAGGAAATACAGCACAGCAGACAGGAAGTAGTACTGGAGGTTCTTGAAGTGTGTGGAAGAATGCTTCCTAACACAGCTGGTGAATGAGCCAATGAGGGATAGCTCATTTCTTGTAAACAGAGAAGGACTAGTAGGAGAGATAAAGGTTGGTGGATAGCTTGGACAAAGTGACTATAAATGGTGGAATTTACAATTCTTAGTGAAGTTAGGAGAGGAGACAATATTTTGGTTTTTTTTTTTTTTAATTTTTAATTTTTAAAAAATTAATTAATAATTAAATTCTTGGAATTCCAGAGGGCAAACTTCAACTTGTTTAGGAGATTGTTTGATGGGTTCCACTGAAAGGTAGTCCTGAAGCACAAAGGAATCCAGGAAGTATGGATATTTCTCAAGAGGGAAATCATGAAGGCACAGAAACAAGCTGTCCCCATGCATCCAAAGATTAACTGGTAAGGTAGAAGACTAGCATGGCTAAGTAGAGAGCTTTGGGTAGAACTCAATAAGAAAAGGGAAGTCTATTGGCTATGGAAGAAGGGGCAGACAACTCAGGAGTGCAACACGCTTGCAAGAATATGCAGGGATTAAATTAAAAAGGCAGAACCAACTGCTGAGTCCTTCTCTTTTGAGTTATTCTCACTTATAGTTTGCCCTTCTGTACTACAAACAAATGCAAAATGATACACTTAAGGGAATTGATTTAGAAATTAGCAGAAGGTAACCATACATGTTGTTTTAATCTCCTGTGAAATTCTGTATGTCATTCTTGTGAACTTTACAACATAATGAGGACTTGGCATGGTGTGCTTACAGCCGTGAAAGCTAGTACCATTCTGGTCTGTACCGAAAGGTCCCATCCAGTCAAGGGAAGTCATTCTGCCTTTCTATTCTGCTCTGGTGAGTAGTGCATTCACCTTGGGAGTCCTCAGCACAGTAAGGACATGGAGCCCTTAGAGTGAGTTCAGAGGACAGCCACAAAAATAATCACAAGGGTGACTCTATACATCAGAAGAGAAGGTGATGGCATATTCAGCAGCTAAACTGCTCATTAATAATCCGGATGTTTCAGCTCAAAAATAAGTGTCATGACAGTATCATACATTTAAAGCAAACAGTTATTAGCATCATTTGAAAGGACAGGAATTGCAGGAATAAAAAATACCATTAGAGGGCCTAGAGAAAGTAGAACAGGGAAAAATCACTTTGCACTTCCAGTGTCACTTCAAGAACCCACTGACAGCAAAATGTCAAAATTCCAAGGATAGAAAATCTCAAGGTTTACCACCTGTGTGAACAGTTTAAGTTTAGGCTACCAAATAACTAAATAAAATCTGTTCCAAAGAGTCAATGCAGCAGAGTCACAATTTTCCTGTCTTGTTTAATCTTGATGTTTACCAGACTGGTTGATATTACCAGACCCTTAACAGAAATCAGTCAAAAATTCTACACATATAGTCTCATTATAGACTTTCTTCTTTTGACATGAACCATCTAAGTATTTAATTACCATTAGCATATTTTAGAAAAAATGTCTTTAGGGAAAACACTTTAAAAAAAATCAATGAATATGTCAATTTTACTATAATTAGCTTTTTCGTTTCTGTCTAACAGCACATAAAATGCCAAAATGTACACCCATGTACCTTTTTTTGTGAAGCATCCTAATAATCTAAAACTTCACAAGTCTTGCTAAAGTCTGCCTGGTATTTTTCACTGCTTTTCCCAATAATTCCTGTGAAACATGGACGTAACCAAACTGATGTTTTTTAATTTCTAAAGTTCAGAGGAAAGTTTTAGTACTTTTACTAGAAAGTAAACACAGATGCATTATCCCAAGCGATTTATTCAGTTTTAGCATGAGTTATTCTTATTTGTTCTTTTCAAAGACTATGAACAGTTTTGATTTTTACATGTTAAATAAGATTGTGCTTCCTCTCAGCATGACTGCATACATTTAAGCTCATGGATCTTTCCTGGTTTTATTTGCACAACTATTTATGAGTAGCACTTACTTAGTTTACAACCCACTTAGATCTTTGTAGCTACAGTGGGAATGCCTGAGTCAGAAAGCTCCAGTAAAACCAGTAAGTAACAGTCCTTGGGTCCTCCCATGGAAGAATTTCCAAATAAGTTCATTATCTTTTCAGGACAATATTGGAAAGTTGTTGCTTCTTAAAAAAAAAAAAAAATTATATATATATAAGCATACATTTTTTTTTTTTTTTTTTAAATCTGAGCATCAAGTGCTCCTTGAGCTTGAAATGACCCAAGTTGCTTATTCACCCTAGTAAATCACTGTTACTGAAGAGATTCAAAGCTGGAAATATTGAAAGGCTCCCTTTTCATCTCTCTTGTACCCCAGAAAAAAAAGCCTGCTGATCAGTGTGTTGCCTAAAATATCTAATATAATTGCCTCAATGCATAGGTATATTTGTTTAAACCCCTAGGGTTTTAGGAGTTGGGGTTTATCCCACGATGCTTTGTGGTACAATGTTCTGCTACTATTTATAATTTAAACTGCACACATAGCAGTACAGGTAATGTCTTTAGCTCAAATCACGCCTCTCAGCAGTACTATGGTTCCTACAGAAACACACACAAATATACAGGTGACAGACTTTCTATTTATGTATACCAAATACTCATTTAATGCTTCATGAAGATTTACACCTTCAGCAGTGTTATGCTTACAATACTTCCATAACTGTTAACCCCCACTATCTTTACTGTATTTTAGATAATTATGGAGGCACAAGAAAATTTTGATCACTCTTCCCACACCTTTAGTTGATTCAGGATTTATTAGAATATAGTAGAAGACAAAATATTCGTAGTCGCTTGGTTGGACACTCTTTACATATTCTTAGCAAGTGTGTATTCTTTTCTATTACAGTAGTCTTTCCTGAGTTCTTGAAATTTGCAAATGTAGGTTGTAGAGAGGTTGGTGTTGATCTCTTCTCCCAGGTAACACTAGAGTGAGAGGAAATAGGTCTAAGTGGTGCCAGGGGAAGCCTAAATTGGATGCTAGGAAAAATTTCATTTCTGAAAAAGTGGTGAGTTTTTGGAACAAGCTGCTCAGGGACATGGTGGAGTCACTATCCCTAGTGGAGTTCAGGAAGAACGTAGATGTGGTGCTCCAGGATATAATTTAGTAGTCACAGTAGATGGGTTATGATTAGACTTATCTTAAAGGTCTTTTACAACATTAATGATTCCATGAGTCCATGAATAGACCATGTCCTAAGCATCCAGAGGGTGTTGGAGAGATTTCGAAACTAAGAAAAACTTTTGCAACACTTTGACAGATTATTTGCAGGGATAGAAACTGTAAAGTAAAAATTAAATCTATTTACTATTCTGCATAGGTGTAATAGTCTTATTTCAGTTAAGTTGATTGATATAAGCTTCTTTTAATCAGACAATAAAGTACTATCAGCTTCATACCAAAATTTCTTGCAAAATTAGATGCTTGAGCAACAGCAACTAACTTTTCTTCTTACATCACACTAAAATCTGAGAACAAACCAAAACAAAAACTGAAGGAACAGAAATTCATAGAAAATTATAATATGCTTCTACTAACTTTAAACAAAAACTTTTCTAAAAAGGATGAACTGAGGTTCTGTTTATGAGCCTTTTCCCATGTTTAGGTCAAAGAAAAAAATCCACCTATGAGGTAAAGTTGCAAAATCTCTTTTTTTTCTTTTTTTTTTCTTGAAGATTCTTTAGAAACAGTACAGAGGTAACTAAATTAAATTACAACCCTATCCTAAAATATTTTTTCCTTCTTTTTCTTTTTTCTCCCAGAAGTACTTAACTTCAGCATAGACCATTTCTGTATTTCTTTTTCTCTGGAGTGTCAAAACCATGTAATTTACAGCTAGGTGAGGTAACAAGATACCAGACATATGTGTACCTGGAAACTATTCATTAATTTCTTTCTGGAATCTATTGTATATACATGTCTTATAAACTTTGACAAATTCAGTTCTTTATGATAATGGGGCACAATAATTTCAAGGAGATTCATCTAGTTTTCCTGAAGATTATTGACTTAGAAGTCATGAAAACAGTATACGGGGAATGTCAAGATCCAATTGCATTTTTTCAATATGCTGAGTATTGGTGAATAATTTTAATGTGAACAAAAGAACTGGCTTACATGGACAGAGTTGGTGGGGAGCACTTTCACCTGAGTTAATGTTTAAATGTGGTCTGTGTATTCAAAGATTTCCCTGCCTGTTAGAATCCGTGATAATTCATAAACCTGCAACAGAAAAAGAACCTGTAATTCGTGATAAGGTACACTGTACCTCATATTAAATTACTAGTTTGACTGAATAGGAAGCAAATATCAAATATAAAAATGCATTATATTTAGTAATTTTCATTATGATTAATTCCTTCAATGTCTTGATATATAAACCATCTATACAGCCAGACAAAAGTAGAACGATTTATCCAATATTTTTCTACATTTTGTTTTCTTAAAATAACATAACCTACATTTTAGTATTACTGATAGTTTTCCAACATAATTTCTCTTTAGTGAATGGTCAACTTATTATATCTTATGTTTCCATAGTTTGAATCAGAGACTGGTTTATTCAGTCAATAAACAGCAAAGACAGAAGGAGGAGAAGTGTGTTACCCCTAGCCAGTTTGAAAAATGTTGAGGTAGTTTATATCATGGGCAGTGGTATCATCAACATAACCAAAATTGTATCCTGTATTTTTTTTTTTAGCACTCTCCTTTACCTCCAATTAAAAATAACAATATCAGACACACCTTTCTATAATAACTATAGTTCTCTGGATCAAAATAATTTTCACTTTTTGAGATTTTAGCATTTTTATGACTGATTTTGAAACAAATTCTCTACTTCTGTAGATTTAAATAGTAAAATATTCTAATTCAGCTGATTCAGTTAATGAACTTATATGTAAGCTGCTATTGTTAAAAAAAAAAAAAAGGTTTCAATCCTTCTAACATAAATAATTGTAATTTTAGAAACATATATGGAAACTTTATTTTCTTGTACAAAAAATATTCAAAGACTAGCAGCTAGGCATTCCCTTTAGATATAAAAATGGGTTTAATCAGCAAGTTTGCAGATGGCACCAAGCTGAGTGGCACAACTAACATGACAAGATGGCATCCAGCGGGACCTGGACAAGCTCAAGGACCTCACGAAATGCAACAAGGCAACGTGCAATGTCCTGCACTCGTGTCAGGGCAATCCTCAGTATTAATAAAGGCTGTAGGATGAAGGGACTGAGAGCAGCCCTGCACAGAAGGACTTGAGGTTACTGGTGGAGGACAAGCTGGACAGGAGCTAGCAATGTGCACTTGTAGTCCAGAAGGTGAATTGTATCCTGAGCTGCAACAAAAATCTCATCAGCAAATCAAGGGAGGTGATTCTATCATTCTGCTCTAATGAGACCCCACCTGGAATAACGTGTCCAGCTTTGGAATTCACAACACAAGGATCTGTTAGTGTGGGTTCAGAGGATGACAACGAAAGTGAGAACAGGGATAAAACACCTCTCCTCTGGAGACAAACTGAGAAAGTTGGGATTGTTCAGCTTGGAGAAGACAAGGGTCCAGGGACACCTTATTGCAGCATTTCAGTACTTAGAGAAGGCCTACAAGAAAGATTGGGACAATCTTTCTAACAGGGCCTGTTGAAATTAGATGACGGATAATGGTTTTAAACTATAAGTGAGTACATTTGGACTAGAAATAAGGAGAAAAAATTAAGATGCAAAAATATTGGAACAGGTTGGCCAAAGACATGGGAGAAGCCCCATTCCTGGAAATATCTTGGTAAGGTTGGTGGGACTCTGAGGAACTTAATTTTGTTAAATTTTGTTCAATTTCGTTTCTTAGTCACTGAAGGGGTGCTTGGATTAGATGATCTCTTTAGGTCACTTTCAACTCAAAACATTTTATGTTTTTATGACTGATAAGGTCATGGTTTCCTTACACTCCCCCTTCAGATATTTGCATACCTTGAACAAATCACCTCAGCATCATCCTTTATTCCCCAGACTGAAGGCCCCAGATTTCTCATGTTTTCATTATAGAAAATATGTTCCATTCCCCTCAGTGTCTTCATGGTGCTTAATTGTTTCTCTTCAGTAGATCCATATGTCTTTTGTGCTGCAGAGATCAGAAGTGGACAATCCTCTCAGGTCATGTGCTCCAGGCCCTTCACAAGCCTTGCTGTCCTCCTCTGAACATGCTCAATCACCTCAATATCCTGCTTATGGTGAGGGACCCAAAACTGAACACAATACTCAGGATGTGGTCTCACCAGTGTAGAGTACAGGAGGGTGATCACATCCCTGTTCCTGCTGGCCACAGTGTTTCTGATACAAGCCAGGATGCCAGTAGCTTCCTTGGCCACCTGGGCACACTACTGACTCACATTTAATTGTCTGTCAACCAATATCCCTAGATTTGTTTCCAACTCACAGCTTTCCAACCACACATCCACAGGACTGCAGCTTACCATGGGGTTGTTGCGACCCAGGTGGAGGCCGTGGCACTTGTTCTTGTTGAACTTCATACAGTTAGCCTTGGCCAATCAATCTAATTTATCCAGGTATTGGTGCAAAGCCCCCCTACCCTCTAGCAGATCAACATGACTACCCAGCTTAGTGTCACTTGCAAACTTACTGAGGGTGCACTCAACCCTTTCGTCCAGATCATTGGTAAAGATATTAAAAAGGACAGGCCTGATTACTGAACTCTGGGGGATGATAGTAGTGACTGGGTGCCATCCAGACATAGCTCCATCCACCACCACTCTTTGGGCCTGGCTGTCCAGGCAGTTTTTAATCCAGTGCAGAGTGTGTTTATCTAAGTCTTGTGTTTCCTAGAAAGGTAAAAATACAGCTAAACCAGTTTGACCACTACCCACTGCTGCTAGTCCTCCTCTCATTGCAGCATCCAGGAATGAGTCAAGGGAGCAGACAAAACAGACAATGGGGGCTGGCTTGAGTAAGCCTCCCTTGAGGAGTAGAAATCCAGCAACACTTTCTTGTGCTGCCCAAACATATGTCTTGCTGCCTATTTGGGAATATATGTGTGGTTTACATGAAGCACGACAGTTCGAATTCAGTGGCCAAACTCCTGATGCTTGTGCCTATTGGACAGTTTCATTTTCAAAATCTTATTCATAAGGGGAATGATTTGAAGAAAGAGCGTGATTCTTAGTGATTTTCAGTGGCTCCTTCTGCGTGATTCTTCAATGAATCCCCAGTGACTTTTCCTCCCATTAGTGTGTCATTAACTGGATTCCTACCTGCAGCAGAGTGATTCACAGCCTTGATAGCTTTTGTTTCACAGCAGCCATGTGTCTGGAACAGTTCAGCTTACAATTACTCAGTTTTCCTTTCCTTCCTTCTGTCTTTGGAATTATATTGTATTTTACCTTTGGGATTACAATCGAGGGGTTCTGAAAACATTTTTGTACAGAAAAAACTCTGCACGTCCTTTGTGTGTAATTTGTAGGCTAATTTACTGTAAGTTTTAAGACTTGGCTATTTTGGATTCACTCAGCAAATGTGTTTGGTCCATCTTGTGACCAACACCAGTACTACCTGTTGCATGTATTTAGTATTTTTTGTGTTTCTACTTTCCTATTCTCCAAGTTCTGACTGCCTTAGACTCCTTAATTCTGTGCTTATAAACATCCTTTGTATAAATGTTTACCATTGACCAAAAAGTGGAATGAAATTAACACAATATGGCAATTTTAAATATCAATAATTAATAATTAATATACAGACCACAAAATTAATTTCCTATTTAATAGTTTTAATTAAAAAAAAACCCACTATATTGTGCCATGAGTTTCTGAAGGAGAATGCTGTGGGAGACAGTGTCAAAGCCTTTGCTAAAGGTCAGGTAGACAATGTCCACGGTACTTCTCTTAGCCACTAGGTGGATCACCTTACTGTGGAAGGAGGTCAGATTAGTCAGACAGGACCTGCCTCTTATAAACCCATGCTGACTGGGCCTGATCCCCTGGTTGTCCTGTAAGTGCAGTATGATGGCACTCAAGACGACCTGCAATGAGTGCAATGCTACAACATTCATCAGGACAGCTCACCAAGACCCAGGGACTTAGCATGGCCAGGTTGCTTAAGCATTCTCTTTCTTGATTCTTTACCACCAACAGTATGCCTTCCCTACTCCAGATATTGTCCATGGTTTCATCTATCTGGTATTTCTGAAGGTTAGTAAAGACAGAAGCAAAAGACGACATTTGATACCTCAGCCTACCACATACCCAGTTTCACTAAGGCCCAAACTTCACTCAGCAGTAGGACTCTATTTTCCCTGATCATCCTTTGTTGCTGATGTACAAGCCCTTCTTGCTGCCTTTGACATCCCTCACCAGATTCTGTTCTTGGGCTTTGATTTTCCTGCTTCTATCTCTGCGTGTGTGTTAGTTTGAGGCTAATCGGAATATTTTAATAGAGAAAAATACACTATAGGCTGTGAAAGGAAAACATGGTAATGTCTATTTTACTCATAGGCTTCCTGGGATTGTTTGGGAAAAATAACTAAACATAGATAAGTAATTTCGAAGTCTATCTCTCTCTGGGGGTACAGCTTGTCGGGTGGTCTGGCTTCTGGCTCCTCTTTGCAGATTNATGAGGGGCTAATTAAATTTGATTTATTGCGGATTCAGTCAGGAATTTAGGATGAAGTTATTTTACATATTTTGGGGGGTGACCTGGCTGGCATTGCTCATTTGGGTCTACTGTTTGATTGTTGGGAAATTGTTTCCTTTCTGCTTGATCTAATGTGGATAAAACTTTAAAAACTCTTTTGGAGCTATGGAGTTTATGTTTTCGACTGGCTTGGTTTTAAACTCTCCGAAGACATTACCAAATCTGCTTTTAATGTGTCAGCAAAAATTACAAATGTATCAACATCTCTGATGAGAGTAATTCTCCCTAAATCTGAAATTCCAAATCTGTGCAGTGAATTCTTTACTTATAACACAGTGGTATATTTATTATGTGTGATTTTAGCCCTAATAATTCTGACTTTATGTCTATATCTGTACTATGTGTCCAGAAATGTACTATTTCTTTTTAAAAGAAAGGAAAAAACAAGAGAGTGAGCTCTAAAAGCTTACAAGTAGGTTATTTGACCATGGACAGAATCCAGTAGGAGATAAAAAAGCAAACTTTTCAAAACAATGACTGTTCATGGGGAGAACAAGGTGAGACCGCCATGTCCACCGCTACCCCTCCTCCTGCTGCTTCTGGGAATCTGGCCAAGAGTCCCATATCTAACCAAAACAACACAGGTAACAAAAACACGGTTCCAGCTGCTCAGATTTTTACTGTCTCTTCAGCCAGTTCGAATCCCCAGGTAGCAGATTCTAACCCTAAACCAAATCCAACCTCTCAGGTACCAGGTCAGACCCCTAGTGATTCAAATCAGCAGCCATCAACCATCCTGGGTCTGGCCAAAGCTAAACAGAAGACCAAACACCTGACAAAGAGTGACTCAACAGAGAATGAAGGGGAAGGAACACCTGGAACCCAGCCAACAGAGCACGAGGAAGAGGAGGAGGAGACATACAGCCTTAAAGATTTGGCCAATATGCTTAGATCCCAATACAGTGATGAGAAAAGCCATGTCAGATTGGCTGCTAAGAAGGAGGATGGTTCTGAGGAGTTTAAGAATGCTCTTAGGAAAGTTCTCTTTCTAGGCCAGGGACAACCAGGACAGCCAGAGGATTAGGAGAGGGATGACATCCAGGATTCCAATGATCCTCTCAAAGAGATCAGGGAAGTCAGAAAGGAATACGCAAAGGTGTCAGGAGAGCCAGTCCTAAGCTTGTTGGTAAGATGCCGTGTTATTGGTGCCAATGCCCTTCAGATAGGAGAAAAATATGCAAAACAGCTAGGGCCACTCACAAAGGAGAGT
>VWZE01008965.1:8020-19550 GCA_013396675.1 Eubucco bourcierii | reverse complement strand
CATGTCCTTCCTGTGCTGAGGAGTCCAGAACTGCACCCAGGACTGCAGGTGGGATCAGTTGGCTATCCAGTTAAATTGGTTATCCAGTTGAATTTGCTATCCTGTTAAACTGGTTCTCCTATTAAATTGGCAGCCCAGTTCAATTGGCTGCCCAGCTCAGTTGGTTCTCCTATTAAATTGGCTGCCCAGTTAAGGCGGCTGCCCAGCTCAGTTGGCTCTCCTATTAAATTGGCTGCCCAGTTAAGGCGGCTGCCCAGCTCAGTTGGCTCTCCTATTAAATTGGCTGCCCAGTTAAGGCGGCTGCCCAGCTCAGTTGGCTCTCCTATTAAATTGGCTGCCCAGTTAAGGCGGCTGCCCAGCTCAGTTGGCTCTCCTATTAAATTGGCTGCCCAGTTAAGGCGGCTGCCCAGCTCAGTTGGCTCTCCTATTAAATTGGCTGCCCAGTTAAGGCGGCTGCCCAGCTCAGTTGGCTCTCCTATTAAATTGGCTGCCCAGTTAAGGCGGCTGCCCAGCTCAGTTGGCTCTCCTATTAAATTGGCTGCCCAGTTAAGGCGGCTGCCCAGCTCAGTTGGCTCTCCTATTAAATTGGCTGCCCAGTTAAGGCGGCTGCCCAGCTCAGTTGGCTCTCCTATTAAATTGGCTGCCCAGTTAAGGCGGCTGCCCAGCTCAGTTGGCTCTCCTATTAAATTGGCTGCCCAGTTAAGGCGGCTGCCCAGCTCAGTTGGCTCTCCTATTAAATTGGCTGCCCAGTTAAGGCGGCTGCCCAGCTCAGTTGGCTCTCCTATTAAATTGGCTGCCCAGTTAAGGCGGCTGCCCAGCTCAGTTGGCTCTCCTATTAAATTGGCTGCCCAGTTAAGGCGGCTGCCCAGCTCAGTTGGCTCTCCTATTAAATTGGCTGCCCAGTTAAGGCGGCTGCCCAGCTCAGTTGGCTCTCCTATTAAATTGGCTGCCCAGTTAAGGCGGCTGCCCAGCTCAGTTGGCTCTCCTATTAAATTGGCTGCCCAGTTAAGGCGGCTGCCCAGCTCAGTTGGCTCTCCTATTAAATTGGCTGCCCAGTTAAGGCGGCTGCCCAGCTCAGTTGGCTCTCCTATTAAATTGGCTGCCCAGTTAAGGCGGCTGCCCAGCTCAGTTGGCTCTCCTATTAAATTGGCTGCCCAGTTAAGGCGGCTGCCCAGCTCAGTTGGCTCTCCTATTAAATTGGCTGCCCAGTTAAGGCGGCTGCCCAGCTCAGTTGGCTCTCCTATTAAATTGGCTGCCCAGTTAAGGCGGCTGCCCAGCTCAGTTGGCTCTCCTATTAAATTGGCTGCCCAGTTAAGGCGGCTGCCCAGCTCAGTTGGCTCTCCTATTAAATTGGCTGCCCAGTTAAGGCGGCTGCCCAGCTCAGTTGGCTCTCCTATTAAATTGGCTGCCCAGTTAAGGCGGCTGCCCAGCTCAGTTGGCTCTCCTATTAAATTGGCTGCCCAGTTAAGGCGGCTGCCCAGCTCAGTTGGCTCTCCTATTAAATTGGCTGCCCAGTTAAGGCGGCTGCCCAGCTCAGTTGGCTCTCCTATTAAATTGGCTGCCCAGTTAAGGCGGCTGCCCAGCTCAGTTGGCTCTCCTATTAAATTGGCTGCCCAGTTAAGGCGGCTGCCCAGCTCAGTTGGCTCTCCTATTAAATTGGCTGCCCAGTTAAGGCGGCTGCCCAGCTCAGTTGGCTCTCCTATTAAATTGGCTGCCCAGTTCAGTTGGCTGCCCAACTCAGTTGGTTCTCCTATGAAACTGGTTAGCCAGTCCAGTTGGCTGCCCAGCTCAATTGGTTACCCTGTTGAACTGCTTATCCTGCTAACCACCACTTCTTGCCCCACAGCAGCTGTGATGAATCACAGAATCAGAATGATTTAGGTTAAAAAAGATCTTCAAGTCCAACCATTAACTCTTCCAAGTCCATCACTGCATCACACCTCCGGGCACCACATGGCTCCTGAACACCTCCAGGTATGGTGACTCCACCACCCCCCTGGGCAGCCTGTTCCAATGCCTGACAAACCTTTCAGTGAAAAAAAAAAAAAAAAATCACCCTCAGGTCCACTCTAAACCTCCCCTGGTACAGCCTGGGGCCATTTCCTCCTGTTCTATCACTTACTGCTTGGGAGAAGAAACCAGCACCCACCTTATACCAACCTCCCTTGAGGAACTGGTAGCAAAACACCTCACTGCATCCACACTGATTTTTTGGAGCTCTCTAGAGACCCTCCTGCTGCTCTAGGACCACCACAAGCACCTCAGCAACAGCCAACCTCAAAGGCAAAGCCCTTCAGAGAAGTTTTAAACCCTACACAACCCAGTCCTGCTAATGTGAGCACCTTCAGTGCCCTGTGGTGAGCAGAGCAGAGCCCATCTCAGCTCACTGAGGAGCTCTGCATGCAGGAGGTGCCCTCTGCAAGGTAAAAACAGACCACAGAGCTCCCCTGGGAATGCATTCAGCACTGCCCCAAAACCCAGAGCTGCTTTAATAAAGCACCCTGCAGCCTGCAGAGAGAGCAGGCAGCATGTGGCAGCCCAGGAACTTCTGCTGCCATCACAGGAGGCTTTGGTTCTGCTGCTGGTTGGTTTAATGAGGATTAGGATGAGATGGTGATGCTGGGGCTACGTGGCAAGGTTAGCAATCACCACAAACACAGCAGCTCTGCTTTTCTGCTTCCTGCAAGTGTTCTCAGCTCTGCTCCTTCCTGGAAATCCTTGGTTCCTCAAAAAGCATAGAATGGGTTAGGTTGGAAGGGACCACAGAGGTCATGCAGTCCCAGCCCCACTGCCAGGAGTAGAGACACCTCCCCCTAGCTCAGGATGCTCAAGGCCTCATCCAGCCTGGCCTTGAACACCTCCAGGGATGTGGCATCCACAACCTCCCTAAGTAACCTGTGCCAGTGTTTCCCCACTCTCACTGCCAGGAATTTCCTCCCTGTCTCCAGTCTCCATCTCCCCTCTTCCAGCTTCACTCCATTCCTCCTCACCCTATCACTATGAGCCCTTGTCAAAAGCAATTCCCACCCCCCACCCCCCTCCTTGTGTTTTCTATAACCTCTGTTGTTTAACTTTAAAAAAGAAGACAACAAAAGCAAAGCTGTGATGCCAGCAACACAAGGCAAAAATATGTGCAACCACCAAAAGCCCACATGCCGTGGGCTGAACCTGCTCCCACGAGCTGCTCTGTGAATCAGGAACAACTCCTGAGGAGACAGCAGTGTTAAAACTGGTGCAGCTCAGCAAAAGCAAGCTGGAACCTTCTAACTGCACACACCTTGTGCTTGGCAGGCTCTGCCTGCCCATGGGATGTCACAGTGCTGGCCAGAGGGGATACCACCAGGTCTCTCCTGTAATAAAAGTAAAAAGCAGCTGGGATCATCCTGCTCACAAAGCCAGACTGAAGGAGCTGGGAAGATGTGACAGCTCCCCAGGAGAGAGCTAATGGTTTGCCAAAGCTCAGGCAGGAAGATCCATGGGAAGGAATCTTTACTCTGCTCTCCTCAGACCCCACCTGCAGTCCTGGATGCAGCTCTGGAGCCCCCAGCACAGGAAGGACATGGAAGTGTTGGAGCCAGTCCAGAGGAGGCCACCAAGATGCTGAGAGGGCTGCAGCAGCTCTGCTGTGAGGACAGGCTGAGAGAGTTGGGGCTCTGCAGCCTGGAGAGGAGAAGGCTTCCAGGAGAGCTTGGAGTGGCCTTGCAGGATCTGAAGGGGGCTCCAGGAAGGCTGGGGAGGGACTGTTGAGAAGGGCTTGGAATGGCAGGACAGGGGGAACGGGTTTGAAGTGGGAGAGGGGAGATTGAAAGTGGATGTTAGGAGGAAGTTGTTTGCAGTGAGGGTGGTGAGAGACTGGCACAGGTTGAGGGTCGTAAGACACTGGCACAGGTTGCCCAGGGAGGTCTTCTGTGCTCCCCAACCTCCCTGAAGGTGTTCAGGACCAGGCTGGATGAGTCCTTGAGCATCCTGCTCTAGTGTGGGAGATATCCCTGCCTATGGCACAGGGTGGGCTTGGCACTGCCTGAGCTTTGAGCACAGAATCACCCAACTGGCTGCTCCTTGTGGTCCCTTCCAGCCCTGACTGATTCTGTGATTCTCTAATTCTGTGATTCTACTCTATAATTCTGTGATTCTGTGATCCCATGTTTGTAGGGGAGCTGCTGCTCTCCCAGGCCCTGGTGTCTGTAAGTGGAGCTGGAGCAGAGCTGTGATTTTCACACCGCCACGCAGCCGCTCTGGGACTCGTCTGGCGCTTGCCTCTCAACTCCTCTGTCTCCCAGCACGCTCCTGCATCATCACAGCAAACACCTGCTCCGTGGAGCCTTGGATCAGCCTGCCCAGCAAGACCTGTCCCAGCCATATCTCTGTTGTGATCAGTGCCCCTCTGCGAGCCTTTGAATCTCAAAGCAGTTTTGATGCTCTTCAGCTGAAGTGACCCAAGCTGAGGAGAGGTCAAGGGAGATAACAGCTTCTGAATCCATCACAAGGCTGTGGATGTCCCCAGAGGGTGTCAAAAGCAGCCACATCACCCAGTAGCCAGGTATTTATCTTCCTTCCAACAGCCACTTTCATTAATGCTGATGTGTTTTCCTCTTTAACCTCAAACAGCCCCAAACTGGCCCTGAATAAAGAAACCAACCTGGCTGTGACTGATGGGACAAGCAGCTACAGGCAGCACTACAAGAGAACACTTTTGGCTCATTAGGGTCCAGCCTGGATTTTTCAGGCAGCTGAGGAAGCAGAGACCACTTCACACAGGGCAAAAATGAACACACACACACACACACACACACAAACACACACACACACAAAGACTTTTCCTCTCAGTTTGCCACAAGCCCCTTCCAACAGCAAGGCAGGAAGGAAACTCCAGCTGCATGCTGCACCTACCACTTGCAATTCCCCCACTGTAATGAGCTTATGAGCTTTTGGGGCTCAGGACTGTGATGAATTTGTAGCTAGAGAAAAGCCACAGCATGGCCTCAAAGTCATACCTAAAGCTGGGCAATGTGGAGGGCTTCATCCCCCCTCCCCACCTAGCCAGAAGATCATCTCCTTTATCCCCTGCCCAAGGGAGGCCAAGCAGTGCAGCCTTGGAAGAGCCTAAGCTGGAGTTTAGTGGCAATTTAAAGAAAGAAAGAAAACAAACCAACCAAAAAAACATCATAAAGATTTGTCATCAAAGCCTCTTTTTTCAGCCTGGCAGCTTCTGATGGTTGTGTCACCACCCAGGTTTTGGTAACTGAGCTCTCATGGACTGACCCAAGGGAGGGTAGGGCTGGAGCAAGGAGGTGGTGAGAAGGAAGAGAGCAGACGGGGAGCAGCTTGGAACAGCCCTGGAGGGCTGAGAACGGCCCTGAAGAGCTCAGAACAGCCATGAAAAGCTCAGAACAATCCTGAAAATCTCAGAACAGCCCTAAAAGAGCTCAGAAACAGCCCTAAAAGAGCTCAGAACAGCCCTAAAAGAGCTCCAGCACCCACTGCCAGGACTCCTCTGCAGCTCTGACACAGCCTCATGGCAGCACCAGATGACAGAATCACAGAATCATCAATTCTATGAAATGACCTCTAGGATCATCAAGGTCCAACCTTCTACCCAACACCTCCATAACCCTTAGACCAGGTCCCAGAGTGCCACAACTACTTGAATTTTGACCACCAAAACTGTTCTGCATGAGGCAGGGGAGGGTTGGAAGTAGCACCCAGGATGGGCTGGTGCCACTGTGGGCTCTGGTTGGCTCCAGGACACCACAGGCACCCCTGGATCTGTCTTCCCTCGCACATCCTCCTCCCTCCCAGAGGAAATCAGTGGCAAAACTGAAAAGGAGCTGCAGGAGGCTGCGAGGTGATTGCCTCCCCTCTCAGCTCTCTGGGGAGCCTGGAATGAACGGGGAGAATTAATTCTGTTTGCCCCGAGGCCAAGGTAAGAAGCCAGGAGTGATTTCTGAGCGTGGAGAGTTAAGGCTGGTGTGAGTGACAGCAAAGCCTCCTCTTTCCTGCCCCATGCCAGCAGCATCCTTGCCACCCAAGTGAGGGAAGGGGGAGAGATGGGGGGCACTTGGCTCCTGCCAAAAATTCCCTTGCCTTTCCTTTTTCTTTCTTTCTTATGATTCTGGGAAGGCTTTTAACTGAAGTGGGACAGGATGAATAAAGCTGTGGGCTGCAGCATGTCTCCTGCAGCGACCTGGCTGAGCAGCCTTTACCAGTTTCCCCCCCCAACCACCACCATCCCCTGCAGAGCCTCCCACCCCTCTCAGGTGCTCAGAGGCGGAGGCTTTATCCACTAATGACATCTGATTTCCTTCGCAGAGCCTCGGGGAGGGCTCTTTCTCTTGCCCTGGTTGCTGAATGCCAACCCTGCTGCCCTTTTATGCTCAGCTGAGCCCTTTCTGTTCGTTTTTTTTTTTTTGCTGTTGAACTGCTGGTGGTCTCCTCTACACTCCCCCCCACACACACCCTTCCCCCCACCTAAACCCCCAAGTCTGTTCTTTCCACAGCCAGAAGCACATTTCCCAGCTTTGATGCAAGCTTCATTGAAGTAATTCAGGTTTTGAGGCTGGATCAGGTCCTTGCACTAGTGGGAGGTGTCCTATGGCAGGGGGTTGGAACTGGATGATCTTTGAGGTCCCTTCCAACCTTCCCATTCTACGATTCATAGCCTGAAGAGGATGGGGCTGAGACTTGCTTTGGGGCTTGTAGATTCATGCATTGCATGGGGCTGGAAGGGACCCTCAAAGGTCATCTTGTGCAACCCTCCCCCTTGCACTCAGCAGGGACACCTCCGACTAGCTCAGGCTGCTTAAGGCCACATCTGATCTCCAACATCTCCAGGGCTGGAGCCTCAATAACAGCCCTGGGCAACCTGTTCCAGTATTTCACCACCCTCATTGTGCAGAACTTCCTCCTGATGGCCAACCTTAACCTCTCCTGCTTACTTCAAACCACTGCCCCTTGTCCTATCCCTACAAGCCCATCTAAACAGCCCCTCCCCAGCCTTCCTGTCGGTCCCCTTCAGATACAGAAATGTAGCTCTGAGCTCTCCCTGCAGCCTTCTCTTCTCCAGGCTGAACAGCCCCAACTCTTTCAGCCCGTTTCTGGTGACTTGCCTCTAAAAACCTCCCTCACAAAAAGGCAATTAGCACAGTGCCATTAAGTTTGGGTTTTTTTTTTTCCCCTTTCCCCCATTGCAAGGCAGCTAAGTCAGGAGGAGTCTTCTTTAATAACCTTTGAACAATAGATCCTGTCTTGTTTACTGAATGTTCCTGGGCTCAGCGATGAATGCACCCAGACGTCACCCAGGGTCTACTCTAGGGCCAACTATTTCTGGAAACCCACCAAGGGCAAATTGCTTGGCTAATGTCAGAGGCTGTTGCAGAGAGAATGTGACAAGTTTCTACCTCTTTGATCAAAGCTGTGGTGCAAAGAGCTCCTTGCCAGGGCTGCAGAGCTGCCTGCACCTGCGGCTCAGCCCCGCGCGGGAGCCTGCGGCCATCCCTTGGAGCTCCTGGGCAAGGTACCAGAGGAAGATGGGGAGAAAATGAGAGTTGCTCTCCAGTAAAGCTTGGCAAAGTCACTGACTGCCATGCTGGGTGGTGTGGTACCTGTGGGTGGCTTCTGTCCTGGAGGTAAGAGTGGGGAGAGAAACAGAGAGGAGCTGAGCTGCCCTCTTGGGTGCGTTAGAAACGTGACCAGCACAGGTCAAGGTTCTGCTCCAGCTCTGCTCTGGCCTAGGGAGGACACTGGGTCCAGTTCTGGGCTCTCCAGCTCAAGAGAGGCAGGGAACTGCTGGAGAGAGGCCAGAGCAGGCTGCAAGGATGCTGAGGGGCCTGGAGCAGCTCTGTGAGGAGCAAAAGCTGAGCGCCCTGGGGATGAGAGCCTGCAGAAGAGCAGTCCCAGAGGGCAGCTGAGCAATGCTCAGCAAGAGCTAAAGGCTGGGGGGCAAGAGGCTGGGGCCAGGCTCTGCTCAGTGGTGCCCAGGGACAGTCCAAGGGGCAATGGGCACAAAGTGCAACCCAGGAGGTTCCATCTGACCAGGAGGAGAAATTTGTGTGGTGTGAGGATGCTGGAGGCCTGGAGCAGGCTGCCCAGAGAGGCTGTGGAGTCTCCTTGTGTGAAGGGGTCCCAAGCTCAGCTGGGCACCATGCTGCTGGGCAAGCTGCTGTGGGTGCCCTGCTTTAGCTCTGTCTGCAGTGAGAGAGTAAACAAAACTCTGCCAGCTGCTGGCTCCTCTCTTGGCCCCACTCCACAGCCTGCCAAGAGGACCACCAGTGCAGGGTGGGGGAGATAGCAGCACCCAACAGTTTCCCTGGCTCAGCTTACACTCTGCACCCCCAGCTGCAGTGAGGAACCAGTCCTCTTGGCCGTGCAGCACGTGGCAAATCCATTGGCATTGTGATTTTAGCCTAAATCAGCTCTGCTTTCATCCCCCTTCCACACAGGCACCTTGAGACCCACACAGCCCACAGGAGACAGGTCCTTCTCATGCCCTCAGCTGCCATTTCTGGGCCATGGCTGCTATTAAGCTTTGCAGGCAGCTTTCAAGGATGTTTTGAAACGTTATTATGCATTTTAACTTTGCTCCCCAACCCTTTCAGCTGACCTCTGCCCAGGGCTGTCCTCATGGGGACTGCAGGGTTCACAGGGTCCTGAGGTGCCAGCCTTGTCTGGGTTGGCCTCAGCTGTGAACTGAGCATGGCTGAAAGGTCTGAAGAGAGGCAGAGTCCATCCCCCCACCTATTTGTCATCCCTCTGCCGACCTGCAGCGCTGGGATGGATGCTCTTTTCTCGGGCAAAGGGTGAACCACTGCTGCCTACTGTAATAAATCAGATGAGGAGAGGAGGAGACAAGATGGGCAGAAGTGTAAATTAGAATGGGAACAAGCTGCAAGCTCAACCTCAACACCTGCCACCTCTCCTCCAGCCCTTCCCTGCTCTTCTCCCATGTTCCAAGTTGCGCCACAAGCCGTGGAGGGAGCCCTGCCAACACCAAGCTCCTCTTCCCTGGCCATGTCCTTATCCATATCCATGACAACAAGACAGCAGGGACCACACCAGCCAGCCAGCACTGAGGGAGCTCCATTTCTTGCAGCCAGGTGGGAACAAACTCCTGGGTGACCCAAAACTCCTGTGCAGGACACTGAGGACAAATCCTGAGGTGGCCAAAAGACAGTGGCACTGAGTGCTGCAGCATGGGGATGCAGCTCAGCTCCTTGGGCTGCACAGAGGTGCTTGAGGGAATTCTCTGTCTGGGAATCTGGTGCCCAGCAACACTCTGAGATTACCCTAAAGGGGGTGCTCAGGTACATCTGCTCACATCTGCTCTGGTCAGCAGATGCTCACAGGATCACAGGATGTTAGGGCTTGGAAAGGATCTCTGGAGAGCACAGGCTCACAGGGTGTTAGGGGTTGGAAGGGATCTCTGGAGAGCACAGGATCACAGGGTGTTAAGGGTTGAAAGGGATCTCTGGAGAGCACAGGCTCACAGGATGTTAAGGGTTGAAAGGGATCTCTGGAGAGCACAGGATCACAGGATGTTAGGGGTTGGAAGGCACCCAAAGAGCTCATCCATTCCAACCCCCCCTGCCAGAGCAGGACCAGACAGTCCAGCTCAGGGCACACAGGAACACATCCAGACAGACTTTGGAAGGCTCCAGAGAAGGAGACTCCACAACCTCTCTGGGCAGCCTGCTCCAGGGCTCTGTGACCCTTACAGCCAAGAAGTTCTTCCTCACGTTGAGGTGGAACTTTCTGTGCTGTAGTTTCCATCCCCTGGCCCTTGTCCTATCCCAGGGCACAAGTGAGCAGAGGCTGTCCCTGTCCTTTCCTTCCTGACCCCCAGCCCTCAGATATTTACAGACCTTTAGTAGATCCAAATCTCCTTTTTTCCCCTCCAAACTCCTCCTTATGCCCCTACTACCAAGACCCTGCCAGCTCTCAATGCTGCCTCGTCTCTGATCAAGCTTCACTTCTGCAGCAGCTGAACCTGCTCATCTTCAGCTTTAGGTGTGGGAATACCTTTAGAAAGACTTGGGTCAACCTTGGCACCACCACAGTGAGCAGGTCCTGTGACACCTGGCCCCTGCTCAACATGTTCTCCTTAAGACAGCAAAGCCTCTGAAACCAAACCACCTTCAGGCTCCACTCCTGCCTCGCCTGCCTGAGGGTCTGGGGACTGCTGCGGTTGCAAGGGAAGAGGATTAAGAGGAGATGTGACAGCTGGGCTCATCCACCAGGCTCTGCTGAAAACCAGAGGCACAGAGTGCAGGTACAGCCAGCAGCCACAGAGCTGCTGCTGCTCTACAACTCTGCTGTGCACAGGTACCCAAGACCTGGCTCTGCCGTCTGTGCTGGCTGAGAAGGAAGCAGCAAGGAACAAATCCTCCCCTCCCACCCCCACATCTTTCCTAAGGGAGAACTGAGGGGCTGAGGGTTGAGACATCAACCACCAGGCACTCTCTGTGGGGGGTGTTGTCAGAGCTCTTTGTGTCTGCTGAGCACCAACCCTGTTCCCTGAGAGGTCCTGGCACTGTTCTGCACAGAAATCCTGACAGGCAGAGGAGGGAGGTCACACTTTGAACGGCAGCCACCAGGCCTTCAAGGTGCTTGAAACATCTTTTCCCCCCATGCCTCTTTCTGCTCGCTTCAGACCAGAGGAAAACCAGCCTCAAAAGGTTGTAACCACCCTTCCACTTACTCACACAGCATCAGGACAGGGCAAGCACCTGGAGACAGGTGCAGAGAGACCCCAGGCACTCAGCTCCTGCACAATTTAAGGACACAATTTCTCCTTGGTTATCTTCTTTCATCATTAAGATGTTTACTCAGTGGAGACAAAGCCACAAGGACTACAAAGCTCCATCACTCTGGCTGCTTTTGCTCACCCAGGGTGCACTCTTTTGCACCCTAGAACGTTGGGAGATCCTCCAGAACTCCATTTACTCACACACCACTTANGCCTCAAAAGGTTGTAACCACCCTTCCACTTACTCACAGAGCATCAGGACAGGGTAAGCACCTGGAGACAGGTGCAGAGAGACTCCAGGCACTCGGCTCCTGCACAATTTAAGGACTCTCTTTTCCCTTGACTATCTTCTTTCATCATTGAGATGTTTACTCAGTGGAGACAAAGCCACAACAACTACAAAGCTCCATCACTCTGGCTGCTTTTGCTCACCCAGGGTGCACTCTTTTGCACCCTAGAACGTTGGGAGATCCTCCAGAACTCCATTTACTCACACACCACTTACCTTCCACTTACTCACACAGCATCAGGACAGGGCAAGCACCTAAGGACAGCTGCAGGGAGACCCCAGGCACTCGGCTCCTGCACAATTTAAGGACACTCTTTTCCCTTGACTATCTTCTTTCATCCTTGAGTTGTTTACTCAGTGGAGACAAAGCCACAAGGACTACAAAGCTCCATCACTCTGGCTGCTTTTGCTCACCCAGGGTGCACTCTTTTGCACTTTAAAAGGTTGGGAGATCCTCCCAGGACTCCTCAGATGCCAGGCACCCACCATGCAAAACCAAA
>VWZE01008959.1:0-10520 GCA_013396675.1 Eubucco bourcierii | reverse complement strand
CACAGTAGAAAGGTTTCCATCTACCTCTGCCCAAAGTTCTTTGGTGGGGGAAGGGTAGGGAAAATAAATTCTTGCTTTGGGGGAAGCATCTCCTCCTAATTTGAGGAGACTTCTTAAAGTGATTTATTCACCTTTTTCACATCTATCACTTTCCACTCTCCTCCTAAGTTTAATTTACTTTATTTGGATGAATTTGCTGCCTCTCCCCACTCCCAGTCCCCTGCCAGCTGCTCAGAGTGTGCCAGGTCTCTGCTGTTTGTTGATGGATTGTTTTGATGGAGATAAGATGATCTGCCACCATCTCCCCTTCTGTTCACCAGGCATCTCACAGCATCACAGAGTGCCAGGGGCTGGAAGGGACCTCCAAAGCTCAGCCAGTCCAAGCCCCCTGCCAGAGCAGGAGCACACAGAGCAGGGCACACAGGAACACATCCAGGCAGGTCTTGAATATCTCCAGAGAGGGAGACTCCACAGCCCCCCTGGGCAACCTGTGCCAGGGCTCTGGTACCCTCACAGGGAAAAAAATTCCTCCTCTTGTGTCCATGAAACTTCCTATGCCTCAGCTTCCACCACTGCCCCTTGTGCTGGCATTGGGCATCCCCCAGCAGAGCCTGGCTCCAGCCTCCTGCCACTCACCTGCACATCTTTATCCCCATGGCTGAGGTCCCCTCTCAGTCTCTCCTCTCCCAGCACACAGCCCAAGCAGCTCCCTCAGGCTCTGCTCCTCCCAGAGCTGTTCCGTTCCCTTCAACATCTCTGTGCCTCTGGGCTGGACTCTCTCCAGCAGTTCTGTGTCCCTCTGGAACTGGGGGGCTCAGAACTGGGCACAGGACTCCAGCTGTGGGCTCAGTAGGGCAGAGCAGAGGGGTAGGAGAACCTCTCTGCACCTCCTCCCCACAGCCTTTCTAACCCACCCCAGGATGGCATTGCCCCTCCTGGCCCCCAGAGCACATTGCTGGCTCATGCTCACCCTCCCACCCACCAACACCCCCAGATCCTTTTCCCCAACGCTGCCTTCCAACAGCTCAGTCCCCAACCTGTGCTGCTCCCTGGGGTTGTTCTTTCCCAGGTGCCAGCCTCTCCCCTTGCCCTGGCTGAATTCCATTCCATTTCCCCCTGCCCACCCCTCCAGCCTGTCCCAGTCTGGCTGAATGGCAGCACAGCCTCCTGGTGTGCCTCAGCCACTGCACCCAGCTTGGTGCCATCAGCACACTTGCTGGCAGTGCCCTCTGTGCACATATGTGAGTATATTGCCCAGCACTGGTCCCAGCAGTGGCCCCTGGGAGACCCCAACTAGGTACAGGCCTAACCAGAATGCTTTCCCCATTTATTATTTATTATTTTCCCCCCACCTCTCCCATCAAAGAACCCCACCCTGAGCTGCAGTGGAGAAGAGACCCCAGAGTGGCAGAGAGAGAGGTGGTGGTTGCCTGGCTTGAGGCACCTCCTTGTGTTCATGATCCCTGTGCCTTTTAATTCCTATTCCCCTATGTCAGGGGGATTGGAAATAGAGGATCTTGAAGGTCCCTTCCAAGCCTACCCATTCCATGATGTTTGATGCCCCTTCCCCCTTATCATGGTCACTTGAATCACTGAATATTCCCTTCCTTGGAGGTGCTCAGGGCTGGGCTGGATGAGCCCTTGAGCACCCTGAGCTGCTGTGAGGTGTCCCTGCCCATCCCAGGGGGGTTGGAACTGGATGATCTTGAAGGTCCCTTCCACCCCAACCCATTCTGTGATATTCAAGGTCCCTTCCCTTCTGTCATCCATATCAAACCTCATTGAATGACTCACCCCTGGGGGTGTTCAAGGGCAGGTTGGATGAGTCCTTGAGTACCCTGGGCTAGAGGGAGTTGTCCCTGGACATGGTAGGGGATTGGAAGTAGAGGATCATGAAAGCCCCTTCCAAACCAACCCCTTCCATGATGTTTGATGCCCCTTCCCTTTTATCATGTTAGTTTGAATCACTGAATAGTCCTCTCTTGGAGGTGCTCAGGGATGGGTTGGATAAGGTCCTGAGCACCCTGGGCTGGTGGAAGGTGTCCCCTGCCCATACCAGGGAGTTGGAACTGGATGAGCTTGAAAGTCCCTTCCAAGCCAACCCATTCCATAATGTTTGATGCCTCTTCCCCTTTATCATGTTCATTTGGATCACTGAATATTCCTCTCCTTGAAGGTGCTCAGGGATGGGTTGGATGAGTCCTTGAGCACCCTGTGCTGGTGGGAGGTGTCCCTGCCCATGGTGTGGAGCTGGATGATCTTTAAGGTCTTTTCCAACCCAACCCATCCCATCCCATCCTGTGATCCTGTAGAGCTCTCTGAAACAGAGCAAAGCAAGGGATCAGGGTTGAAGTTGAGATCTCTTTACTTGCTGAGATGTGTTTTAGCACTGCATTCCCCTTCTGATTGGAGCAATCTATACCAATTCTTCTTCAGCTACTCAAAACCTGATGAAATTAGCTCAATTAGCTGAAGGTTTCATCCAGCCTGGCCCTGAACACCTCCAGGGAGGTTGTGGAGCACAGAAGCACAGAATGTGATCAAAGATCACATTCTGTGCTTCTGTGCTCCACAGCCTCCCTGGGCAGCCTGTGCCAGTGTCTCACCACCCTCACTGCAAAGAATTTCTTCCTCATCTCCAGTCTCAACCAAACTTCAATCCATTGCCTCTCATCCTGTCAATCCAAGCCCTTGCAAGAAGTCCCTCCTCAGCTTTCTTGCAGAGCCCCTTCAGGCACTGCAATGACCTTGGTTGGACATGGGTCCTAAGCTGTGTGCACAAGCAAGGCATGGAAGTGTTGGAGCCAGTCCAGAGGAGGCCACCAAGATGCTGAGAGGGCTGCAGCAGCTCTGCTGTGAGGACAGGCTGTGAGAGTTGGGGCTCTGCAGCCTGGAGAGGAGAAGGCTTCCAGGAGAGCTTGGAGTGGTCTTCCAGGATCTGAAGGGGGCTGCAGGAAGGCTGGGGAGGGACTATTGACAAGGTCTGGGAATGAGAGGAGGAGGAATGGGTTTGAAATGGCAGAGGGGAGACTGAAAGTGGATGTTAGGAGGAAGTTGTTCGCAGTGAGGGTGGTGAGAGACTGGCACAGGTTGCCCAGGGAGGTTGTGGAGCACAGAATGAGATCTTTGATCACATTCTGTGCTTCTGTGCTCCACAACCTCCCTGGAGGTGTCCAGGACCAGGTTGGATGAGTCCTTGAGCAACCTGTTCTAGTGGGAGGTGTCCCTGCCTATGGCAGGGGGATGGGAATGGCTGAACTTTGAGGTTCACTTCCAACCTAATCCATTCTATGATCCATTCTATAACCTCCTCTCCTCAAGCTTCACTCCACTGTTCCTCATTCCATCACTACAAACCCTTGGTAGAAGTCCATCCCCAGCTTACTTGTAACTACCCCCTCTCAGTTCCTGGCAGTCTTCTATCTTTGCTTCTATTAAGCCATTCCTCTTTATATTTAGGCAATTTTAGGGCCTTAATTTAGGTCCCAGCAAGCTGTTTTCTGATGCTTTGATCATAATATTGACTGAGTGATCCCAGCAAGCTTGTGTCTGTGTGTGCATTGAGCTAGGCACTAAAAATAAAACAGGCAAAGACAAACAAAATTGGTGGAGAGCTCCTGCAGAGTCATAGCAGCAGTTCAGGGTTCGAAGGGACCACAAGGAGCAGCCAGCTCCAACCCCCCTGCCATGCCCAGGGACACCTCACACTAGAGCAGGTTGGCCACAGCCTCATCCAGCCTGGCATTAAACACCTCCAGGGATGAGGCTTCCAGCACCTCCCTGGGCAACCCCTGCCAGGCTCTCACCACCCTCATGTTGAACAACTTCTCCCTAATGTCTAACCTCACTGTGCCCTCCTCTAGCTTGGATCCATTCCCCCTGCTACTATCTCTACCCAAGACCAAGACCAAGCTCCTGTAGCTGTGTCAAGGCAATGCTAAGCACCAATCCAGGCTGGGCAGTGCCTGGTTTGAGAGCAGCCCTGAGGAGAGGGACTTGGGGGTGCTGGTGGAGGAGAAGCTCAACAGGAGCCAGCAGTGTGCACTTGTAGCCCAGAGAGCAACCAGAGGCTGGGCTGCAGCAGGAGCAGTGTGGGCAGCAGGGCAGGGAGGTGATTCTGCCCCTCTGCTGTGCTCTGCTGAGACCCCACCTGGAGTGCTGCATCCATGCTGGAGGCCCTGGGACAAGAGGGATGTGGAGGGGCTGGCAGGTGCCCAGAGAAGGGCCCCGAGGGTGAGCAGAGGGCTGGAGCTGCTCTGCTGTGAGCACAGGCTGAGAGAGTTGGGGGTGTGCAGGCTGCAGAGGAGAAGGCTCCCAGGAGCCCTTCTGGTGGCCTGGCAGTGTCTGAAGGGGGCTGCAGGAAAGCTGGGGAGGGACTTTGGAGGGCTTGGGGAGGGCTAGGAGCAGGGGAATGGATCCAAGGTAGAGGAGGGCAGAGTGAGGTTAGACATTAGGGAGAAGTTGTTGAGCAGGAGGGTGCTGAGAGCCTGGCACAGGCTGCCCAGGGAGGTGCTGCAAGCCTCATCCCTGGAGGTGTTTAAGGCCAGGCTGGATGAGGCTCTGCACAACCTGCTCTGGTGTGAGGTGTCCCTGGGCATGGCAGGGGGGCTGGAGTTGGATGCTCCTTGAGCTCCCTTCCAACCCTGACTGATTCTATGATTCTAGGTGAAAAACAGAGAACAAGAGAAGAGGGAAACAAAAAGTGGACCCACAGTGGTGTCCTTGGCTTTTAATTAACAGAGCCATGGCTTTTGTATTAGTGTGTGAGGAGGGGCAGCTGGAATCCCTCTGCAGTTCCCTATTCCAGAGCCCTAAGCATCTACCTACAGCCTCAGAATCTGGATTTCCTTGCCAGGCTGTTCCTTTGCAAAGCACTTCTGAGGGGGTCTCAAATGCAAGAACTCTTCCAGAGAAACCAAATCTTAATCTGCTTTGAAGTGACTCCTACAAAGAGGCCTCCAAGAAAAGCGTTTCCTGGGGGGTGCCACTTTGGGTGTGTTTGTAAGCAGCCTCCAAGCAGAGACCTCTTTAGGAGGTGTTGTAAAAGGTGAGCAGGACTGGAGTTTATGGAGCACTGAATTGAGTTGAAGGTGTCACAAAGGAGTGAAGTATGAGGCATGGAGGCAGCAGAGACTGAACAGGCAGGCAAAGGCTGCTGAGAAGGACTGGAGGCTGCCTGGGGGGGTTGGAGGATGCCTGGAAGGATGGAGGCTAGCTGGGAGGATGGAGGCTTCCTGGGGGGCTGGAGGCTGCCTGGAGGGTTGTGATTTAGAATTCTGTGCTGTCAGAAATGGGATTTTTCGCTGCTTCCTCTTGGCTCTGCTCTGCTCTGCTCAGACCTCAGCTCCAAGTCTGCCTCCAGCTCTGCTGGCCCCAGCAGCAGTAGGGCACAGAGCTGCTGCAGAGAGGCCAGAGGAGGCCACCAAGATGCTGGCAGAAATTCCATCACGTCAATAAAATCTCCCCCTGACCCTTCCTGACCTATGGTGGTGTTGGGTTGATGGTTGGGTCTGCATAGTCTTAGAGGTCTCTTCTAGCTGGGACCACGTTGGGGTTGAGTTGCTGTTTGGACTGGATGATCTTGGAGGTCTTTTCCAACTGAAACAATTCCATGTTGGGGCCATGGTTAATGGCCACGGTGGTGTTGGGTTGCTGCTTGGGTCTGGACAGTGTTAGAGGTCTCTTCCACTTGGGGACATGATTTAATTGGCACTGTGGTGTTGGGTTGCTGGTTGGATCTGGACAGTGTTAGAGGTCTCTTCCAGTTGGGCCATGGTTAATGGTCATGGTGGTGTTGGGTTGATGGTTGAGTCTGGACAGTATTAGAGGTCTCTTCCAGTTGGGCCATGGTTAATGGCCATGGTGGTGTTGGGTTGATGGTTGAGTCTGGACAGTATTAGAGGTCTCTTCCAGTTGGGCCATGGTTAATGGCCATGGTGGTGTTGGGTTGCTGCTTGGGTCTGGACAGTCTTAGAGGTCTCTTCCAGTTGGGGCCATGGTTCAGTGGCCACAGTGGTGTTGTGTTACTGGTTGGGTCTGGATGACCTTAGAGCATCTCTGATTCTGTGGCTCGTTGGATGTGAGCTGTGGTAAGGCAGGGAGAGGTGTGAGGCTGTGGAACTCCCTCTCCCTCAGCAGCAGGCTGTTTCCCTTCTGCTGTGTACACCATGCCTTAAAAAACCACTGCAAGCTTTAGCAGCAGCATGGAATGCAACGGGAATTGTGTGGCACTGGGGATGCCACACCAGGGGATGATCTGGCCACTGGAATCACCTGCCAGGGGAGGTTGTGGATTCCTCTACCCTGGGCAGTTTGAAGACTCAGCTCCACAGCAGGCTGGGCCACCTCATTTCAACCCCACTCTCACCTGGAAAGGTTGGACCAAGTGATCCTTGAGGGTCCCTTCCAACCTGGAATTCTGTGATCAGTCTTGAAAGTGACTTCAAGCAAGGGAAAAAGCTTCAGCATAACAAAGTGAGTCCCCATGAGAAGATGGTCATGAGCTGATAGGTTGAGCTGACAGGTGGTGGTAGGTAGGGAAGGGAGGGAACTGAAATCCACTCTTGGTTTAAAGTACTTAGGGAGAGAAACAGAAGTGAAACCGAACCAAAGCTTTGCTTCAACCTTCCTGGTATGAGTGGAAAGAGCTCTGGGTCTGGTCTTTGGTCAGAGAACCAAAGCTGTGTGAGCCACTGGAGGGGCAGCTGGAGGCACAGAGGTGACAGCATCTCTCAGCTTGGATGCCAGAAGTCATTTGGGGTTTTATCCCTGTGGGAACTGGCTGCAGCTGTGCTTGGTGTAACCAAAGTGACATGGGAAACCCCAGGGAGCAGGAGTGGCTGGGGACTGAGCTGCTGGAGAGCAGCAAAGGGGAGAGGGACCTGGGGGTGCTGGTGGGTGGGAGGATGCCCAGGAGCCAGCAATGTGCTCTGGGGGCCAAGAAGACCAAGGGCATCCTGGGGTGGGTTGGAAAGGCTGTGGGGAGGAGGTGCAGAGAGGTTCTCCTACCCCTCTGCTCTGCCCTGCTGAGACCACAACTGGAGTCCTGTGTCCAGTTATAGGTCCCCCCTGCACAAGAAGGAACTCAGGGAATTGCTGGAGAGAGTCCAGCCCAGAGGCACAGAGATGCTGCAGGGAATGGNACAGGCTGCCCAGGGGGGCTGTGGAGTCTCCCTCTCTGGAGATATTCCAACCCCACCTGGATGTGTTCCTGTGTGCCCTGCTCTGGGTGTTCCTGCTCTGGCAGGGGTTGGACTGGCTGAGCTTTGGAGGTCCCTTCCAGCCCCTGGCACTCTCTGATGCTGTAACATGGAAGCTTCATATGAAGATTGCCCTGAAGTCCAAAGCATGGCCTTGGGTGGGTTGTTTCATAGCAGTGTGCTGCTTCCCTACCACCTCTCTGTCCCCTTCCTCAATTTATACTCTAGGTCAAAGATTTGACCTTCCCATTGTGTATTTTTTTTCCTGTCTCTAAGTGCTCCTAAACTGCAAAGTGAAATACTTCAGGCCTGAAGCTGTGCTTTTGGTCTGCTGCTGGGAGAAGAAATTTGCACCCTGGAGTGTGGAGCTGAATAAGAAAGCAGGGCTGTGAGTGCTGCTGAGGAAGGTCACTTTGTGAACTCAAAAGCTTCTGGTGCTTCAAGGACTTCATTTAAGATACATGCTCATGGGAAAGGATCTCTCACTGCAATGCCTGAGGTCTACAGCAGCCACCTGAGCCAGACAAAGTGGGAGAGATCCTGGCCTGGATCAGCAATTGTGTGGGCAGCAGGAGCAGGGCAGGGCTTGTGCCCCTGGGCTGGGCACTGGAGAGGCCACAGCTTGAATCTTGGGGTTAATTTTGGGCCAGAAGGACACTGAGGGGATGCTGGAGCAGGTCCAGGGAAGGGCAGGAAAGGTGGGGTAGGGTCTGGAGAGCAGAGCTGGGGAGCAGCAGCTGAGGGAGCTGAGGGTGTGCAGTGTGGAGCAGAGGAGGCTGAGGGCAGAGCTCATTGCTCTGTGGGAGGTTGGGTTTGGGGTTTGTGCCCTCAAGAAAATGCCAGCAAGATGCTTGCAAAGGTTGCTGAGTGGTTGGTAGCAAAGCTGCACTGCTCACCTCTTCCTGTGGGTCAGCTGCTTTGCTTTGGGCTGGTTCACCTCTTTGGAGAAACAGGGGATGGAGAGCCAGGCAAGGCTGGGCATGGGCACCACTGGCACCACTTAGAAGTAGCCAGTATCCTAAGGTAATTGGGTGTGCTGCTTAGGGACGTGGTTTGCTGTGGATGCTTCATCCCTGGAGGTGTTTAAGACCAGGCTGGATGAGGCTTTGAGCAGCCTGGGCTGGGGGGAGCTGTCCCTGCCTGTGGATGATGCTGAAGGTCCCTTCCAGCCCAACCCATTCTGTACTTTAGTGGCAGTGGCTGAGCAGCAGTGGAGGGATTGTGAGCTCTGGCTCAGGGGTTGGACTTGATGATCTCAAAGCTCTGTTTCAACCTCAGCATTCCTGTGATGTCTGTGATATTCTCTACCCGAAGCAATCATTCAGTTCCTGGAGAAGTCTTCCTCTCAACTAATCAATCCATTATTGTGCCAGGCCAAACCTAGCACAGAACAATTTCCTTGTTAGAGTCATTTATTTGCTTTCCTTTTAGCCAGGAGTTTGCTTCCCTTTTAGCAAGGGCTTTGCTTCCCTTTTAACCAGGACTTTGCTTCCCTTTTACTCCCCTTTTAGCCAGGACTTTGCTTTCCTTTTGCTCTCCTTTTAGCCAGGAGGTTGCTTCCCTTTTGCTCCCCTTTTAGCCAGGACTTTGCTTCCCTTTTGCTCCCCTTTTAGCCAGGACTTTGCTTCCCTTTTAGCAAGGACTTTGTTTCCCTTTTAGCCAGGGCTTTTCTTCCCTTTTGCTCCCCTTTTAGCCAGGACTTTGCTTCCCTTNCTTTTGCTCCCCTTTTAGCCAGGAATTTGCTCTTCTTTTGCTTCCCTTTTAGCCAGGAATTTGCTTTCCTTTTGCTCCCCTTTTAGCCAGGAATTTGCTCTTCTTTTGCTTCCCTTTTAGCCAGGAATTTGCTTTCCTTTTGCTCCCCTTTTAGCCAGGAATTTGCTCTTCTTTTGCTTCCCTTTTAGCCAGGAATTTGCTTTCCTTTTGCTCCCCTTTTAGCCAGGAATTTGCTCTTCTTTTGCTTCCCTTTTAGCCAGGAATTTGCTTTCCTTTTGCTCCCCTTTTAGCCAGGAATTTGCTCTTCTTTTGCTTCCCTTTTAGCCAGGAATTTGCTTTCCTTTTGCTCCCCTTTTAGCCAGGAATTTGCTCTTCTTTTGCTTCCCTTTTAGCCAGGAATTTGCTTTCCTTTTGCTCCCCTTTTAGCCAGGAATTTGCTCTTCTTTTGCTTCCCTTTTAGCCAGGAATTTGCTTTCCTTTTGCTCCCCTTTTAGCCAGGAATTTGCTCTTCTTTTGCTTCCCTTTTAGCCAGGAATTTGCTTTCCTTTTGCTCCCCTTTTAGCCAGGAATTTGCTCTTCTTTTGCTTCCCTTTTAGCCAGGAATTTGCTTTCCTTTTGCTCCCCTTTTAGCCAGGAATTTGCTCTTCTTTTGCTTCCCTTTTAGCCAGGAATTTGCTTCCCATTTGCTCCCCTTTTAACCAGGACTTTGCTTTCCTTTTGCTCCCCTTTTAACCAGGACTTTGCTTCCCTTTTGCTCCCATTTTAACCAGGAGTTTGCTTCCCTTTTGCTCCCCTTTTAGCCAGGAATTCACTTTTCTTTTGCTCCCCTTTTAGCCAGGAATTTGCTTTCCTTTTGCTCCCCTTTTAGCCAGGACTTTGCTCCCCTTTTGCCCCCCTTGCTGCAGGGACTTTGCTCCTCTTGCTGCAAGGACTTTGCTTTTCTTTTTGCAATGTTTTAGAGCTGCAAAAGAAAAAAAAAATAATTAAAAAAAAAAAACAACCAAACAAAAGCAGTATTTTTGGTGAAGAAATAATTCTTGCTTTTTAAACTTGTGGAGAATTTAGAAGGAGAATAATTCCTCCTTCATTTCTGCTTCAGCAGTCTCCAAGGATGGTGCCCATAATTATTTCTTGCATGCCTAATTAATTAAAGCTGCCAAGGATACAGTAAAATGAGGAGAGGAGGGGAGTGGGGGGGAAATAAAGGTTTGTGTTAACTGCTTCTGAAGCTCAGCCCTGCTATCTAAACTGCACAGCAAAGAAGTGGTGGCAACACCTGGGCTGGTCTAGGCAAAATTCAGGCTTTCTAAAGCAGCAATTAAATGGCTTAGTGTTGGAAAGCTCCAAAGCTGCAGTCTGAGGCTCCCCTCTGAAGAGCAGTGATAATTTGCAATTAATTTGCACACAGCCACAAAAACCTTCACTCCTTGCACTGGAGAAGTTGGTGAGGAGTGAAAAAATAACAGTTGGAAATGGGAAACATAGGTTAATAGGAGGTGATCCTGTCCTCTGGAATGGGCTGCTTGGAGCAGATGTGGAGGGTGAGTATGAGGCAGCAATGTGCTGTGGGGGCCAAGAAGGCCAAGGGCAGCCTGGGGTGGGTTAGAA
>VWZE01008950.1:10012-27299 GCA_013396675.1 Eubucco bourcierii | reverse complement strand
CATCCCTGCCCTCTAGCAAGTCGACTGTGCCACACAGCTTGGTGTCATCTGCAAACTTGCTGAGGGTGCACTCCATTCCTCTGTCCATGTCACTGACAAAGATGTTAAACAGCACTGGTCCCAGCACTGACCCCTTGTCAGGGACACCACTTGTCACTGGTTTCCAGATGGACATTGTGGTGTTGATCACCACTCACTATGTGCGACCATCCAGCCAATTCCTTATCCAGCAGTGCTCCACCCATCAAGTCCATGTTTTTCCGGTTTGGTGACCAGGATGTCATGTGACACAGAGTCAAATGCCTTACTCAGGTCCAGGTAGATGACATCAGTTGCCCTTCCCTTGTCCACAGTCAGTGTGACTTCTTCATAAAAAAACACTAAATTTGTCAGGCAAGATCTGCCCTTGGTGAAGCCATTGCTGGTTCCCACCAATCACCTCTGGTTTGTTTTCCATTTGCCTTAGCAGAATTTTCAGCAGGATCTGCTCCATGATCTTGCCAGGCACAGAGATGAGACTGACATACACATGCTACAAAGACAATGATGACCCATGTTTGAGGACAAGTGTCTTAAACAAATGTAGCTGGTTATCTACTAGAAATACTCAAACAGCTGTGGTGGTTTGGGAGTTATGCACCCCACACACATAATGAACTCACCCAGACTAGACTGAGTCAGCTGGAAATAAAGGAATGAAGCTATATTTACGGCTTAGCACAATTTACAAATGCATAAATATACACAATACACACAAATATTTACAGTTATATCAAGTCAAAAGTAATACAGAAACACAAAATCCCTCCAGAGCAATCAGATTGCCATGAGGCTCCCAACCCAAGCCTCTTCCCTCTTCCCCACTCTTTCCCTCCCTTCAGAAATAATGAGATCAATTCCCATATATCTCAAGCGATAAATCTGGAGAAATCTGAGGTGAGATGTGTTACAGGTAAATTAGAATAATTTACCAGACAGTTTCCAAATTTTAATTTTATAAATATTTTATTGGAGTAAGAAAAGTAAAAACAGTACCGGGCGAACGGGGGTGTCTCCCTGCTCCTGCCAACAGCTCACAAAGATTTGTGAGTATGTGGTCCTTTTTATAAAGCAAGCTGAGGAACGTTTCGCAACCCGACACTTTCCACTGTCCTCCTACCCACCCCCCACCCCCCCCTTTTTCGTTTTGAAGTCCTTGACTCTTTTGCGCATGCAGGGCTTTCTTCCAGGCATCACAGAACTCATTTTGGGGTCTTCTTGGGAGGGAGGTGATGCACCTTTCCTCCAGTGTCTTTTTCACCCACTCCCCTTATACACACATGCTGCTCAACTTTGCTCTGACCTTCTCCTTAATTACTATCAGTTTAAGGAATGACAATTCTCCCTTATCTTGTTTTCATTTTGTTCCCCTGGTAGCTATCAGTTTCAGAAGGACTGTTCTAGACAGAGGAGCCTTTTGAGGCCAGCTTCAAAGAAAGGAGAAAAAACAAAAAAACCCTAGTCTTGTTAAAGAAAAACAAAAGCTGCAGTTTTAGCTTTTTAGTAGTCATAACAATTTTGAAGCAAAAAGTAATTTTTTAATGTAATTTACAAATAATCATGGTTGTTACTTATCACAACTTGTCAAAAAAAGATGATGAGAAGGTTAGAGAAAATAAAGGGCTATGTTGGATTAGAGTTAAGGCAAATGTAACCACAGACCACCAGACAGAAAGAGCAGAACAACTGAGATGTGTGTGAGAAATGTCATATATATATTTTGACTAGTTGTGTTTCTCAGCAGAAGAATGAATAATATAGGTTATTGTTGTTTTTGTTTGTGTTTTTTCCCTCTTCCCACAGCTAAGGATTTAATGTCTCTCAATAAAATATTTGAATTAGCCTCAGACCAGCACAATAGCAAAGAACTCTGTTCTTATGAAAATGTTATGAAAATGTTAGACCTTCAGTTAAATAAGGCCAGTCATAAGTCTAATGGGTGAAGGAAATGTTGCAAAATAAAGTGCCCATATCTAACTTTAATTTTTCTAATTTCATCCAAAATCCTCAAAAAGATGAAGTTGTAACAAGGTTGCTGACACTCAGGTGAATAAGAAATAGGTTTTGTCTTTCTCTAAAAAATGTCACACACCCACTAGAACATGTAGAACTGGTCTTTTTATATCTGCCATAACTTGAAATACTAGAGGAGGGTCTAATTTCTCCCATAATGCTATCAACATAACTAATTTAATATTTTACTTCAATGTTATGTGTGACTAGTGTTCCAGCCATATTTGTGTTATTACAATAAATCCAAAGTGTCAGTCAACATATATATATATGAATATAAATAAATTCAAACCAGAATAACAAGTTTGCTGATGACACCAAACTGGGAGACTTAGTTGACACAGCCAAAGGCTGTGCAGCCATCCAGTGAGACTTGGATAGGCTGGAGAGCTGGGCACAGAGGAACCTAATGAGATTCAACAAGGAAAAGTGCAAAGTCCTGCATCTGGGGTGGAATAATAAACTGCACCAGTACAGGTTGGGAGGTGATGTGCCAGAGAGCAGCCATGTGGAGAGGGACCTGGGAGTCCTGGTGGATAACAAGTTGTGGTGGTTTGAGGCCAATTGGAATATTTTAATGAGAAAAATTAGATTATAGGCTGTGACAAGAAAACAATGGTGATGTCCACTCACAGGTTTGCTGAGATGTATAAAAGCAAGGACACAAACATAGATAAGACAGTCTGTCTGTTGGTGTCTGATGGAGTCTGTGCTTCTCTTATGCTTGCATTTGTGCAACCACACGAATCATTCGGCTTCTAACACACCTTGATGATCCTTCCAATATACCTTGCACGTAAGACAGATTCTGGGATAAGAGAGGTGGGCGGAAAGAAGGTGGAAGGGTGGTTAGGAGCCCCTTCGGGGGACTCTGATTTCTGCAAGGGGTATTGTATTTCTGTATTACTTTTAATTTGCGCATTTCTGTATATAGCTGTAAATATTTATAATATATTGTAAATATCTCCTTGTATATTGTGCTAAGCTGTGAATATAAAACTTCTTTCCTTAACTTCCAGTTGGCTGAGTCTAGTCTGGGTGAATTCATTGTGTTTGTATGCAGGTAACTCCGAAACCATCACACAAGTTGTCCATGGGACAGCAATATGCCCTTGTGGGCACAAAGATCAGTGGGATCCTGGGGTGTATTAAGAAGAGTGTGTCCAGTAGATGAAGGAAGGTTCTCCTCTCCCTCTACTCTGCCTTGATGAGACCCCCATCTTTAGTATTGTGTTCAGTTTCGGGCTCCCCAGTTTAAGAGGGATAGGGATCTACTGGAGAAGGTCCAGTGGTGGGCTACAAGGGTGATTAGGGGACTGATGCACTGCCTTATGAGGAGAGGTTGAGGGACCTGGGGCTTTTTAGTCTGGAGAAGAGAAAAGTGAGAGAGGATTTAATAAATATTTATAAACATCTGAGGGCTGGGAGTCAGGATGGAGGGGACAGGCTCTGCTCACTTACTCCATGTGGTAGGACAAGGAGCAATGGATGTAAACTGCAGCACAGGAGGTTCCACCTCAACACAAGGGGGAACTTCTTTACTGTAAGGGTCACAGAGCACTGGAACAGGTTCCCCAGAGAGGTTGTGGAGTTTCCATCTCTGGAGACTTTCAAGACCCATCTGGATGCATTCATCTGTGACTTGAGCTAGATTATGGTCCTGCTGTGGTAGGAGGGTTGGACTTGATGATCTCTTTGGGTCCCTTCCAACCCCTGGTATCCTGTGATATCCTGTGAATGAAAACAAAAACCCAACCCGTCATAATACGATGGTATATTCTGCTTAGAAACAGTCCTAGCCTTTCCTCACAAGGCATGTGATCCAGTCCCTTAACCACCCTTGTAGCCCTCTGTAGATTCTTGTCCCTCTCGAACTGGAGAGCCCAGAACTTGATGCAGTAATCCAGGTGGAACCTCACCAGGCCGGTGTAGAGGGTGAGGAGAACATCCCTTGGTCTGCTGGGAACACTCTTCTTAATGCACCCCAGGATCCCATTTACCTTCTTGGCCACAAGGGCACATTGCTGTCCCATGGATAACTTGTCCACCAGGACTCCCAGGTCCTTCTCCACGGGGCTGCTCTCTAGAAGATCACAGAATCAGTACATTAGAGGTGGGAAGAAATCTCCAGAGATTATCAAGTCCAACCTTCCTGCCAAGGCAGGATCACCTGGGGTAGTCTGCACAGGAATGCATCCAGGTAGGTTTTGAAAGTCTCCAGAGAAGGAGACTCCACAACCTCCCTGAGCAGCCTGCTCTAGTGCTCCATCACCTTTACTGCAAAGAGGTTTCTTCTTGTGTTGAGGTGAAACCTTCTATGTTCCAGTTTGCAGCCATTGCTCCCTGTCTTTTTACTGTGCACCACTAAAAAGAGATTGGCCCCATCCATTTGACACCCGCCCGTCAGATATTTATAGACATGGATCAGATCCCCTCTCAGTCTTCTCTTCTCGAGACTAAACAGCTCCAGGTCTCTCAGTCTCTCTTCATAGGGGAGATGTTCAATTTCCTTAATCATCCTCGTGACTCCACTGGACTCTCTCCAGCAGGTCACTGTCTCTCTTGAATTGGGGAGCCCCAAACTGGATGCAATATTCCAGGTGTGGTCTCACCGTGGCAGAGTAGAGGGAGAGAAGAACCTCTCTAGACCTGCTGGACACACTTTTCTTGATGCACCCCAGGATATCATTGGCTCTTTTGGCCATAAGGGCACATTGCTGTCCCTTGCAGAACTTACTGTCCACCAGGACTCCAAGGTCTTTCTCCATGGAGATGCCTTCCAACAGGGCAGTCCCCAGCCTGTACTGGTGTCTGTTGTTATTCCTCCTCAAACACAGAACCTTGTACTTATCCTCTTCAAGATTCATGAGGTTTACCTTCACCCAGCTGTCCAGCCTGTCCAGATCTTGTTGGATGGCAGCACAGCCTGACAGGATATCTGCCATTCCCTCCAGTTTTGTGTCATCAGTGAACTTGTTGAGGGTACACTCAATGCCCTCAACCAGGTTGTTGATAAAGATGTTAAACACAACTGGACCCAGTACTGATCCCTGAGGATCACCACTGGCTACATGCCTCCAGCTTGATTCTGTGCCATTGATGACAACCGTCTGAACTCTGTTGTGGAGGTAGTTTTCAATCCACCTCACAGACCAATCCTCTATGCCACAGTTCCTGATTTTTTCCATGAGGATGTTATGGGAGACAGTACCAAAAACTTTGTTGAAGACAAGGTATATGACATCCACACCTCTTCCTTCATCTACCCATTTGGTTCTAGTTTCGTAGAAGGCTGTCAGATTAGTCAAGCAAGATCTCCCCTTGGTAAATCCATATTGGCTACTCCTGATAACCTTCTTTTCTTCCATGTGGTTAGAGATGACCTCCAGAATGATCTGGTTCATCACCTTTCCAGGCATGGAGATGAGACTGACTGGTCTGTAGTTGCCTGGGTCTTCCTTGCCTTTTTTGAAGCCTGGAGTGACATTTACTTTCTTCCACTTGTCAGGCACCTCTCCTGTTCTCCACAACTTTTCAAAAATGATGGAGAGAGGTTCAACAACAATATCAGCCAGCACTCATGGAGGCACCCCATCCGGGCCCACGGATTTGAGTGCCTTCATTAGGTATAAGTGATCTTTAACCCAGTCCTGACTGACTATTGGAGTGTCCTCTTCTGTCCAGTTCTGTCCCCTTGCTTCCAGAAACTGAGGTTCCTGAAGGCTCCTAACCTGTACTGGTACAGTTTATTGTTCCTTCTCAGGTTCAGGACTCTGCACTTATCCTTGTTGAACCTCGTTAGGTTTCTGCCGATTTCTGTACAATGTCTTGATTTTATTAAAGCTCTGTCTTGAAAAGTATTTTAGTATACCAGCATCAGTGAAGTACTGCTGTGATTTATAGATAAATGTTTAATCCAGACTAAGACTTTTAATAAATCTTATTTTGAACATCTAGTTTTTTTATAACAAGTACAATATTATCAAAATATTGTCATAATGAGAAAAAAAAACCCCAACACAACAAAAGAAAACCCAAGGTGTAAGAGCTGTTCTCCCAGTTTCTTCTTAAAAAAAACCCAAAAAACCAGAAAGAGGAAAATAAGAAAACAGACATAAAAAGCAAAGCTTAGGCACTTAAATCTTCAATTCTATTTATTTGTAGGGAAGATAATGTTACAGAGGGTCATTCTTCTCTCTCCTTTTCAATTTACACTCTGTGCGTCTCCTTTGTGTCTATTGATAGAAATTAACATTAACCTATACAGTAGGTATAGGTAACTATAGGTAATACCTAGAAAGTGTTAACCTATACAGTAACATATATACCAGAGTATCAGATCACTACATAAAACTATGTGTTTTCCAGGGACAATAGGAGCCTCTGCTGTACAGCTGTGGAAAATAATTAAAAGCTGGTCCATAGAGAAGGACTGGAAATTAAATACATGCCTCTATAGAAAGAGGGCCCACAGATGTATCTACATGAGAGGCCTGTTTCTGAAGAGTAGGTGTCACCCCTAGCATCTCTGAGGGGGAATAAAAAAGTACTAAGTTTGTCAATGACCATGATCAGATGCATGTATAGTGATTGTATACAGGTTGGGTGGTGAATGGCTGGAGAACAGCCCTGAGGAAAAGGGCTTGGGAGCCTGGGTTGATGAAAAGCTCAACATGAGTCTGTAGTGTGCACATGCAACCCAGACAGCCAACCGAGTCTGCATCAAGAAAAANGGGGTCTTCAGCCTGGAGAAGAGAAGGCTTTGAGGAGACCTGATAGTAGCCTTCCAGTATCTGAAGGGGGCCTACAGGAAAGCTGGGGTAGGATTATTTACAAGGTCTTGCAATGACAGGACTAGGGGCAACGGGTTTAAACTGGCAGAGGGGAGATTTAGACTAGATGTTAGGATGAAGTTCTTTCCCGTGAGGGTGGTGAGGCACTGGAACAGGTTACCCAGGGAGGTTGTGACTGCTCCGTCCCTGGAGGTGTTCAAGGCCGGGTTGGACGAGATCCTGAGTAACCTGTACTAGTGGGAGGTGTCCCTGCCTATGGTAGGGGGTTGGAACTAGATGATCCTTGAGGTCCCTTCCAACCTTACCGTTCTATGATTCTATGATTCTATGATTGTGCATAGAACTGTAGTCTTATCAGTGGGTTTGGCAAGGCCTTGACTGAAGTTAACAATCATTTTTCTTCTGCTTGTCTTCCTGCGTAACATGGCACAGCAAAAAATCCTTACCTTCTGTTTGAAAGCTCTGAATTATTCATCAACCAGTTAATGGTAAGTGGTGAGATCTTTCATGCTACAGACCTGTCAGTAGGTGTTTATTGCCCTGCTATTAGTGTAGGGTCAGAAGAACTCTACATAGAGGCCTGACATGTGTCAGTAGAAATAGCTTTTTTTGCCTGGGAGGTCATCTGGAGGTTATTATGAACAAATTTATTTCTTCATTTCCTCTGACTGAATCTACAGCCTTAATGATCTGTCACCTAGCAATAGGCTGCCCGTTCAAAGGCAAAGAATGGCATACCAATTGTTTATAACCAGTCAGTTCATTTTAGCTATTCTCATGTCAAGTATGTTTCCAAGATGTATATAGTATTTACATATTCATGAGCCTTTGCAAACTTTGATGGCATGAGGAGGCCTGTCTGATAATGTTATACAAGTTTGTACTTTGTCCTGAGGCACTGAAAATCTATTAAGTGAATCAAATCTGTTCGGTTGTTCTTCCTGGGTGGTGTTCCTGGCCTAAAGAGAACGGGCTGCAATCAACATTTGTGTACACTACTTTACTTTTTTCCTGTTCACTCACAATTTTTCATTGTTAAAAGTTTATTGCATTTTATAGAAAGGCATTATGCTTAGTCAAATTACCTTGTAGAAAATCAGAACATCACTTTTATACACTGCTGCTGTTCAGAGATGCAGCTGCGATTGTCCGCAGGCAAGCGGAGGAGCTGACCTGCCTAAGCAAAAGTGCCTTTTTAAAAAGCTATTTTTTTACTTCCAGTGGGATATTGTTCTCTGACTCTATTTCGGTATACAAAGATAGGGGAAAAATAAAAATAAAAATAACAATATGAGAGGAGCATAGGATGCGGGGCAGAGAAACAGAGAAGCAAAAAGATAGTGAATCTTCCCCATTTAAACTGCAAAGGACCATGTATTTCTGTTCTCAGTCTGAACCTTACCTGTCATGACCTTGTGTCTGCTAACATGTTGTTGTTTTCAACAGAGCTGTAGATAAAACATGCTCACTGACATCTTTGTATCTGGCAAGAACAAAAAAAGGAGAGGTAGTACTGAAAAGCTTGTGGTTTATGACAAATTATATCAGACAGTGATAATTAATACACACTTTAAATCACTGTACCAGGCCAGAGGCATAGCTAGGAGTAGAACTTGATTCTGAATTTAATTTATTCCTTTACTCAGTCACTTTTTTGTTGTTTTGTTTTTTTTTTTTTGCTAAAGTGTATTATAAATATTTTATTCAGAATGCTACTATCTCTGCCTTTAAAATTCTTTAACATAGTTCTGTGCTTTCAGTACCCCTGTTTCACTTGTGATTAAAAAAAAAAACAACCAACAAACCAAAACCAACCTGTTACTTGTGAAGAAATCTGAATCAATTTTGCTATGAATTGCACTTAGTTTAACAAAAAGTGCTCTCAGAGCAAGGTACTTTCAGTGTAGTCCATAGCTGGAGGCTGTATCTAGTTATCTGAAATTTTACAGAGCATTTATTGCTAAATGCAGAGGAGGAAAAAAATTTCTTTTGGGTATAGTCTTTCTTCTCAAAAGATAGTACAGACTGAAGTTTATTATGGATCTGCTCTTGTATGCTTTAAATTCTGTAGAAAATATGATGTACTCTTATCCCCTGCTGAAGTGTGGATTTGTGTAAAGCCTTTCACAGATGTATTGAGCTCAGTCTCAACTGAACGTGGTCTTAGTTACATCCTCTGTAGTTACAGGATGGTATCCAAAACACTGCTATGAAAGTGCATATAGACAACAAGCATTGTAAGAGAACTTATATTTATTTCTGATTGGAAATGTAGAGGTCAAATGGTGAACATCTCCAGTGGAGTGAATGGTTCATACTGAATGTGATCAGCAAAATTTCTGTTTATTTTGAGAACACCTTTTTTCTTGATTCTTAAATTCTCTATTTTAAATCTCATACAATACTATGAATCTTTTATTTTACTGGATTAATCACAGACTAACTATGGATTTTATGTAGCCATGCTAAATATGTCAAGGCTTTTCAGTGAGGCTTTGATTTGTTTTGAAGCCTTTGAAACCTGACTTGGATGTAGTGTCATCATATTCATGGCATAATGCAGTGAGGAGCATGGAAGTGTCTATTGCTATCTTTGAGAGTTTATTAGAGAAGTAATGCCTGATGAGAACTATACATTGTAGAATAATTATTTATTTTTAAATTAACTATGCCAGATCTGCTTAAAGAAGTCCATGGGAGGGGAAAGATGCTCTCAAAATCATATGAAATGAAACCTGCAGTGAAGATACAACAGAATGGCTGATGGGGGAGTATGTTAATTCTACCTGCTTTAATCTGTTTGTTACCATGAGGGAACTTAAATCTTATGCAGATTAATGAAGCATTTGTGTCAGATATATGCTGATGAAGTTGTACCTGCTTCTGTACCCTTTGTTACTATAGAACCAGACACATCAAATTGCCAAAGAACCTACGCCTTCCTTAGAGCTCCTCTAATAGTCAATTAGAAAATAAAATAGAACATTCAGGAAATGAACTCCCAGCTTTCTGATCATATACAATGCATGAAAGGCTGCTTTTCCTGGTGTGTACTTTGTTAATGTATGTGGTATTGGTACATAAAGTAAACTATTGAGTATGTTGTGTCATATGGAGTGGAAGTCCCTCTCTCCTTCCCAGGTTTACCAATAAGTTGTTATGTGGGAAAATTTTCAAGAGTTTGTCACCTCCCAGCCTACAATCAGGACATAACCAGAGCTTTCACTGGAGTCATTTCAGGTTATTGAAATAGGAATGATATATGCACAAAAGCAGATTCTGACTGAAATGTTAGAATCAGTGTCCTTTAAACCCAACTCTATACTGTCCTATACATGAACGTTTTCTTAACTGCCTCTTCCAGCATGTAGGAGATACAGAACAGCTTTTCAGCTATGCCAGCCGTGATAGGGACAGTTCAGGGCTTTATGGGAGCAGAGTAGTTTACTAAAACTCTCAGTGACTAAGCAGTGAGTAAATAATAAAGCATCATTAAACAAGGAATAATACTTAGAAAGAAATCCGAGAACTTACCAAGTGTGGCTTAAATAGAGGATATAGTGAAAAGAAGATTTCTTGCAGATGTAGAGCTTCTAAAGCCTGTGTGATGAATTTAATGACATTAATATTCAAAGGTATAGACCTATAATAGTTTAACCGGAATAAAAAGGGTCCAACCAAACCACAGGGTTAACCTCTCTAGCTTCCCAATACTGAAGTGAAGGAAAAGTAAACATAAACAACTTGGGATTGAGGGGAAAAAAAAAAAAAGTGATATAAGAATGGGTTTACTGAGCAAAATCAGACAAACATAGTATGAAATGTATGATTACCTTAGCCTATCTGCAGAATAAGAATGGGACAAAGCAGCAAACAGAAACAGCAAGTAGAAGCAAGCGAGCTAAAAGCCCAAGACAGAAAAATACTCCTTCATCCCTCCTTGTCCTGCTACCATCCCAGGGGACAAAGACCAACACCCAGGAATGCAGAACTCAGCTGCAATCAGAACAGGAAGCTTCCCCTGCAACAGGTTCTACTCAACCCATGACAAGACCATATAAAGAAAAAATATCTGTCTTAGATACTGATTCTGTAAGGCACAATGCATTCTTATTTTCCTGTTTACCAGTAAGAAAATGTTATGATGATGAATGTTATGATATTCCAGGGTCTTACTCACTTAGCGACCTAATGAGCCTACTCTTGCCTGCTTTTTCTATAGTTTTAGGAAATTTTTTTTTTTTTTTGTCTCCAGGTCAAGCTGGTTCCTCAATCTGCCTTCTTCCTCTTGATGTGAGAAAGCATATAATAGAAGCTGAGATTTAAAAGCACATTATTTAGGATCAAAATATTTGCTTAGTGAAGCTGACTTAATGAAACTGGCCCTTCTTATCAGTAAATGATAATTCTGAAGCCATAGCCACAAAAATGGACTTTAGTGGTAATTCTTAGCTATCTACTAGACTTGTAATTAAAACATTATTAAAGAAATTTTGAAATGATACTTATTTGACAACTTGTGAAGGTAGATTTTTATTAATAAAACTGAAAACTGGCTGTTTTCTACAGGCAATGTGCTTGGCAGGGAAACCAGGAAAAAAATGCAAGGGGAACCTGGGTCCTCAACCCAACTATGCAGGTATGTGAGAAAGAAGATCTGTTGCACCTTTGGCATAGGTAACATTTAATGTGTTATTTGAAAAGCCCTCTTCTAACTCACCTTCAATAGTTTCATGAGTGACCCATCTGGACCCCATGCCTCTGCGTTGGACAGGTACAAGGATTGTATGGCCACATGGTAATCAGCTTGGAAAAATTGTCAGAAAAATAATTTTTTTTTCCCCCTTCATCCTGAAAATAGTAAGTGGCACAGAATTTGGGGATAATTGGAAATGGGGCCATGAGGTAGCTGATTTTTGCTGTCAGTAACATTATACCAGAGGATAATGTTATCATTTTTGGCAAACCCATTTTAGCTGTACTTCTAACTTTTTCTAGTTTGCTTATATACTGTTATGCTTGGAGAAGAAGAGGTTTGTGAAATCCAAGATCTAGAAAACTGACACATGGACTTCAATAGTTTTGAAATAAACTGTAGTCAGACTAGGATCTGTCTGAGCTATAATAAGAAACATAAAAACAGGTGTCTGGCAAGTCCTTGTCATTATGAGTGTAAATCTACATTTATAGCTTGATGAGAAAGAGTTTTGATGTACGAAGTATATTGCATTGTTTTAGTGCTGCCTAAATAGACTATCTTAGAAGTGTCGGAGTAATTTATAAGAAATAGTCTTTCCCTGGTCAGATAAAGGTATACAATATTTAATTATTTATTTTTTTTCAGGGGCTCAGTGTTCTTTTTTGGACTTGTTTATTTTGATTTTCTCTCAATTTTTCTGAGACATGTTTTTAATTTTTAATCCCTAAATGAAAAATCCTTTTAGAATGTATTTTGCACAACACTTTCTCTTATCCTTGGAGGGTCCTGTTCCTTGAGTTTTTCATTTTTAACTACTCTGGAAATGGCAGTCTCAATTTCATCAAGCCAGGGTGTTTTTAATCAAGCTGACAAGTATGTTTTCTAATCTTGTATTAGATTCAAGCAATTGGAAAATACAATAATAGGGATGTTTTCAGGGTCTAGGCTATATTCACTGTTCTTTTGAGAATGAAATTAAATGCCTTACACATAGGTGTCAAGTGATACTGCCCTTCCCTAAGAGTTTTTATGTAGACAGTAACTTCCTTACATGGAACAGTTACAGGCAAAATGCCATTTCCTCTGTGTACAGTAAATCAGCTTCTCTATGTATCAAGAAGGAGACATGAGCTTTTGACTGTAGCTAAAAGTATGACAGTTGCCCTTCTTGAAGTCCATGGAGATTGCTATTAAGCACTTACAGATGTGTTAGATCTGGATTTCATGTTGATTTCTGCTTTTCACTGACAGGGTCAAGTGAATTTTTGGACTTAAGAGCAATGCACACCTTTATGTTCTGGGAACTGTTGAGTAGGCAAATTTTTCCATCATGCTGCTGGTTTCCTACAGCTGTTCATCCCTTGTGTAGCTCATTCTGGGCTGACAAATCTCTCTTACTTGAATGGCATTGTTTCTAATATTTCCTGTCATATTTCTGATTTTTTTCTTCCAGGTAGCTTTCCAGGCAAAAAGATATACATTGTCCATCTCCTCTACAGCTTTTTAGTTGCTAAGGGGAGTTTTCAGCATTGTTAGTAGTTTTGGGGTTTTTTTAATTTTTTTTTCTATAATCAGAAAAAAACACAAACCCCAAACCAAAAAAACTAGAAGTTATTGATTTATTCTTTTTTTTTTTTTTAAAAAAAAAACTTTTTCTTCCCCTGCCACCACCCTCTAACTAACCACTCTACTTCTAATCCCCTGGCCAATCCTCTATACTCACTTTGTGTGTAAGCCAGATCTTGGGGTAAGGTAGAGGCGTGGGAAGAAGGTGGAAGGGTGGTTGGGAGCCTCTCCTGGGGACTCTGATTTCTGGGAGAGGTCTTGTATTTCTGTATTACCTTTAACTTGTATATTTCTGTAAATATTCATGTATGTTGTGTGTATGTCTGCTTGTATATTGTACTAAGCTGTAATTATAGCTTTATTCCTTAACTTCCAGCCAGTTGAGTCTATTCTGGGTGATTTTACAAAGTATGGGTGGCGGGTAACTCCCAAACCATCACATCCTTTATTTTGGCATATGACGTGGGGCGAGTTACATTCGATTTATTGCTAATTAAATCTGGAAGTCATGATGAAGCTGTTTTTCTTTTCTATTGGTTACCCAATACTGGCGTGGTATTTCTACCATTGGTTTACAGCGAAGATTGGTTCTATTCTGTTTGATGTAATGTGGAGAAAGCTTAAAAGAATATTTTGGAATTGTGGAGAGTGTCTTCTTGGCTGTGTGGCTTTAATATCAAAGAAACTATTACCAAGTATGCTTTTAATATGTCAGGAAATATTACAAGTAGTTTTTCTCCTGCTACTGCACTTTAATATCACTGAAACTATTACCAAGTATGCATTTAATATGCCAGGAAATACTACAAGTACTTTTTCTCCTGCTACTGCTGTAATGCATGCTGTCTGTCCAAAAACTGAACTTCTAGATCTGTGCAGTGACTACTACACTTGTAAAACAGTGGTGTATTTATCATGTGTGATCTTAGCCCTAACAATCCTGGGTTTATGTCTAATTTCTCTTTTACATGTCAAGAATTTAGCTGTTGCCTTCTTAAAAAAAAACAGAACTGGGAAAGGCTCTAATGAAAGCAAAATCTAAGACCAAAGATCTGACAAAGTGAGTCTAGAGAGGATTTAGGAGAGAGGACATCTGGTACACAAGATGAAGAGGAAGAGGAGACAAAGAGCCTTAAAGATTTGGACAATATCCTTAGATCGAAATACAGTGATGAGAAAAGCCATGTGAGACTGGCTGCCTGTGATGGCTTGGGAGTTGTGTGTCGTTCCCGCCCTCCGCCCCCAGCACTTTGTAAAATCACCCAGACTAGACTCAACTGGCTGGAAGTTAAGGAATGAAGCTATATTTACAGCTTAGAATGATGTACAAGCAGATATATACATGATATACATGAATATTTACAGAAATATAGAAGTTGAAAGTAATACAGAAACACAAGACCCCTCTCAGAGTCACCAGGAGGGGCCCCCAACCACCCTTCCACCTTCTTCCCACCCCTCTACCTTACCCCAGGGTCTGGTTTATGTGGCAAGGTGAGTTTGGAGGATCAGCAAGGGGAGTTAGAAAGAAAATGGTTAGTTAGGTTACTTGGCAGAGAGAAGACAAAAAACTGGAGAGACCGAGACTCTGAGCCTGTGAGAGTCTTATCTATGTTTGTGTTCTTGTTCTTATACATTTCTGTAAGCCTGTGAATGAAGTAGACATCACCGTTGTTTTGTTTTCTCAGCCTATAATATAACTATTTTTATTAAAATATTCTAATTAGCCTCAAACCAGCACAATCCACCCCTGTCTATTTCAATCAGAACTTTGCTGAGAACTGTATGTCTAATCTAAACCAATATTTACAACAATGAATATTACAAGGTCAGTATATGCTTCCTTCCAGCTGTCTCAGATGTAGGTGATTCAAAAGCTCAGAAAACAGGAAACAATTTGTCTCTTCACAGATGAGACGAGAACAGCGACTCCCAGGTGACATTGGGCTCATGTTCGTGTACTGTAGATTCTCTCGTAGATTCTTTAGGCACCAGGTAATACCTAGAACAGAAATACCCTAACAGTTTGTATTACATGCTCTGAATTTAAACTTTCTCAGATAAAGTTAGATTTCTCTATGGAATAGGCTGGATATCAACATTCTACTGCATATCCAGTATGTATGACCAGGACCTTCAGCAGAAACCATCCTTTGGATCAGTATCCCTTACCCAAAGGAGAAAATATCAAAACATTTTTTCCTGACAGATTCTTTTCACATACAACAAGGACTTTATCATCATCTACTGTTTGCATCAAATCTGATTGTGCAGGGCCTGCTCTATTTACAGAATCACTGCTACTTATCAATAAGGCTTGTAATAAATGTCTGTGGTGGGCCACACCCAAGTCCCTGCCCCACAGGACCTTCGAATGGGGTATGAAACTGTTCTGCTCCTCCCCCACCTCTGGTTCCAGGGGTTTGGAATGTGAAAGGAGTAGGTGCTAAGTATCCCAACCCACACCCACAGGCTTGAATGGGGGAGAGCAAATTGCCCCAGCATATATATAGGGCAACAGGACTTTGAGGGGGACTTTGAGGCGGACTTTGAGGAAACTGCTAAGTTGGGCGTTAAGAGGGACTGCTAGCCACAGACTGCTGGCGTCAGACTGCCAACATCGGATTGCTAGCAATGGACTGCCAGACACAGCCAGCCAACCACAACCGGCTGGACACAGACTGCCATCATCAGACAACCAGTGTCGGACTGCTAGATCTTGCCTGTCTGTTGAAGGGACCTGCCTCTGCCGTGAGTAACACTGACATTCCCTAGGGCTCCAGGGTGCCTTTTTCCTAAGTGTGGCAAAGCTATCTTCTACAACGAACCCTTTTCCAAGTTTTCTGATTTCTCTGAAATACTAAATTTCTTGTAGAAGCATTCTTGTGAAAGATCTTCCCAACTGAATTTCTGAACCCCATCTAATAAATTTTATATAAAGTTGTGGGTGGGGCTTTCTGGAAATAAAAATAACTGAATATTTAATAATTCCTGCCTCATTAATCCCCACAACCGAGTCAATGTCCCAGTTTCTCAAATTTGCACCCCCCATGGCTTTTAGGGTGGTTTCCAGCAAACCATTGTAGTGCTCAATCTTTCCTGAAGCTGGTGCATAATAGGGTATGTGGTAGATCCGCTCAGTACTGTGCTCTTTGGCCCGGTTTTCCATAAGATTGTTCTTGAAATGAGTGTCATTGTCTCATTCAATTCTTTCTGGAGTTCTCTATCTCCACATGATTTGTCTCTCCAAAAAAAAGAATGTTGCTTCGTGCAGTAGCATGTGGAACTGGATAGGTTTCCAGCCATCCAGTGCTGGCCTCTACCATTGCTAGCACATACTGCTTGCCAGAACGAGAATGAGGCAAAGTGATGTAGTCAACTCTGCTTTTGGGCATGTGTGCATCTACGTGCCGCACCTTCACTGGAATTTACTCCAGGCATGCACTGATGTCCTGCCATAGATCAGCACACCAGATAGGCTTTCCTTTCCTCTGTCAACCATTCTTTTTCCAGTCTTTTAGCCAACCCCATAGGGCATTGACTATCATCCATGAGTCAGTGTAGAGATAAAGGGTAGGCCAATTTTCACATTCAGCCACAACAAGAGTAAATTAGACAGCTTTTAGCTCAGTGAATTGACTGGATTCACCATCGCCATCTCTCACTTCCGTAACTCTTCTGGTAGGACTCCAGACTGCTGACTTCCATCTTCACTTTTTCCCCAACAAGATAACAGGAACCATCTGTGAACAAAGCATAGGTCTTTTCTTGATCAGAAAAATCACCATAAGGAGGAGCTTCTTCAACATGGGTTATTCTCTCCTCTGCAGGTTTTGTGCCTTCAGGCCGGTTGGTGGTCACTTCTACCAGACCAGGTCAATCAGGATTGCCCATTCGTGCTCGTTGGGTTATCAAAGCCATCCAATTAGACCAGGTTGTATCTGTAGCATGATGTGGTGATGAACCTTTGCCTTTGAACATCCAGTTTAGAACTGGCAATCTAGGAGCTAACAGCAATTGTGACTCAGTTCCAATCACTTCAGAAACTCCTTTCACTCCTTTATAGGCTGCTAGTATTTCTTTTTCTGTTAGCATGTAATTTGCCTCTGAACCACTGTGCTGGTTTGAGGCTAATTGGAATATTTTAACAAAGAAAATTACACTATAGGTTGTGAAA
>VWZE01008948.1:0-24336 GCA_013396675.1 Eubucco bourcierii | reverse complement strand
CCTGCCTATGGCAGGGGGTTGGAACTAGATGATCTTTGAAGTCCCTTCCAACCTTACCATTCTATGGTTTTATGATTCTATGATCATTACTTTTACAAAGGAGCAGAATACTCCAGAAAGCCAGAAAATGAAGGCTTTGTCCCAGGATCATTGAAACAACATTTTGGATTTTTTCAAATTAGTTACATGGCATGATAAATACTTTAAAAAAACACTACAATGACCAAGTATTTGATTGGTCAACTCCCAGAGGTTTTTCTTAGTTCAGATTCACTAATGACTCCACTGGGAATGTGCTCTGAGTGAAGACAACAAGACAAGATTCCTTCAATAGTTTTCATTTCCTGGAGCACATTGCTAACTTATATTTGCAATTTGTTTTCCAAATGTCAGAGTACTTCTAAAACGTCCTCTTGCACCAATATAGAAACAGACCTTCCTCAGCCTCTGAACAAGGTGACTCACCTGCCTTACCCCCTGCCTCCTCTGCAGTAACACTAGCCTTCCAGAAAAGCACAACCAAACTAATTCTGCCATAAAATTTCAAAGAGCCCAAATTAATGCATTTACAAGACAACTGTACTAAGCCTTCCAAAGCAACAAAGCAAAGAAACCCAAAACACTCTTCAAGTTACTTCATAATTGTTATTAATTTTACAGCTTCAGATATTAAAACTATATAGTGTCCAGAAAACAGAAATGCTTTATTTGGCACAGCACAGTTTGTCCATGTCTGTATTGTCCCAGGTGCACTCAACGAAGCACAGAAACTGGATGTTCTGAGGCACACTCCCAGGGATGAACCAAACCCACCAGAGCCTAGAAGGCAGCAAAATTACCATCAAACTGCACTAGCCTACTATTTTTTCATTAACTCCATCCATGCCATCAAAGCTACTGAGTACCTGGGTAGCTTCTCAGCAGCAACCTGGCAACATTAGTTGACCTAGTTGAGAGGTGCTGCCGCCATGCTGATCCCTAGCGGAGGAATCAATGAAGACGTGCCTCAAGACAAGTCCACAAGAAGATGTTCCAGAAACCAGAACTCTCACAGTGCCTCACCACATACTCTTTGTAGTCACAACAGTTGGTTTCTGACAGAATCACCCTGCTGACTGTCATCAAGCTTGTGGTTTTAGGCAATTTAGTCTCTCCACTGTGCCTGGTGAGTACTGCAGTGGAGGCAATCTCAGCCCCAGAGGCTACTCTTTCATGCTGGTCAGTGCACCACTGATGTTGTGCAATTTCAATCCTTAAAATTTACTTGGTGAGTAAAGAGAAATGCAGGAGACTGCAGTTCCCTGGACTTGTGCTGCTTGGTGACAACTCATCTTTTAGCAGTTGTTATCACACTCATCCAGACAACAAAAAACAGTGCAATATTATAAACCATCCTTTCAAGGGTGTTATTATTTTTCTGACTTTGGATTCCTGCATATGAGGATGGTTCATTATGATCTATAGGTATTTTTAAGGTTTAGAAAGACCATAAGTTCTGTGAGAACTTTCAGCAAGAAAGGATTCCAGGAGTTTTCAACTTCCCATGAAACACAATAGTGGAATAAAGAAATTCTGATTTCCATTGGAACATGAGTCGGGCTTTAAAATAAAAGCATGCCAAGTACAAAGAGATGTAAGTGGATAAAGTTTATCAGGTGATCATTTTCACATACTTAGAAACTAATTGCACCATAAAATATATATTAAATATAACTTGTCTGTGTATGAAGTCCATCTGAGTGGTTACCACTGAACCACACCTCCTTCTACAAATTTTAACCTAAATTCACTTATGTGTCATAATTCTGTGAAAAGTTAATGCAACTCATCAATCTCACAGAAGTTCTGCCTTAATAATCAAGCCTCTGTTGCTGAACTGCTTTAGACTAGTATCACAGTACCACAGTATCACCAGGGTTGGAAGAGACCTCAAAGATCATCAAGTCCAACCCAAGACTCAAGACTCGGACCTCAAGACAAGACCATGGCACTAAGCGCCACGTCCAAACGCGCCTTGTACACCTCCAGGGATGGTAACTCCACCACCTCCCTGGCGTGGACTAGACTTGACATCTCCAATTTTGCTGATGGAAAAATCAGGTAGATATATTCAAAACTAACAAGATTACATTAAAGTGTTTTTGGGCAGCTACTGTTACAGGAAAAGGTAGGATTTGTGCTTACCAGTTATAGAATCATAGAATCATAGAATGGTAAGGTTGGAAGGGACCTCAAGGATCATCTAGTTCCAACCCCCTGCCACAGGCAGGGACACCTCCCACTAGTACAGCTCACTCAAGGCCTCATCCAATCTGGCCTTGAACACATCCAGGGAGGGAGCATCCACAACCTCCCTGGGCAACCTGTNAGCCCCAACTCCCTCAGCCTGTCCTCATAGGAGAGCTGCTCCAGCCCTCTGATCATCTTTGTGGCCCTCCTCTGGACCCGCTCCAACACTTCCATGTCCTTCCTGTGCTGAGGGTTCCAGAACTGCACACAGGAAGTGTGGGGTCTGACAAGAGCAGAGTAAAGGGGCAGAATCCCCTCCCTTGCCCTGCTGGCCACGCTTCTCTTGATGCAGCCTAGGACTCGGTTGGCTGTCTGGGCTGCATGTGCACACTGCAGGCTCATGTTGAGCTTTTCATCAACCCAGACTCCAAGGTCCCTTTCCTCAGGGCTGCTCTCCAGCCATTCACCACCCAGCCTGTATTTGTGCTTGGGATTGTGCCTACCCAGGTGCAGGACCTTACACTTATAAATAAACAGACATTTCCTAACTTTCAACGTGAGTTTGTTAAAATTGCAGTGCTCTGGTACAAACTGAGAAAAAAAAAAGTAATAAAGACCTAATGGCAAAATTCTAAGTTATAACTTAACATATTAGAAGCAATTAATGACAAGTCTTGACCTCTGCGTGCCATGCAAAAAACAGCAAGCAGGGAGAGCTTTTCAAAAGCGTCTAATGGTTTTGGATGGCTCATATATTGGGAGCAGGAAGTGAAAGGGGTTTCATTTTCAGAAAATGAATCTCCTGAAAGATGTCTCAATTAGCCAGTCAAAATTTGGTCTACCAGTCAAAAATTCCTGCAGCTCGGCAATGGAGCCACTCTCAACCTCATAAATCATTTGTCTTATGTATAACTGCCCAGAAATTGTTCAAATCTAGACAAGATATTTTTCTTCTTTTTCCCCTCATCAGTGTCTCAGATGACTCAAAAGTGCCTAGTAAGACTGTAGGTGAGTTTTTCAAGGCAGATGAACTAACTGTAGCTGCTTTGGGAATTACGGTCTAGGAACAAACACTGGTAGCTGTTACTTTTCAGTGTAGCTCTTTCTTATGTCTCAAATTAAATCATAAAATTTCCTAAATCTAGAATTTAACTCCTGTAGATTTCAGAAATCATTTTTCATCCATTGGTCATCTTCATTCTTCTTCTAAGCAATACATCATTGACAGTAAAATGTATAAACAAGGGGGAAAAGTCAAATTAAGGTTATCAAGAACCAATTATATTTTTTGCAGATACCATTTATAAAGATAGTTTTAGATATATCATTATCATATGTAACAAACTTATCTTGGAATTTAGAAACACTGATTTCATTTTCTTCTGTTGTACATCTTAGCTGCAGCTGCTATACTGCCAGCATATTGATCCAGATTTATAAACCAACTAAATTTGCAAGAATGCTTCAGTGACTTAAATGTTTAGGTCCTACTAGAAAAACCCCAATGAAACATCAAAGACAACTACAATGAACAAGACATATGCATCCCTTGATGATGAACCTGAAGGGTGGTTGTGGCCAGGAGGAGGTTGCTTTCTTCTCTCAGGCAAGCAGCAGCAGAACAAGAGGACACAGTCTCAAGCTGTGCCAGGGGAAGCTTAGGCTGGAGGTGAGGAGAAAGTTCTTGCCTGAGAGAGTCATTGACTGCTGGAATGGGCTGCCCAGGGAGGTGGTGGAGTCACCATCCCTGGAGGTGTTCAAGGCAGGTTTGGACGTGGCACTTGGTGCCATGGTCTGAGGTCTGTGGTGATGGGTTGGACTTGATGATCTTGGAGGTCTCTTCCAACCTTGGTGACACTGAGATACTGTGAACTCCTCTTGTAGATCTTAATCATAATTATTCTAGTAAGTTTTTGCTGTCCTCTCAGCTTGTTGCAATGTAATTCCACAATCCCCACTTAATTTCCTTTCACCAGCACGTTGTCTGTACTACTGATCGACAGAGAGGCTCAAACCAAGCTGAAGTGTGTTGTTAGGGTGTGCTTATGTTTACACAGAGCTCAGAAAGAGACAAAGGAAGCCACATCCTCTCTGTGTTAAACACTGAGGCACACAGAAACAAGGACCAAAACAATATAAAATCAAATAGCTAAGGTGCCTTTGAAAGCATGGACTTAAGTTACTTCCTAAAATTATAAAAGTCATCTCTGGAAGTTGCAGAAATCAAACTCAGGTTTCTGGTTTCCCAATCTGCTGCCATAAATATTTTTGACTGCTGTTTTCAGGTACCATTTTCACTTCACTGTGTGTAAATATCTTTTGTCTTGCCAAAATCCCTCAGCATAATAATGCTGCCTCTGAAGAGCAGAGAGGTATGGGTAAAAGGAAGTCTGCCAGGAACACAAACTCTCTGCATCTGCATATCCTCAAAGAGAGAAGATAATTTAACCCTTACTGAACATACTTGCCTAAGGAAAAATAGAATAGAAACTTTAGAATAATAGTAACTTTCTAAAATCACATTATCACAGATACTTCATTTATGCCTCCCCTATCAAACAACATCTGTTCTTCTTTGTTCTGAGTTCACATAAACTAAAAGAGAAAAACCAAAACTGCATCTAATTAGGATTGGTTTAGTATCAGTGCACATATCCACAACATTTTACTCAAGAAGGTGGCCAAAACTACTGCCTCATTCCCAAATGAAAAGTAAAGCCATCTGAATAAAAGATTCTCCACAAACAAAAGGTAGCTGCCAGTTTCTTATTAAGAAGATAATCATAAAATCATAGAATCATAGAGTGGTAAGGTTGAAAGAGACTTCAAGGACCATCTAGTTCCAACCCCCTGCCATAGGCAGGGACACCTCCCACTAGTACAGGTCACTCAAGGCCTCCTCCAACCTGGCCTTGAACACCTCCAGGGAGGGAGCAGCCACAACTTCCCTGGGCAACCTGACTAACAAGCAGGTAAGATTTAGCTATGCAGAATCTGTTGTTCTATTTTTAGAGTCTGCAGGCCTAAGATGAATGCTGAGGTACTGTGAATCACGTGAATTATGCTAACATGCCCCACAGTTGCTTACTAGGCATGCTTCCTATTATCTAGACAGGATAAGAACCTAGAGAACATCTGTACAGAATGAATGAGAGCCAAGACCTCAGTGGATGATCCTGCTAACATCAACTTCTTGTTGAAATTATCTGGACTAGACATGCTGTAAGAAAACTAACAATTTGAGGGATGTTTCTTCCCAAAAGAAATTATTTCAACAGTTAGTTTAGAAATGCTAAATAAACAAAACAAATGGCATTCTGTTCACTTTTGGCAGGATGTAAAAGATAAATAATCTGATCACGTGGAAAAGAAGTTGACTTCCACTATGAATACATATTCTAATCTCTTTGTCTTATAAAAAGAGAAAACGAATAGGATTTAGGTCATATCCTCCACACTGCAGAAAACATGAGGAGATAGGCCTCGTATCTGACTTCCAGCACAGCCTCCCTTCACGTGACTGTAATTAGGCCACAGTTACTTCAGTATCTCCATGCTTTTCCCTGAGCCACAATCTAAGACTGATGATGCCACCATTTGTTCTCCTATGGAGACTTTTTTCATTTCACAGCTCAGATCAATGCTAATCACTGGGTAATTCTAATTAGATTGCTCAGGACACCTCTTTCACATCTGTGAAGGTTTGGGAGTTCCCCGCCCCCCCACACTATGTAAAATGACCCAGACTAGAACTCAGTCGGCTGGAAGTTAAGGACTGAAGCTCTATTTACAGCTCAGCACAATGTACAGCAGATATTTACACTATATACAGAATATTTACAGAAATATACAAGTAAAAGGTAATACAGCAACACAACTCCCCTCCCAGAAATCAGAGAGCCCAGGAGGGGCTCCCAACCACCCTTCCACCTTCTCCCCACCCCTGTACCTTACCCCAAGGTTTTGCCTTGGAGCTTGGAGGATCGGCCAGGGGGGTTAGAAGAAAAGTGGTTAGTGAGGATTAATCAGCAGAGGAGCCAGAGCCCAGAAGCTGCTAGATCCCACCAGCAGCTCCTGTTCCAGCAAGCGACAGACAGAGACTGACTTATCTATTGTTTTGGTTAGTGTTCCCAAACAATTTCTTAGCAAGCCTATGAGTGAAGTAGACATCATGATGTTTTCCTTTCACAGCCTAGAGTGTAATTTTGTCTATTAAAATATTCTAATTAGCCTCAAACCAGCACAACATCTTATGTTAGGATACAGAAAGGAAGATGTCAGATAGTTCCCCCCCCAAAAAAACCAAATCTTCACAACACCCTGGAGCTTATAAGAACTCTGTCAGGAGAGAGGAAAGTCAATGTAGGACTGAGAAGAAGCCTTGGAAGAATCAAGAGACTGACTTAGAACTTAATAAGCAAAACCCCACCTTGCTTTCTGTACCATTGCTAGCACAGAGACACTATGCAGAATTTTAAAGTATCTAAACAGGTGAAGCATTGTAACGGAGGGAGGGATGAGGAAAATACTTTCAGTTTTGAGTTCATTATAGATGTAATTCAACAAATAAATAGGTTTAAACTGGCAGAGGGGACGTTTAGACTGGATGTTAGAAGGAAGTTCTTTCCAGTGAGGGTGGTGAGGCACTGGAACAGGTTGCCCTGGGAGGTTGCGGATGCTCCCTCCCTGGAGGTGTTCTTCAAAGCCAGGTTGGATGAGGCCTTGAGTGAGCTGTAGTAGTGGGAGGTGTCCCTGCCTATGGCAGGGGGTTGGAACTAGATGGTCCTTGAGGTCCCTTCCAACCTTACCATTCTATGATTCTATGATTCTATATAGGAATACAAGAAAAATCCAGAACAAAAAGGGCAAGCAGAGAAAAGACCCTTTCACCTTAAACAACCAACACATTACCCAAGAGAACAGAATTCTGGTGAGCTGAATGAAGTTTGTAAGATTCCCTGCAAATTACCATCCATACTGGTGGGAAGAAAAAATAAAATTAAAAAGTAAAACCAATCCTTTCTTCCACAGTGGCTTTACAATGTAATTTATCCCCATGAAAGAGTAAACACCACAGATGCTTTTATTCATCTGTTGCTCAGGGGAACTCCTCCAAAAATGCAAGCAAGTTCCTCTGAGCAACTTCATACCCTTATCCAACTTTGCAAATGCCACAGTAGATCTAAGACAGAGATTTCCAATACTGTAAAGCTAACTCTTCACTCAGCTGCATTTACAACAAATCCTTTACGCTCAGGAGTCCAGGACAGACAACATTTTTCAACGTTTGGAACTGGGAATCACATCCATGACATCTGTATCGAATGCTTTCATTAATATCCAACTGTTCAGATGGCACAGTGCCTACTTTGAAGTCAGCTGAATCTGGTCTCCAGGGCACAGATGCCAAGAAGTTAAACATAATTTTCATGGCAACGCTGTGGGGATAATCCACACAGCAGAAAGGCTCCTTCTCCTCATTTACATGGAAGCACTGCCATTAAAGAAGTTCAACTGCACTTCTTTCAAAGACAGAAAAAAATTCAAACATGAGTGAAAGGTGGAAGAAGGACTAACCTCATGGGGTTTCTGACTGCCAATTAGACTTTGTTGCTGCGGCTATAATGAACAGACTATACAATATAGAATATCAGTTACTGCCCCCTTCATTCTGCAAGTGGGCAAGAAGCAAGATGTAAAGGCAGAGACGAATGGCTCACTAGCTCCTGCAGAAAATGATGAGCTGACAGAGCTCAGAGACCAAAGAAATGAACCCCAAGGAACGGGCATTCAACGTAAGTGCATTTCATATGACCTCTCACATCTGGTATCGCTTCTTGTAACCTGTGAACAATCATGGTACATGGGAGAAACATACACACTTCCCTTCCAGGACACATTTTCAACTTAAGAATATGGGAAATTCTGAGCACAGCAAAAGAGAAAAAAAGATCATAACTTCCACATTATGTTATCCAAGCCAAGTTAAAAGTAGCAGCAATCTGAAATCCCAGATACAAGGAATACTATAGGTAAATGTATGTGGTGGTTCACAGCACAGACTGGTTAAAGGGAAGTTCTGACTGGAAACAGTGATCATGGCATAGAAAAGTCTGAATTCTGTGACACACTGTGTGGGGGGGAGGGAGGTAAAATCTGCTAAATACTAAGGATATGTTTTTGATGGAAGTTTAACAGTGAACAGAACAGACTCATGTCTGTTTTGCATGAAATTCATCGATCTAGTTAGAAACACACAACAGCAGCATCTGTGTGGCATCCCATGAAACCACTCCTTCTAAATGGCATTCTGCAGATGAAACACTTATTTGGCTACACTCTCATGCAGTTCTGAGCCAAACTTCATACCCAGTCATACCTACACACACACAAAGGACTGACTAAAGCACCGACTGAATTTCATGCCATGTGTCACGTTAAAAGAAAACAAAACCAAAAATCTCCAAAACCAAACCACAAACTTGCCTGTGACTAAATGTTCAAGACAAAGTAGAGACATTTTTCATTTTTTAGCAAAGAGAAGTCATATTATGAGAGTATCTGTGAATACATAATTCAAAATAACCATTGTCAACTATCACATCAATTAATTCTTTGAGCATTTAAATTAATTAAAGTATGAATAATACACCATAGTTGTGTCCGGTTTGGATTATCACATATTTTTATGTGTTGAAGGGGAACACCTCATCAAACATATGGAATCATAGAATGGTAAGGTTGGAAGTGACCTCAAGGATCATCTAGTTCCAACCCCCTGCCACAGGCAGGGACACCTCCCACTAGTATAGCTCACTCAAGGCCTCATCCATCCTGGTCTTGGACACCTCCAAGGGGGGAGCAGCCACAACCTCCCTGGGCAACCTGTGCCAGTGCCTCACCACCCTCACTGCAAACAACTTCCTCCTAACATCCAGTCTAAATCTTCCCTCTGCCAGTTCAAACCCATTGCCCCTTGTCCTGTCACTGCAAGACCTTGTAAATAATCCCTCCCCAGTCTTCCTGTAGGCCCCTTCAGATCCTGGAAGGCTACTCTAAGGTCTCCTCGAAGCCTTCTCTTCTCCAGGCTGCAGAAACCCAACTCTCTCAGCCTGTCCTCATAGCAGAGCTGCTGTAGCCCTCTGATCATCCTTGTGGCCTCCTCTGGACTCACTCCAACACCTCCATGTCCTTCCTGTGCTGAGGGCTCCAGAACTGCACACAGTACTCCAGGTGGGGTCTGACAAGAGCAGAGTAAAGGGGCAGAATCCCCTCCCTTACCCTGCTGGCCACGCTTCTCTTGATGCAGCCTAGGACTCGGTTGGCTGTCTCGGCTGCATGTGCACACTGCAATACCACACTGGAATATCTGGCAGAAGAATCCTTCTGTTCACCAATGCAAGTCTGGTGCCCCCTCTCCATGGTCTCCAGGCTCTTGGCCTAGAGACATAGTGATAAGAAGACAACATTTTTTTTTCTGACTGCATACCACATTCCTGCTATACCAGACCGTACTGCACCATTATCTCTTCACCACCAGAGCTTACACTCTCACTTCAGCACTGTCTACTCAAGCTTGCCCTCAAGTGTAGCCCTTCCAGACTCCACCATATCTGGGACCATCATCTCAGAACACAGGTTGCAGTCTGGCTTGTTAATTATTCCTGGGAGAAGGAGTGAGTCATTCTGCTAATGGGCTAACCACAATATACTAACTTGCCTAACACCCATCTGAGGGAGCTGCAGCTGTGGGGTAACTTTGAAAACCATGTCACAGTTCTCCAAAAACTACACAAAAATGGAAAAGAAAGGATTTTGTGATGCCTTCTAGCAAAGGGTACAATTTCAGCAGTTCACTCTGCAGCTGGGGGGAATTCAACTCTTGTTGTTTTTAAACAGCAGAAAACTTCCAACATTAGTCGGGATTTTGCTGGCAAATTTACCGTGTAACTAGTACTCATGTATTCAAACTCCCATCTTTATCCAAGTTATATCAATTTGCCTCTCCTATAAAACATTTCAGATGACAATAATGAAGATCTAAAATTAGCAAATATTTTCATGTTAGCTCCAGCATAGCCTGAGAGGAAGTTCTGTTCAATGTCTTTAGTATCTTCCAATGACGTTTAATATAACTTTATATGATTAATTATAGACAAAGAATTTCTTACTATATTCTAATGCTTAAAGCTATTTCATCTAATTAATGAAGATTCAAAGAACTTCATTTTACAGATGTTTGACATTCAAAAGCTACAGTTCAGGACAGTGTTCTGGTTTGAGGATAATTAGAATATTTTAATAGGGAAAATTACTCTATAGACTGTGAAAGGAAAACATGGTGATGTCTGCTTCACTCACAGGTTTGCTGAAAAATTGTTTGGGAACAATAACCAAAACATAGATCAGTCAGTCTCTATCTGTGTCTTGCTGAGAGAACAGTGTCTCGGGCGCTCTGGCAGCTTCTGGCTCTGGCTCCTCTGCTGATTAATTTTCACTAACCACTTTTCTTCTACCCTCCCTGGCCAATCCTCCTAATTTACCTTGCGTGTAAGGCAAACCTTGGGGTAAGGTACAGGGGTGTGGAGAAGGTGGAAGGGTGGTTGGGAGCCCCTCCTGGGGTCTCTGATTTCTGGGAGGGGAGTTGTGTTTCTGTATTCCCTTTAACTTGTCTATGTCTGTAACTATTCCTGTCTCTAGTGTCTATCTCTGCTTGTACATTGTGCTGAGCTGTAAATAGAGCTTCAGTCCTTAACTTCCAGCCGACTGAGTTCTAGTCTGGGTCATTTTACATAGTGTGGGGGGGCAGGGAACTCCCAAACAATCACACCATGCTTTCTTTAACTAACAAAGGCGTTGTGCATTTCAACCCAACAGCCTTGAATATTTTCCCTCTAGTTAGTGTAGTTCTACACACAGTGAGATGTGCGAGATGGGAAACATCTAGGAAAACAGCTCATTGTCTAGCTAATGGTACCAAATAGACCAAGAGGCTGAACCCCCTTTTTTTAGTGTGTTAAGATATACTGTGCCCATCTCAAATTCTTTAAAGCATGCAGAAACACTATTATAGAAGGAGATGTCTGTCAAATTGTTTAATTGCTTGGCTTCTCATATGGAATTTCTCTCAGAAATATGATTTTTGAGTAGTATGGTTGTCTCAGCATTCTCATGAAAACCCCTTAAAGGATGGTATGTGTAATATTCACTGATCTGTTACTGTAAACATTGTAAGCTGCAACAGAAACTACTTCTATCTGGCAAATAAGCATCCTACATATATAACCTAAAAGCCACCTTCTTTTTATGTCTTATATTAAAATCTAAGCTTTTAGAGAGATAATTTACATTAACAAGATTTGCCATGAGAGAGTTATTTTATTACCATCGGTTCCGTAACATTATCTTTCTTACATTTCAGGTCATCTTAGCTTTTGAATTTTGCATGACTGAAGCCAATGAGAATGTGATTACTGGGCTTAATAACCACTTGTTGTTAAGTGGTTGTACACTCAAATATGTACAATATAATAATTGCAAAATATGGCACAACTATGACTATATAACACATTAACAAACATGTAGTTTCTACTGCTTTTCCTCCACTGTATCACAGTATCACCAAGGTTGGAAGAGACCTCAAAGCTCATCAAGTCCAACCCATCACCACAGACCTCAAGGCTAGACCACGGCACCAAGTGCCACGTCCAAACCTGCCTTGAACACCTCCAGGGACGCTGACTCCACCACCTCCCTGGGCAGCCCATTCCAGTAGTCAATGACTCTCTCAGGCAAGAACTTTCTCCTCACCTCCAGCCTAAACTTCCCCTGGCACAGCTTGAGACTGTGTCCTCTTGTTCTGGTGCTGCTTGCCTGAGAGAAGAAAGCAACCTCCTCCTGGCTACAAGCACCCTTCAGGTAGTTGTAGACAGCAAGAAGGTCTCCCCTGAGCCTCCTCTTCTCCAGGCTAAACAATTGCCGGAATGGGCTGCCCAGGGAGGTGGTGGAGTCAGCGTCCCTGGAGGTGTTCAAGGCGGGTTTGGACGTGGCACTTGGTGCCATGGTCTAGTCTTGAGGTCTGTGGTATCGGCTTGGACTTGATGAGCTTTGAGGTCTCTTCCAACCTTGGTGATACTGTGATACTGTGAAAACAATTAGTATACTCAGATATTGCTCTTGCTTCCTATTTCAGCGATTCAAAGCCAAATCTCAGCAGGAATTTGTATGTGTTATCTTGCTTGATAGCTTAGAAACTGTATTGGTTTAAAACAGTTTTTAAAATGTGCAGTTGTTATTTGGGTAAGTGTAATCTTAGACAAAGGAAATGCAACACTCAATATTGTAATAGTAAAGAAGACACAAACAGCGTACCTTCTGAAGCAACTTTGCAGTTCCTAAAAAATTACAAGCGAACAAAATGTAGTTGCCTTGCTGTCCTCTTACTACTAGCAGAGAACTAGAACACCTTCAGACTCACTTTGTGTTTAATCATGCCACAGTCAGCAAAAGCAAAGCTCTATGTGCAGAGAATACACTGGGGAAACAAATACATTAAAGCTTTCAATTTAGAGGGCTGTTTTAGTGAAGTTACAACTGTAACTGACTGTAATTTGCTGTGTTGGTAAAAACTCAAGGTCTCAACTGAAAGCAAGTCACTGTAAACACTCAGCTAATCTTTGGCACCAAGGAAAATATTACATCAATTTAATTTATTCACAGGGATTTATCTCATGAGTTATTACTGTGACCACTCCCTCTTTGAGAAGGGTATCTGGCTGGAAACAATCAGCTACCTGATGAAAACTAAAAGCCTACAAATATGATTAACTGGCTCAGTGATGCTGAATGCACTGTTCCCTTTACCTATCTCTGCAAATAAGACCATTTTCAGGTGTGACAGCAAACCCCACAGCTTTAAAGCAAGCCACAAATATCTAGACTTGCTATACTTCTAATAAGAGAAATTGGTATGTGAAATTACAGTGAGTGCTAAGGCACCCCAGCCAAATTTGAACTCGGGCACAGAGTAGAAAAAGTTGACAGCATCATCCCTGAAAGAGCAATACAAAGGGCTCCTATACTAACAGCTTTCAGTTGCTGCTGTGTTTGCTTCCCTGTGCTGGTTTGAGGCTAATTAGAATATTTTAATAGACAAAATTACACTATAGGCTGTGAAAGGAAAACATCATGATGTCTACTTCACTCATAGGCTTGCTGGAGAATTGTTTGGGAACAATAACCAAAACAATAGATAAGTCAGCCTCTGTCTGTCGCTTGCTGGAGAAGGAGCTGCTGGAGCAATCTAGCAGTTTCTGGGCTCTGACTCCTCTGCTGATTAATCCTCACTAATCACTTTTCTTCTAACCCCCCTGGCCCATCCTCCAAGCTCACTTTGCACGTAAGGCAAACCTTGGGGTAAGGTACAGGGGTGGGGAGAAGGTGGAAGGGTGGTTGGGAGTCCCTCCTGGGGTCTCTGATTTCTGGGAGGGGAGTTGTGTTGCTGTATTACCTTTTACTTGTATATTTCTGTAAATATTCTGTATATAGTGTATATCTCTGCTTGTACATTGTGCTGAGCTGTAAATAGAGCTTCATCACTTAACTTCCAGCCGGCTGAGTTCTAGTCTGGGTCATTTTACAAAGTGGGGGGAGGTGGGGGGGTGGGGTCGGGAAACTCCCAAACCTTCACATTCCCAAAGAACCACCAGTTCAGACAGATAATAGGAAACCAGGGACACCTCATCTACAGCATAACCCTCCAAATCTTTTTGTTTCTGTTCTGTATAATAAAAGCACACAGACAGCAGAAACAACTCCTAATAGTGCACACAGCATTTTCATTTCCAGTTGCAGGATCAGGATTGTTTCATGTTTATACCTTTTGTAGGTTCTTCTATGAAATCCTGCAATTCATAACAACTCAGTGGAAACTACCAAAATCATTCCCTACTGCAGATGTTACTTTTCAGGAGACTAAGAAGTCTGATATTCATCCTAACTAAAGTTCTCATTTGTTTGTGTTGGCAGGACTTGGATGATGTTCTTTGATATAAATGGGAAATAGCTGAAGAATTCTGCTTAAAGAACCTCACATAAGTCTCAAGACAGGAAATTAAGAGTATTTTTCAAATTATTCCACATACTGACATGAGATAATAGGTTTTACCTTCCAGCACAAAAAAGAGAACCCAAAACTCCCCTGAATCTCGCCGATAACTCAGCATGTCTAGTAACAACACATCGTTGTGGAATCTTTCAATATGAAAAGCAGTAAAAAGGAAGAGCGAAATTCTGGCTCCACTCATCAAAATAAGCTCCTTGAAACTTTGCCACTCATCTCATTGAAAACAGAATTCCACTCAATATTGTTCTTTAAAGAAAAGTAAAATCCAAATTCATGGGATGTCTCAAAGTTGTTTATAAGAAGTTTCTGCCAAAGCAGCTTGGGACACAACAATAGCATTTTTCAATTTAAACTTTTGTTTAGAGCTTTACCATCCTAATATTTTAACACAAATTCTGTATATGTGTCACATGCTCTACAGACTACCTCTGGCAGTGTACACACTTTCACAAGCTCTGTTTCTCACAGACTAGCTTCACAAAATACCTTGAAGAAAGAGAAAATATTTGAGGGTAGTTTGTGAGCACGGCAACAGAGGTTTTGCAGGAAGAGGCGAACACAAACCAAAAGAAACAGAAACAGCTAACAAGTAGTACGCTTGGTAGTACGCTTGGTCTAAGCACAGAATGAACCAGGACAGGAGACAAATGTGAACAGTAGCACATGAAGTAACACGTGACTTGTGCAGTGACCCTAACAAATAAATAACTTCCCTTTAAAGGAATACAATGGTATCTGGTTGCTGTGTTCTCAGCAGTTGCCATCCATGGACAAGATTGTCACATGACTCAGCTGAACATACAACCTGCGAGGAAGTTTAGGCATATTACTCATTAATATCAGTAAAATTATTGAACTGCTATATCTTCTGAGGATTCTGATCCTCCATTAATGCTTGTCATTGTCATTGCTGTTTAATGACAAAATCCATAGTATCTGTGGACATGAGAGCCATCGGTTAGAATTTCCAGGAAAACAGGAAAAAAGTCACCTTCACAAGCCAGACATCTCACAATAGAATTCAGGTTCTCAAGGTAAACAGGCAGTGTTTCCCTTTCCTGTCAGCAAGAACGCTGGAGATTCTCTTAATAACTAAAAGATTAAAACTGAAGAAGAAATTAACCCAAGGTCTAGTGCAAACATCGCTATCTTAAAAGATGGCAATTGGCTTCCATAAAAGAAAAAAGAAGTGTACCAGGGAAATTATTCACAGTTTTAAAAGGTACTACATTGACAGCCTCAAAATTATTCAAAATTTATTTATGCATTCAACACACTACTAAAGAGGTCACTATCTTCTAAAAGCATCTACTTTTAACATGCAAGTATAGGACTCCAATAAAATGAAGACTCCAATAAAATGAAAGACTCTTCAATGCAGAAATAATTAGTTTTAGGTTAAACTCAAGCCTAGGCAAAGAGTTATATACAGAAGCTTAAATCAAAGGACAAACAGCTGTTTCTTTATGGAGACTCAACTCTAATCCTCATATTATTTTAAAGGAAGAACTGATTATCTTTACTGGATCATAAGCACAAACAATTCTTTATAAGGCATCCCTTTTCTGCAGGCACTACGCTTATGACCGCTGTTAATTTTCTGTTCAAACTTCTTTTGTTAGGAATTCTCCAACTCCGAAGCCTCAATTAACAGCCCTTACTAAGTTGTAAATCTGTATGTTAAGATGTTAAAAAGAAAAAGAAAGGTTCAAATATTTGACTGTGTGTTTGAAATTTCTTATGACTTTCCCCAGTTTGGCTAAAGTGCATCTAACCACAGAAGCACTGAACTGCCACACAAGCAACTACATGCACTACAGAAGTGAATCCTCTTTCCTATATGTTTTACAACCCATCAGTAAACACTGTGTGGGACTTAGAAAGGGGTCCTTCCAAGAGCATGCCTAGAGTTTCAAGTGCCTAAAATGAAAGACTATACAGGAGATAATATGTAAGATTATGCATGGTCATCATGGTCATATATTTGCAATGACTAAATTAAAATACAACTAAACTAAAGAATCTGTATAAACTTAATCAAAATTTGCATTGTGTGGGAATTTGTAAGTTTTGAAGACTTACTGGCTACAGAAAACCATCAATGTTCTTTCTACCATCTTACTGGGAGGTTGTGGCTGCTCCCTTCCTGGAAGTGTTCAAGGCCATGTTGGACGAGGCCTTGAGTGAGCTGTACTAGTGGGAGGTGTTCCTGCCTATGGCAGGGGGTTGGAACTAGATGACCCTTGAGGTCCCTTCCAACCTTACCATTCTGTGATTCTATTATTAGCTACAATAATGAACAGGCAGTATTGAACAGCACAAATGCTTGTATCAGCTTTGCCTTCAGCACCTCACAAGAAATCTGCCAATGATAGTAATAGCTGTATGCCTGCTGAATGACTCTGACCTCTACCTCTCATGTAGGAAACTGATTTCGGTGCAAAAAACTAAATCTGTCTCAAAACACATTTGAACCTGCTGCCTTAGTCATCTGCTATCCATCACAGCAGAGTCATTTAGACAAGAAATGGGATTTATAACTGTCTGTATTTCACAAAGACAAAGGATCTTTGGTCCCCAGAGAGTAACACGACATAAACAAATCACAGTAAAAACTGCAGTACTAGACAACTTGGAATTCACACAGTGTCTCCTTGCCTTAAATCTCTAGGGGCAGGTAAACCACAAATAGGAGGTATTATAGTTTATAAGACAAAAAGCACTGCATCAGTGACTTCTACAATCTGAACAGAATCTTTAATACTTTGATGGCGCTTTGCTCTGAAGAGAAACAATGCAACTTCCTTCTTCCCAGTCACTCCACACCCCTTCGTGGTTTCATTCTCCATCTCATCCTCTGCACACCCCAGTGGCACAGAAGTTGAACTATCTTACATCACAGAGAAAGTGGAGAATTTCTGAACATCACCTGATGTTCATGATCAACAGGATCATCATCAACAGGACGTTCAGGATCAGCAGGAGCCCGCAGTGTGTGCGTGCAGCACAGACAGCCAACAGAGTCCTGGGCTGCAGCAAGAGCAGCGTGGCCAGCAGGACAATGGAGGGGATTCTGCCCCTTTACTCTTGTTAGACCCCACCTGGAGTCCTGTGTGCAGTTCTGGAGCCTTCAGCACAGGAAGGACATGGAAGTGTTGAAGCGGGTCCAGAGGAGCCCACGAAGATGATCAGAGGGCTGCAGCAGCTCTCCTGTGAGAACCGGCTGAGAGAGTTGGGGCTCTGCAGCCCGGAGAAGAGAAGGCTTCCAGGAGACCTTAGAGTAGCCTTCCAGGATCTGAAGGGGGCCTACAGGAAGGCGGGGAAGGGACTATTGACAAGGCCTTGCAATGACAGGACAAGGGGCAATTGGTTTGAACTGGCAGAGGGGAGATTTAGACTGGATGTTAGGAGGAAGTTCTTTACAGTGAGGGTGGTGAGACACTGGCACAGGTTACCCAGGGAGGTTGTGGCTGCTCCCTCCCTGGAGGTGTTCAAGGCCAGGTTGGACGAGGCCTTGAGTGAGCTGTGCTAGTGGGAGGTGTCCCTGCCTATGGCAGGGGGTTGGAACTAGATGATCCTTGAGGTCCCTTCCAACCTTACCATTCTATGATTCTATGTGATGCAATAGCTCAGGTGTTTTTCTTTGCTAATATAGAACAGATAAGGGTGATGAAGAACATGAGAGATTGAGTAGAGCGACAGGTTAAATTGTCTAACAGGAAAAAAAATGAATAACACATCACTCACTATTCGAGGTAGCAATTTTCTTTTTTTTTTTTCCCCTCACAGTCTATCCAAAATTAGAGCCTCAGGAACTACAATAGAAAATAGAAATAATTTGAGATTTACATTTCTATTTAGAACAATGCTACAGCCTCAAAAAGCTCTTGCAGAGCTGTGTGACTAATGCTAACTAAACTAACTAGTATCAATGTTACACCTCACTCATGAAATCAGTATTCTGAAATGTGATTTAGGAATGAAAGACTACTGAGAAAAGTGTATCAAAACAGGTATACCACTCCTTAATAAGAATGCTAGTATTAACAATAAAATAATATCAAATATATTAAAGACAACAGTGCAAAGGAGAAGGGAGGTTTAGTTTCTGTCAATCTGCAGGTCATATTGCAACTTGTTTGCTCATGTTTTGTTTAGAAAACACCCTATTGTCCATAAATAAACAAAAGCAATCCAGCCTCCCTTTACAAATGCATGTAGCCATGTGGTCCTGTATCTTTTTTTTTTTTTTTTTGCCACCAGAATTTGTTTAACAAAGTATTATTTTGAACACATTTTTCCAAGCATTTGAAAACTAGTCTTGATGAATCCCATTACTGCAAATCAACCTGGTTGCTTTCTAGCAGTTTAGGTTACCTTTTCAACCATCCACTCAGCACTCTCCAGAATCTGTAGCAGGGCCAAGACTGCAATTGTTTTAGCTTCCTGGTCATATAAAGAAGTTTAGTCCTTACTACCATCACAACTAATGGGAGCACTGCACCCTTAGTTTTAGAGAGGGTGCTAAAACAAAATTTACAATGTAAGGAAAGTGAGCAGTGAATGAACATTTGCTGACATTACACCACATCACAAGATTTCCCCTGTGTTTAGGCAAAGTTCTCCAGGACACCACAGATCAGGGAATTTCTAATTCCCACACTGTGCTGGTGTAAAGATCACAATTGGCAAAGTATTTGCACACAGCATTAGGGCATATTCAGGATACTATCAGAGCCAGAAAATGGCTTCCCTCTTCTGTGACACTTAAAATTTCAAAATTATTCTACTGTGTATTAAAATCAAGGCAAATAACTTTGGAGTTCTTGAAATGAAATGGGGGAAAGAGAAGAGAGATTTATCCCTCAAACAGTTACATGGTTAGGCTACTCAAATGTCACCTAGAAATCCACAGTCAGCAAAGAAACACGGCCTTGAAAGTGCTCTCCTGCATGCCACTGAACCACTCCCATCCCAAGCTGCTGCCCAGGACCCCACAAATACTTTTCCTGTGTAAATTATGTGACAATAGCTACAACCTACTGACAAACAAACAAAACAAAAAACCCCAAACAACAACAACAACAAATGCCACCTGCCACAGATCAGTATTTCCAAAGCAATAATTTGATTAACAAAAAAGTCTTGACCAGATGGAATAAATAGGATAGGTTACAGGTCTTCCGTTGCTCACTTAGCTTTCTCCTGAACTTGGAATTTCAGAACCAAGTTGCTTTTTTTTCTGGCACACTCACACATCTGAAATAACAGATCAATCTACCTTTGTACTAGCAATCTTTATATGAGTCTCCAGGTCACCTTGACTGCCAAGGAATTTATAGCTTCATTCCACAGACAGTGGAAACTACACTAATGATTTATCAGTCTATCATGCAGGCAAAATTCACCTTTGGCACACACACACATCCCCGCCAACATCCACAAGCATTTGACCAGCTATACATAATGACACATGTATGACACATTATATGTGATTCAAAGTGTGTTGGTAAAAACTGATAAGGATTCCTGTGTCTTTCCAGACTCCTGACAACAGAACTATTCTATGCACCAGTGTCAAACCACAACCACTGAAGCACCTAGGCCAGAAAAGCTTTGTGTCTCTGGTCTCCTTCCAAAGAAACGTAGCAGAATTAGAGCACCATGAGAATAAATATTCAATGGGGTTAGATAATGTCTGCATATTTTAATCAATATACCACCCAGTGTACATAATTTCATAATTTAGAGACAACTGGACCCATACAGAAGAGAGATTAATTAGGTATCTTGAAACCCCTTACACCACATTGCTCAGGCTCACTGAACAGTAGTTGTATTGATAATACTATGCAGCAATGCGGTATAAGGTTTTCTAGGCACAATTTTAGGATGGCTATATTAAAAGACACAAAGACAGGAAAGAACTGGAATGGTTTTTCCTTCCAGAACAGTGTTAGTGCTGTCCTACTAATATTTCTCAACACAAATATACACACATATATTTAAAAAAAAAAGCAAAAAAGAGCATCAATCCATTGCTATTTGGGTCTTGCAAATCAAAAACTCTCCTCCTTCCAGTTTTATATTGCTGGGAGGTTTGAAATGCTAAAGCAGTTCTTGGTAGAAAGTAAGGAGTGGCAAGAAGCAGAGTATTAGCTTCCACATGAATCAAGTCAGAGCCACACGATACATACATTTCTACAGAGTGTGCTATTTGACTTTGAAATTTGCCATACAGCAAATACATAATTTTACACATTTACAGATAAAACATTTTAATTTTTAGAAAGTGTGTTGTTCAGTACCATTCTCTCAGATGCCTAAGAATTTTTGCAAATCTGAAGCTAACACTGATGCAGTAATCATAGAAAGAGGCAGGGTTGGAAGGGACCACAAGGATCATCTAGTTTCAAACCCCCTGCCATAGCCAGAGACACCCTATCCTAGATCAGGCTGGCCAGAGCCTCATCCGGCCTGGCCTTAAACACCTTCAGGGATGGGGCCTCAACCACCTCCCTGAGCAACCCATTTCATGCTCTCACTACTCTCACTTCCTCCTCACATCCAGTCTCAATCTCCCCACCTCCAGCTTTGCTCCATTCCCCCTAGTCCTGTCACTACCTGATAGCCCAAAAGGTCCTCCCCAGCTTTTTTGTAGGCCCCCTTCAGATACTGCAAGGCCACAATAAGGTCATCTCAGAGCCTCCTCTTCTCCAGACTGAACAGCCTCAACTCCCTCAGTCTCTCCTCACAGCAGAGCAGCTCCAGTCCTTCTGATCATCCTCGTGGGTGCTCCAGCATGTCCACATCCATCTTGTAACAGGGGCTCCAGAACTGGATGCAGTACTCCAGGTGGGGTGTCACCAGTGTGGAGTAGAAGGGGAGATTCATAGAATCACCTCCCTCACCCTGCTGGTCACACTTCTCCTGATGCAGCCCAAGCTCTGCTTGGCTTTCTGGGTTGCAAGTGCACACTGCTGGCTCATACTGAGCTTCTCATCCCCCAGCTATACCTGCTAATGTGTTACTCAGATTCTGCCTGTAGTTTTTAATGAAAATTACGTTCTTATTTGCCAACAAACCAATAGATAAAAATCTTATGTTTTGTTTTTCAAATGTCTTAACCTTTTCAAAAAGTGGAATTTAAAATAATTCAAGCAGTCATTGTGAAGAGTTGTTCCAGGAGTGCAATGAACAAAAGTGATAATGACACTTAAAACTCATGCATCTTCACCAAAAGCAAATGCAGTAAGATAAATGGCAAGAGGTTAATCACAAGTAGGTGATCTCACATGGACTATCAGTCAAGAAGGGAGGACAGGCTGCATAGGCCACATTCAACAACTAGCATGAAGTTGGAGTATAATGCTAAAACATTTGTTACCATAAAAAGTTCCAGGCAGTTCTGCAGCCTGTATGTCCAGAACTGGCCTTTTTCTTTCCTACCTTCCCTCACCACTCTGTGCCCCACAAGTCACAAACAGATCAAGGTTTTTCATGATTCAGGTTCATTATCATGCCCCACTGATGGAAAATTTCACTGTGCCTTCCCAGTGACCATAAGAGATGCCAGCTGCTTCCTTTCTGCATTTGTTCCCATTTGTGAGGGCAGTCAGCATATTCCTGACTGCAGACACCCCTGTGTTTCCTCTCACTGGTTTCCTATGGGACAGACTCAGCAGCCATAGTAAGACTTACCATAGTAAGATTTCCACTCAGAGTTCCTGTAAACCCTTATAAAGGCAGAAATACTGATGCAGTCAGAGGAAGAGTCTGGCAGCACCCTGGTTGCACCTTCAAAGCCTGAGCTAGCTTTCTTTTGAGGTACTGTAACTACTAACCCCATTTTCATACAGGATTAATATGACTTCTTATTTTCCACCAAGTGATAACTAATTTCTATATAAAGATATTAAGCATAAGATAAATGGTCACCTATCTCTAAGTAACACATGCAATGCATCTCTAAGTAATACATGCAGCCCAGACAGCCAACCGAGTCCTGAACTGCATCAAGAGCAGTGTGGGCAGCAGGACAAGGGAGAGGATTCTGCCCCTTTACTCTGCTCGCCCCTTTACTCTGCTCTCCTCAGACCCCACCTGGAGTCCTGTGTGCAGTTCTGGAGCCCTCAGCACAGGAAGGACATGGAAATGTTGGAGCAGGTCCAGAGGAGGCCACGAAGATGCTCAGAGGGCTGCAGCAGCTCTGCTGTGAGGATAGACTGAGAGAGTTTGGGCTCTGCAGCCTGGAGAAGAGAAGGTTTCCAGGAGACCTTAGAGTAGCCTTCCAGTATCTGAAGGGGGCTACAGGAAGGCTGGGGAGGGACTATTGACAAGGTCTTGCAATGACAGGACAAGGGGCAATGGGTTTAAACTGGTAGAGGGAAGATTTAGACTGGACGTCAGGAGGAACTTCTTTCCAGTAAAGGTGGTGAGGCACTGGAACAGGTTGCCCAAGGAGGTTGTGGCTGCTCGTTCCCTGGAGGTGTTCAAGGCCAGGTTGGATGAGGCCTTGAGTGAGCTGTACTAGTGGGAGGTGTCCCTGCCTATGGCAGGGGGTTGGAACTAGATGATCCTTGAGGTCACTTCCAACCTTACCACTCTATGATTCTATGGTGCCACAGCACAGCTGAAGGCACAGTAAGAAATTTATATATTTTTATGCCACAATAGAGTACCAGGTGGTGAATCCACCATGACACAAATATAACACAAGCAGCACTCACCTTATTTGTTTTGCGTCTGCATTCAGCCCTTCCATGCTAAAAGATGGAAGATGAAAGCCAAAGGGAGCATCTAACTCAGCTGTACTTTATTCCTCCTAAAACTCTGGCTATGGATAAGTAACACTGAGAGGCATTTTAGATTCCCCTGCTACCTCTGCACACTCAATTTGCTAACCTAGAGGCATGAAATTGGCATAGGTTTTACGGGATTTGTTATTACAGTTTATCCCACGATACAATTATTTAAATTAGATAAAAAAGGAGACAGTATGGGGAAAGTTATGTGTAAACAAGTCTCACTGCAGTAAAGAATAAATACTATTTGGCTGGCATGTTATGCTTGAAGAAAATCCTCAATATACCTCTGAAACCTCTAATAGGTTGAAAGCCCACCAGCCTTTCCCATACCTCTTTCCCTTCCTTCTCACACATACAAAAAGCCCAAAAAAGCCTATAGGAAAAACACCATCCTCAGCTAGGGATAAAAAGAAAACAAATTATTTAATTGAACATCCAAAAAAGTAAACAAAACACAGAAGTAATGCATTACTTGTAGCTTGGGTATCTATCAATCACCACAGATCTCCTATAGCTACAAAAACCTGAAGGATCACATATTCCTGCTCTGAGTAAATCTCTGGCTGCCAGAGCAGTACCACTTTCTTCTGCCTTCCAGGCAATTCTCTCAAGCCCCTGGAAAAAGCCAGAAGGTAATCCTCTTTATGAGAAAAGAAACAACTTTCCCGTTTACATTTCCCTAAAAGCTCCTCCCTTCTTCCAACAGCTCCACTCTGGTGACAGTTACTCTTCCTAATAGCCAGCCTCTACATGTCTGTCCACGTCTGCTTGCAACAGCAGCACTTCAACTGTCATGGAACCCTAAAATGAGAGTTTACACAGAGTCACAGATTGCATAGGGTTGGAAGGGACCCTCAAATGCCATCTTGTCCAACACCCCCCCCTCCCCCCCCTCCCCAGTTAGCAGGAACACCTTTGACTAGATCATTCTCCTGATACTGAATGTTTCCAGGTTGGAGCCTCAACGACATCCCTGGGCAGCCTGTTTCAGTACTTTATCACTTTCATTGTAAAGAATTTCTTCCTTATGTCCAACTCAAACCTACCCTGCTCCAGTTTAAACTCTCTGTCCTACTGCTACAAGCCCCTCTAAACAGTCATTCCTCAGCCTTCCTGTAGGTCCCCTCCAGATACTGAAATGCATCACAGTATCACAAAGGTTGGAAGAGACCTCAA
>VWZE01008943.1:9887-27955 GCA_013396675.1 Eubucco bourcierii | reverse complement strand
ATAGAACCACAGAGTCATAGAAACATTCATAGAACCACAGAGTCATAGAAACACAGTCACAGAACCACAGAGTCACAGAAATACAGTCATAGAACCACAGAGTCATAGAAACACAGTCACAGAACCACAGAGTCACAGAACCACAGAGTCATAGAACCAGAGTCATAGAACCACAGAGTCATAGAACCAGAGTCATAGAACCACAGAGTCATAGAACCAGAGTCATAGAACCACAGAGTCATAGAACCAGAGTCATAGAACCACAGAGTCATAGAACCAGAGTCATAGAACCACAGAGTCATAGAACCAGAGTCATAGAACCACAGAGTCATAGAACCAGAGTCATAGAACCACAGAGTCATAGAACCAGAGTCATAGAACCACAGAGTCATAGAACCAGAGTCATAGAACCACAGAGTCATAGAACCAGAGTCATAGAACCACAGAGTCATAGAACCAGAGTCATAGAACCACAGAGTCATAGAACCAGAGTCATAGAACCACAGAGTCATAGAACCAGAGTCATAGAACCACAGAGTCATAGAACCAGAGTCATAGAACCACAGAGTCATAGAACCAGAGTCATAGAACCACAGAGTCATAGAACCAGAGTCATAGAACCACAGAGTCATAGAACCAGAGTCATAGAACCACAGAGTCATAGAACCAGAGTCATAGAACCACAGAGTCATAGAACCAGAGTCATAGAACCACAGAGTCATAGAACCAGAGTCATAGAACCACAGAGTCATAGAACCAGAGTCATAGAACCACAGAGTCATAGAACCAGAGTCATAGAACCACAGAGTCATAGAAACAGTCATAGAAACAGAGTCATAGAGTCATAGAAACACAGAGTCATAGAAACACAGTCATAAAACCAGAGTCATAGAAAGAGTCATAGAACCACAGAGTCATAGAAACAGTCATAGAAACAGAGTCATAGAGTCATAGAAACACAGAGTCATAGAAAGATTCTTAGAAACACAGAGTCATAGAAAGAGTCATAGAAACACAGAGTCATAGAAAGAGTCGTAGAAACACAGAGTCATAGAACCACAGAGTCACAGAAACAGTCACTGAACTGTACATAGAGCCATAGAATCATAGAGCCATACAGTCATAGAGTCATAGAATCATTGACCTGTACAGTCATAGAGCCATAGAATCATAGAGCCATACAGTCATAGAGCCATAGAATCATGGAGCCATACAGTCATAGAGTCATAGAATCACTGAACTGTACAGTCACAGAGTCATAGAATCATTGAACTGTACAGTCATAGAACCACAGTCATAGAACTGTACAGTCATAGAACCATACAGTCATAGAACCATAGTCATAGAGCCATAGAATCATTGAACTGTACAATCACAGTGCCATAGAATCATAGAGTCATAGAGCCAGAGTCATAGAGCCATATAATCACTGAACTGTACAGTCATAGAGCCATAGAGTCTGTACAGTAATAGAGCCATAGAACTGTAGTCACAGAACCATAGAATCATAGAGCCATAGAATCATTGAACTGTACAGTCATAGAGCCATAGAGTCATAGAACCATAGAGTCATAGAACTGTAGTCACAGAAACATAGAATCATAGAGCCAGAGTCATAGAGGCATAGAGTCATTGAGTTGTACAGTCATAGAACCACAGAGTCATAGAACCATAGAATCATTGAACTGTACAGTCATAGAACCATAGAGTCAGAGAAACACAGAGTCATAGAATCACTGAACTGTACAGTCACAGAACCACAGAGCCATAGAGCAGTAGAGTCATAAAGTCAGAGAGACACAGAACGGTAGAATCATTGAATCATAGAACTGTAGAATCATAGAATCAGGCAGGGTTGGAAGGGACCACAAGGATCAGCCAGTTCCAACCCCCCTGCTATGGGCAGGGACACCTCACACTAGATCAGGCTGCCCACAGCCTCATCCAGCCTGGCCTTAAACACCTCCAGGGATGAGGCTTCCACCACCTCCCTGGGCAACCCCTGACAGGCTCTCACCACTCTCATGCTGAACAACTTCTTCCTCACATCCAGTCTGAATCTCCCCACCTCCAGCTTTGCTTCACTCCTCCCAGGTCCTGTCACTACCTGATAGCCTAAAAAGTCCCTCCCCAGCTTTTTTGTAGCCCACTTCAGATACTGGAAGGCCACAATATTGGAGCCTCCTCCTCTTCAGCCTGAACAGCCCCAACTCTTCCAGTCTCTCTTCACAGCAGAGCAGCTCCAGCCCTCTGAGCATCCTCGTGGCCCTTCTCTAGACACACTCCAGCACCTCCACATCCCTCTTGTCCCAGGGGCTCCAGCACTGGGTGCAGTACTCCAGGTGGGGTCTCACCAGAGCAGAGCAGAGGGGGAGAATCACCTCCCTCCCCTGCTGGCCACACTTCTCCTGCTGCAGCCCAGGCTCTGGCTGCTCTCTGGGCTGCAAGTGCACACTGTTCATGTTGAGCTTCTTATCCACCAACACCCCCAAGTCCCTCTCCTCAGGGCTGCTCTCCAGGCAGTCCCTGCCCAGCCTGGATTTGTGCTTGGGATTGGCTCGACCCAGAGGCAGGAGCATTAGCCCAAGCCTGCCCCAGGGCAGTGACCTACCTGAGCCCTGCACCACCCCAACATTACCTGTGAAAACCTTCTTCAGGCTCCGACTGATCCAGATGTTATCCAGGGATCTGGAGCCTTGTGGGCTTTTTGTGCTGATGTTGGTGAAGGTGCTGGAAGGGACCAGGTGATGGAACTTCTCCTTCCTCAGGATGTCGTGGTCGCTGCTGTCTGGGGGCTGGTTAAAGTCTCCAAGGATGATGACATCTTTTTCTCCTAGAAAACAGGAGAAGCAGGAATGAAGACCACTGAAGAGGCAGAGGGAGAGAGGAAAAACACAAATGCTGAGCAGCAAAGCTGACTTTACTCCGAGGTCCTCAAGGAAATGCTGGCAAAGCCTTTTTCATCACTGTCTATTCCCGTGGTGACAGTGATCCCCAGCAGCAGATGTTTTGTGCTGGCTTTGCAGCACCATCTCACTCATCCTGGCTCTCTCTGCTTGCTGCTCACTGGCAGGGGCAAACTCAAAGGCTTGGAGCTGTTCAGGAATCTCTGATTTCATCAGTTTATTGTTTTTTTTCTTTTCTGCAAGAATCCCACAGAATGGGTGAGGCTGGAAGTGACCTCAGAGATCATCTCCTCCAGCCTCCCCAGCAGGGAGGGACACCTCTCAACTAAGCTAAGCTGCTCAAGGACTCATCCAGCCTGGCCTTCTACACCTTCAGGGAGGAGGCAACCACAGCCTCCCTGGGCAGCCTGTGCCAGAGTCTCACCACCCTCATACTGCAGAACTTCTTCCTCAGCTCCAGTCTAACCCTGCTCTGCCTCAGCTTCAAACCATTGCCCCTTGTCCTGTTTCTAGACACACTCAGGAAAAGTCTCTCTGCAGCCTTCCTGTAGGATCCCTTCAGGTACTGGCAGGCAGCTCTGAGGTCCCCCTAGAGTTTTCTCTTCTCCAGGATGAACACCCCCAGCTCCCTCAGCCTATCCTCACAGCAGAGGTGTTCCAGCCCTTGGATCATCTTTGATCACATATTGGCTTTAACTTGTCCTGACACCTTAAGAGTCAAGGGCACTTTTGTGATGATCCCAGGAGGAGAGAGCCCAAGGAGCAGCCTGATGGCAGAGGATGAGTTCACAAACCACACAGCCACTCCCTGACCACAGCAGCTTTCCTCTGCCTGGCCAGCTGAAGGGATTCTGCTGAACTTGGGATGCCTGAGTGTTTGTTTAGGGCCTAATTAAGGAAAGGATTCACTTGAAATGCTCATCAAAAAACAACAACTATCTTCATGTGAACAAAAAATGACCCCAGTTACATTTTTTTCCCCCATCCCTAGTGAAATGAGAAAGGAAACTCTAATTTGATCCCCACAATGTGTGCTCTCCACAGCTGCAAATGGCCTCTGGAAGAGGACAGCACATATGTCCTGGTGCCCATCTCAAACCACTGTCAAAAGTGTCTGCTGAGACAAACTCAAGAATGCAGATGGCTGATCAGAGATGTTGCTGCAATGACAGTTTGGTCCTGGAGGCAGGAGATGCTAAAAGGAGGCAAAAACACACCAAAAATGACCCCAGAGCTGACTTAGAATCATAGAATGGTAAGGTTGGAAGGGAGCTCAAAGATCATCAAGTTCCAAAACCCTGCCATAGGCAGGGACACCTCCCACTAGCACAGCTCACTCAAGGACTCCTCCAAGCTGGCCTTGAACACCTCCAGGGAGGGAGCATCCACAACCTCCCTGGGCAACCTGTGCCAGTGTCTCACCACCCTCACTGCAAACAACTTCCTCCTAACATCCACTTTCAATCTCCCCTCTGCCACTTCAAACCCATTCCCCTTGTCCTGGCATTACAAGACCTTGTCAATAGCTCCTCCCCAGCCTTCCTGTAGTCCCCTTCAGATCCTGGAAGGCTACTCCAAGGTCTCCTGGAAGCCTTCTCTTCTGCAGGCTGCACAGCCCCAACTCTCTTAGTCTGTCCTTACAGCAGAGCTGCTGCAGCACTCTGAGCATCTTGGTGGCCTCCTCTGGACCTGTTCCAACACTTCCATGTCCTTCCTGTGCTGGGGGCTCCAGAGTTGCACACAGGACTCTCCAGAGAAGAGAAGCACAAGAGTGTGCAAGATCTTTCCTTCTTGAGCTTGAAGTGTGCTGTGCCTCAGGCAGTGCTCATGGATAAAGCTCCCCTGTCCGCTGGTGCTGCAGGAGCAGCTCAGCCAGGAGAGGGAGCAGAACAACGACAAAATCCATCCCACTGCTGCCTCGCAGTGCCTGGAGGATGACTTGGGGAAGGGCAGCAGAGGGAACGGCCTGGCCTGTCTGCATCTCTGCGCTCACTGAAGCCCCAGAGACTTCTCCCAACGCCCGTGGGTGGCTCTCAGCCAGCACAGCAAAGCGCTGTGTGCCAGCGCAGGCAGCTGAGCTACTCTCAGTGTCTGCAGAGCCTGCAGTGGTGAACGCTGCCTTCCTGCAGGAACCAGGGCACCTTCCTTTGCTTGCTGGTGCCACAGAGACACCTGTAGGACACTGACTGCCCTGAATGAATTAAACAGATCCTTAATGCCCCAAATCCTTCCTGGAAAGAGTGAGAAGCAGATGGGTGGGAAGAATGTGATGGTGGACAGTGACAGCAGCCCTCTGGAGAGGGACTCAGGGTAGTGGTGGACAAAAAACTGAGCAGGAGCTGGCAAGGTGCACTCACAGCCCAGAAGACCAAGCACAGCTTAGGCTGCATCCAAAGCAGTGTGGTCAGCTGGGAGGGGAGGGGATTCTGCCTCTCTGCTCTGTTCTGCTGAGACCCCACCTGCAGTGCTGCATCCAGCTCTGGAGCCCTCAGCTCAGGGAAGACACAGACCTGTTGGAGTGGAGTGGAACCAGAGGAGAACACAGAAATGATTAGAGGGCTGGAACAGCTCTGCTGTGAGGACAGGCTGAGAGAGCTGGGGGTCTTCAGTCTGGAGAAGAGAAGTCTCCAGGGAGACATTGTTGTGACCTTTCAGTACTCAAAGAATGCTTGTAAGAAAGATGGGGACAGGCTTTTTTGCTATGAACAGTGGTGGTTGCAAACTAAAAGAGGGAAGTTTAAGCAAGATAGAAGGAAGACATTTTTTATGGTGAGGATGGTGAAACACTGGCACAGGTTGCCCAGAGAGGTGGCAGAAGTCCCATCCCTAGAAACATTCAAGGTAAGGTTGGAGAGGGCTCTGAGGATGTAGTTGGGAACGTTCCTTCTTACTGCAAGGGTGTTGGACTAGGTGACCTTTAAGGGTCCCCTCCAAACCAAACCATTCCATGAGTCTCTGATCCTACACTGGCTGCTAAGAGGCTCCCTGATGCCTCTTGAGGGTCTTCTAAGCCAAATCCACCGGAGAGGTGTCCCTGCCCATGGCAGGATATTTGGAGTAGATCACATAATCATAGAACCACAGAATCACAGAGGTAAGGTTGGAAGGGACCTCAAGGATCATCTAGTTCCAACCCCCTGCCATAGGCAGGGAAACCTCCCACTAGCACAGCTCACTCAAGGCCTCCTCCAACCTGACCTTGAACACCTCCAGGGAGGGAGCAGCCACAACCTCCCTGGGCAACCTGTGCCAGTGTCTCACCACCCTCACTGCAAACAACTTCCTCCTAACATCCACTTTCAATCTCCCCTCTGCCACTTCAAACCCATTGCCCCTTGTCCTGGCATTACAAGACCTTGTCAATAGTCCCTCCCCAGCCTTCCTGGAGCCCTCTTCAGATCCTGGAAGGCTACTCCAAGGTCTCCTGGAAGCCTTCTCTTCTCCAGGCTGCAGAGCCCCAACTCTCTCAGCCTGTCCTCACAGCAGAGCTGCTGCAGCCCTCTCAGCATCTTGGTGGCCTCCTCTGGACCCACTCCAACACTTCCATGTCCTTCCTGTGCTGGGGGCTCCAGAACTGCACACAGGACTCCAGGTGGGGTCTGAGGAGAGCAGAGCAAAGGAGCACAATCCCCTCCCTTGCCCTGCTGCCCACACTGCTCTTGCTGCAGCCCAGCACACAGCTGCTGTCTGGGCTGCACTCACACTGCAGCCTCATCTTCAGCTTTTCATCAGCCCAGACCCCCAGGGCCTTTTCCTCAGGGCTGCTCTCAGCCATTCCCCACCCAGCCTGGAGTTGTGCTTGGGATTGTGCCTACCCAGGTGCAGGACCTTACACTTGGCCTTGTTGAATGTCCTGAGCTTGGCCTGGGCACAGCTCTGCAGCCTGTCCAGGTCCCTCTGGATGGATCCCTGCCCTCTAGCAAGTCGACTGTGCCACACAGCTTGGTGCCATCTGCACACTTGCTGAGGCTGCACTGATTCCTCTGTGCATGGCACTGACAAAGATGTTAAACAGCACTGGTGCCAGCACTGACCCCTGAGGGATGATCCCAGATGCCCCTTCAACCGAAGCCATTCTACCATGGTAAGCCAGATGGGAGAACATGACTCAGTCATCACCCTGGTCCCTGGGTGCAAGCACTGCCAGCACATCCAGACTGGCATCTGTGTGCCACCCGTGGACATCCAGACTGCATCTGTGTGCCACCTGTGGACATCCAGACTGCATCTGTGTGCCACCTGTGGACATCCAGACTGGCATCTGTGTGCTGCCCTTGGTCATCACTCTGAAGCTGGATAGGTGGAGTGCTTGATAGGAAGGCAGGTGGCCTACTGCAGGGAGTTAGATGTGGGCAGCCAACAGCTGCCATAGAAAGAAGTGTGAGAAGAAAGGAGCCACTGGTCAGGATGGGAGAAATACAGAGCCACCACTGCTGTGCCTTACAGGAGACTGCAGTCACCAAACTCCTTCAGGTGCAAGCAGATGTGCCTCCTGGCAAGAATGACAGACACCAGGGCAGGTGGAAGCAGAACTTCCAGGTCTCTGCAGCAGCCACAGCCAAATCAGCCTTTGTTGGCCCCGTTTGCTGGGCTGACCTGGAGGAAACGTCAGGCTGGGTTTGGCAGAGCAGTGTAGTTCTGCCAAGCACTGCCTGTGCACTGCCATGTGGTTAGGAAACCAGACCTGCATCCCCCAAGGATGGAGGAATCTGAATCTCCTGTGTTGTGGAAAGCCAAGCCAAGCAGAAGCAGGCACTTCTAACGTGCCTGCCACTCGCCAGCACAAACACGAAAGAGGAGCCCCAACGCCGCCAGGCTAAATTTAGCTGCAGTGGAAATGCAGCTCTGTTGATTTCAGAAGAGCTGCACATTCATCTGTGTCTCAGCTCAGCCCCTGGGGATTAAACAAACAATCCTTTTGTTGACTCTCATCCTTTCCAATTTCAAGGTACATGCACAAATACTTAAAGCAGTAGCACTTAAAAATAATAGTTCGGGCTGGCTTCGTGCAGCTCCGAAGGGGGAAACGACAGAGCATGCATCAAGCCTGCAAATACCTCTGCTGTTGACCTCTGCCAAGTGGCCAACCTGGCTGAACAAGGCCAGGTTGACAGCCAAAGAACCACACAGTTGTTTCCTGTAGCAGAAGACCTCTATTTTGGTATCACAGCATCACAGTTCTTGTCCCTCTGGGAAGCTCGGACCTGACCTGCCTGCAGTTTTGCCATCCAGGTAACCATTTCTGCCTTGCTCCAGGTGTTTTGTGATGGGCTTTAACTTGCTCTCCTCCAGCCCACACTGGCTTTGCCTTGCTCTCCTCCAGCCCACATTGGCTTTGCCTTGCTCTCCTTCAGCCCACACTGGCTTTGCCTTGCTCTCCTCCAGCCCACACTGGCTTTGCCTTGTTCTCCTCCAGCCCACACTGGCTTTGCCTTGTTCTCCTCCAGCCCACACTGGCTTTGCCTTGTTCTCCTCCAGCCCACACTGGCTTTGCCTTGTTCTCCTTCAGCCCACTCTGGCTTTGCCTTGTTCTCCTCCAGCCCACACTGGCTTTGCCTTGCTCTCCTCCAGCCCACACTGGGCTTGCATTGTTCTCCTTCAGCCCACACTGGGCTTGCATTGTTCTCCTTCAGCCCACACTGGCTTTGCCTTGCTCTCCTTCAGCCCACACTGGGCTTGCATTGTTCTCCTTCAGCCCACACTGGGCTACTGGGGGAGTTTGAGGGCACCATCAGCAAGTTTGCAGATGATGCCCAACTGCGTGGTTTTGATGACACACCAGAGGGACAGGAGGTCATCCAGAGGGATCTGGACAGGCTGGAGAGGTGGGCCCAGGTGAACCTCATGAAGTTCAACAAGAGCCAGTGCAGGGTCCTGCCCCTGGGATGGAACAGTCCTCACTACCAGTACAGCCTGGGGGATGAGGTGTTAGAGAGCAGCCCTGTGGAGAGGGAGTTGGGGGTGCTGGTGGATGAGAAGCTGGACATAAGCAGTGTGAACTTGCAGCAAAGAAGGCAAATCATATCCTGGGCTGCATCTAGAGAAGTGTGGCCAGGAGATGCAGAGAGGGGATTCTGCCACTTTGCTCTGCTCTGGTGAGACCTCACTTAGAGTACTGCATCATTATAGGAAGGACATGGACCTGACGGAGCAGGTCCAGAGGGTGCCACGAAAATGATCAGAGGGTTGGAGCAGGTCTGCTACGAGGAAAGGTTGGGGGAGCTGGGGGTGATCAGTCTGGAGAGGAGAAGGCTCTGGAGGGTACTAATAACAGCCTGCCAGTACCTGAAAAGGGCTACAAGAAGGATGGAGAGAAGCTGGCACAAATTGCCCAGGGAGGTTGTAGCTGCTGCCTCTCTGAAGGTGTTCAAGGCCAGATTGGATGAGGCCTTGAGTGACCTGTACTAGTGGGAGGTGTCCCTGTCTATGGCAGGGGGTTGGAACTGGCTGATCTTTGAGGTCTCTTCCAACCTTACCATTCTATGATTCTATGAAGCTGTTCACAGAGGCCTGCAGTGACAGGACAAGGGGCAATGGGTTCAAGCTTGAGAAAAGCAGATTTAGATTGGATGTTAGGAACAAGCTCTTTACTGTGAGGGTGGTGGAGCACTGGAACAGGTGGCCCAGGGAGGTAGCTGAGGCCCCATCCCTGGAGGTATTCAAGGTGAGGCTTGTTGGGGCTCTGGGTGACCTGATCCACCTGGTGGGGATGTCCCTGCTGACTGCAGGGGGCTGGACTGGATGAACTCTAGAGATCCTTTCTGGCACAGACCATTCTATGATTCCCATGAGTGTCCAGCAGCCAGGCTAAGGAGCAGGTACCTGCAATACCAACCCCCCCACCACACACTGTACCTTTCAGAGTCTCCTGCAAAGTCTGTGCAAAGGCTGCCAGCTTGTGGCTGTCGTGGTTCCTCCCGGTAATGTCCCCTGCCGAGGGTGCCAAGGCCAAGTGAAGGTTAACCAGCGTCAGATCGTTCATCCCAACCTGGGGGGGAGGAAGGAGGAGAGATCAGTGCCACACAGGCAGGGCAGGGGAGGTGACAAAGCAGAGCCAGCTGCTCCTTGCCAGTGCTTTCAAGAGTAGGCTGAGCAGGGGCTCGGGGAGCTGCCCGTGTGCTGCGCTTGGTTGGGGTTGGCTTTAGGGAGGCAGAGGGCAAAGGCAGCTCTGTGTGCAACAACCTGGTACCCCTTTGCAGTTCTGGGCAAACTGCTTTGCAGGAGCCAACAGATTCTTGCCCCCAGGGATGAAGATTATGTCTCCCCCTCCCCACTCACAATCTGTGGCACTAACGAGGGTCACAGCCCCATGGCTGGCTGCTGCTGGCCACACTCCTCAGTGCTGCTATGTGAATTTGGAACAAAGCAGTTGAATGCTGTCCTGGGCTGCAGCCAGAGTAGTGTGGGCAGCAGGGTAAGGGAGGGGATTGTGCCCCTTTGCTCTGCTCTCCTCAGACCCCACCTGCAGTCCTGGGTGCAGTTCTGGAGCCCCCAGCACAGGAAGGACATGGAAGTGTTGGAGTGGGTCCAGAGGAGGTCACCAAGATGCTGAGAGGGCTGCAGCAGCTCTGCTGTGAGGACAGGCTGAGAGAGTTGGGGCTCTGCAGTCTGCAGAAGAGAAGGTTTCCAGGAGACCTTAGAGTAGCCTTCCAGGATCTGAAGGGGGCTGCAGGAAGGCTGGGGAGGGACTACTGACAAGGTCTTGTAATGATGGGACCAGGAGGAATGAGTTTAGACTAGCAGAGGGGAGATTGAAACTGGATGTTAGGAAGAAGTTGTTTGCAGTGAGGGTGGTGAGACACTGGCACAGGTTGCCCAGGGAGGTTGTGGAGGACAGAAGCACAGAATGTGATCAGAGATCACATTCTGTGCTTCTGTCCTCCACAACCTCCCTGGAGGTGTTCGGGACCAGGTTGGATGAGGCCTTGAGTGAGCTGTGCTGGTGGGATGTGTCCCTGCCTATGGCAGGGGGTTGGAACTGGCTGAGCTTTGAGCTCCCTTCCAACCTAAACCATTCTATGATTTCTGTGACTCTCTCTGTGGCTGGGGATGCTACCAAAGACCTGTCCACCCTCATGTGCCCAAATGCTGCCTTGCAGCTGAGGGAAGGCCTGATTCAGGAGATCTGCCAGACCCATAAGGCTGTGTTTGGTTACATCTCATGGCCTTGGTCTACAACCAAACCATGAGGCTGTGCTGAAGCAATGGGATGGGTTAGAGCCTCATGCAAACTTTTCCCTGGTAGAGGTCTGTTTGTCTTTGCAGCATCTTACCCCAGAGTTTCTGAACAAAAGCTCAGCTCTGCAAGGGTTCACAGGCTCGCAGGATGTCAGGGGTTAGAAGGGACCCAAAGAGATCATCCAGTCCAACCCCCCTGCCACAGCAGGACCACACAATCCAGCACAGGTCACACAGGAACACATCCAGACAGGCCTTGAAAGGCTCCAGAGAAGGAGACTCCACAACCTCTCTGCACAGCCTGTGGCAGTGCTCTGAGCCCTTTCCAGTAAAGAAGTTCTCCCTTGTGTTGAGCTGGAACCTCCTGTGCTGCAGCTTCCATCCATTGCTCCTTATCCTAAAGGCTTGGTGGGCACATTGGCACTTACCTTGAAATGTGCAAGGTATGGCTGAGGATATGAGTGCCTCCCATTGCCATTGGTCTGGGCAGCCTCCTGAGATGAAGCATCCTTGAGCTCGATGCCAGCTGTGGTATCCCAGAGGAATCCAGAGTATTCAGCTCCCTAGAATTAAACAAAACCAAACAAAATAGAAAAAGATAATTGAGAAAAGCTGGAAGTCAGAAGGCAAAACCCAAACCATTCTGCCCAAATCCAGCCCCACCAGGTGAAACCTTTGAGGCCTGCTGGGGCTGGCAGTGGTGTAGAGCACTGCCCAAAGACACAGAGGCAGTGAAAGCTGAGCCATGTAGGCTCGGCACCTGCTGGGAGCAGGAAGCTCAACTTGCTGTGCACAAGTACAAATGAGAAACAGAGTCCTAGGCTAGCAGCAGGAGATAAAGCAGCAAGCAGAAATGCTTCTTTATCTCATCCCAGCCCAAAGCCCCAGCAGATGGGTGAGGAATGCTCCCTGGGCAGCCCTCCTGAGCAGAATCTCATCGCAGGCCATCGGGCGCCCAGCCGACTGCCAGCATTCCATCCTCTGCCCTGCTCTGAGCCAGAACAGAACCAATTCTGTTCAGTGCTTTTACTTCTCAGCTCAGGCTCTCCTGGCTGACAGAATTTCCTGAGCACTTTCACATAATGTCTGCTTCTAGAACACTCCATGTTTGTAGTGAGTACCGAGGACTGGGATGCAGAAAGGCTCTTGTTTATACTTGCTCCCACGGTCACTGCTAAATCCTCTGTGCCACACTGGGGGCGCAGTCACAAGGAGGAGTGAACAGGACAGAGCCTAAACTGACCAGCAAGGGATTGCATTCTTTGGGCATCATATTCAATGCAAAGCTAAGGCATCACCAGGCTCAAAGCCTCTTCTTCGGTGGTCAGCGTCGAGACTCTGTCAGTTCTGCCTTCAATCCTCATCTTTGTGTTCCTGAATCCAGTTCTTGCTGCTGAGCCCAGGTTGGGACTTCCCCAGCACCTGCCCACAGCATCAGTGGTGGCAGTGACATCACTGGCATCAGGGGCTGGGTTCAGTACTGGATTTGTACACATTTGTATACATTTCATTTTACTGTTGTTATTCTCGTTAAAGCTGTTTAGCTTCTTTTCCCAACCACAGAATCTTGGAATCAGGCAGGGTTGGAAGGGACCACAAGGATCATTCAGTTCCAACGACCCTGCTATGGGCAGGGACACCTCACACTAGATCAGGCTGCCCACAGTCTCATCCAGCCTGGCCTTAAACACCTCCAGGGATGAGGCTTCCACCACCTCCCTGGGCAACCCCTGCCAGGCTCTCACCACCCTCATGCTGAACAACTTCTTTCTAACCTCTATCCCTCTGTCCCTTATTCCTTTCCTCTTCTCTTTGGGAAGGGAGAAGGATTAACAGAGATCATCTCTCACTCATTTTATGTCTGTCCCTTGGCACAACTCCTCCTAAACCCCAATGCAGAGCTGAATTGAAATCTACAGGAGCAGCAAGAGATGCAAACCTTGCCAGAAGAGGTCTGCAAAACGTTTTGCCTTCGACGCTCAAAATATGTTAGAAGGGGAAAAAAGATGTTAGAAGGGAGGAGTTAAAAAAAAAACAACCAAACAAAACAAAGCCAAAGTTCAGCCTCAGGGATTTAAAGTACCTTGTGGAGCTGGCCTGAGAGGTTTTCAGAAACAACACCCTTCCAGCATCCTCTAGGGCCCTTCCACTTGCGGATGTTTGGCAGCGTCGGCTGGTTCAGCTCCGTACAGAACTAGAGGGAGGGAAGGAAGGAAAACACAGCAATTAAAACAACACCAAAAAAGAAAAAACCAACAACCACCCAGCTCTGTAAGGTTCCCTGCAAAAGTACAAAATACAACATGCAGCAAGGCACTGGTCAGAGACACCTTGGAGCACAGCCTGTGCTGTTGCCCTCCCTGAAGACTCGCACAGGAGGTGGTCTGGGCCAGGTCGCAGGCTGACTCAGCTCTGACAGGACATCACTTGGAGATAAATAACAGTGAAAAGGACTCACTGCAAATGCTGGCAGTGGAATGTTGCTCCCTCAGACTTTTATTTTTTCCCCCCCCTCCACAACTACTTGACTCTGGGTTTAACTTTGTCTCCTTTCTGCTGCCTCCAGAGCTGCTTGACTGCATATATGGCACCCATTGAGGGGCTTCCTAAACACCTGCTGAACATTCCCAAGCCTAGGATGTTTTTATTAGTCTATTTTGATCTCACAGAACCACAGGAGGCTGTAGACAGGTGGGGTTGGTCTCTTCTGTCAGGCATCCAGGGACAGAACAAGAGAACACAGCCTCAAGCTGTGCCAGGGCAGGTTCAGGTTGGGTATTAGGAAGGAGTTCTTCATGGAAAGAGTGGAATTGGAATGGGCTGCCCAGGGAGGTGGTGGAGTCCCCATCCCTGGAGGTGTTTAAGAGGAGGTTGGATGAGACAGTGCCATGGGTTAGTTAATTAGAAGGGTTAGGTGCTAGGGTGAACTCCATGATATCAGAGGTCTTTTCCCACCTGGTTAAGTCTGTGGACCCTACTTCTGTGAAGCACTGCTCAGTTTGGCCATCCAGGTAACCATTTCTGCCTGCCTGCAGGTGTTTGGTGATGGGTTTGCCTTGTCCTTCTTCAGCCCACACCAGTGGCTGGCTGCTGGGTGAGCTCCCATCTCTGCTGCTCCATCTCTGGTGTGGGTGTTCATCAGCCAGGATAAGGACTGGGCACCCACAGGTGTTTCCTCTGTAGTTCATGGCTCTCAGCTGAGCTGTATCATGGACTACATAGCCACAGACCCACAAAATGATGTGGGTTGAAAGGGATCTTTAGAGGTTCCTAGTCCAACATCCCTGCAGTGAGCAGGGCCATCTCCAGCTAGATCAGGCTGCTCAGCATCCTGTCCAACCTCATCTGGAATGTTTCCAGGGCTGGGGCTTTTACCACCTCTCTGGGCAGCCTGGACAAGTGCTTCACCATCCCTGGCATTAAAAAAAAAAATTCTTCTGTATACCTGCCCTAAATATTGCCTCTTTTAAACTAAAGACATCACTACTTGTGCTGTCACAACAGACCCTGATAGGAAGATTGTCCACACCTTTCTTACAGGCTCTCTTTAAGATGGATGCAATAAGGTCTCCCTGGAGCCACTTTTTCTCCAGGTTAAACAACCCTAACTCCCAGCCTGTGCTCACAGCAGAGTTGCTGTAGCCTCTGATCATGTTTGTGGCCTCCTCTGGTTCCACTCAACAGGTCCATGTTCTTCCTGTGCTCAGGACTCCAGAGACAGACACAGCACTACAGCTGAGGTCTCAGCAGAGCAGAGCAGAGCAGAGAGGCAGAACCATAGAATGGTGAAGACGGAAGTGAGCTCAAGGATCATCCAGTTCCAACCCCCTGCCATAGGCAGGGACACCTCCCACTAGCACAGGGCACTCAAGGCCTCCTCCAACCTGGCCTTGAACACCTCCAGGGAGGGAGCAGCCACAACCTCCCTGGGCAACCTGTGCCAGTGTCTCACCACCCTCACTGCAAACAACTTCCTCCTAACATCCAGTCTAAATCTCCCCTCTGCCACTTCAAACCCATTGCCCCTTGTCCTGGCATTGCAAGACCTTGTCAATAGTCCCTCCCCAGCCTTCCTATAGCCCCCTTCAGATCCTGGAAGGCTACTATCAGGTCTCCTGGAAGCCTTCTCTTCTCCAGGCTGAAGAGCCCCAACTCTCTCAGCCTGTCCTCACAGCAGAGCTGCTGCAGCCCTCTCAGCATCTTGGTGGCCTCCTCTGGACTGGCTCCAACACTTCCATGTCCTTCCTGTGCTGGGGGCTCCAGAACTGCACACAGGACTCCAGGTAGGATCTGAGGAGAGCAGAGCAAAGGGGCAGAATCCCCCCCCTTGCCCTGCTGCCCACACTGCTCTTGCTGCAGCCCAGGACTCGGTTGCTGTCTGGGCTGCACTCACACTGCAGCCTCAGGTTGAGCCCCTCCCCAGGCCCTGCTGGCCATGCAGCCCAGGCTGTGGTTGGTCTTCTGGGCTGTGAGTGCACATTGCCAGCTCCTGCCCAGCTTTTCACCCACCAGTACCCTCAAGTTCTTCTTTGCAAGGCTGCTCCCTTCATCCTCCAGCCTGTATCGATGCCAGGATTGCCTCAACTCAGGTACAGGCCCCTTGCACTTGTTGAACCCAGCCTGTATTGATCCTGAGGACTGCTCTGAACTTGACAAAGGATTTTCCAGGCCATCAGTAACCTCCCTCACACAGTGACCCTTCTCAGTGGGACATGCCAAGCAGACCTCAGAGCCAGGGTGACAAGCAGCACAAGCACAGGCATTTCCTGCTGGGGGGGGGATCAACAAAACGATGGCACAGCTATTCCCAGCTGTATTTTATCTTTGGATTCCAAACTCCAAACCAAACCCTGCTCTTCCACTAACTGCCTTGTCTGCAAGCTCAGCAGGCTGCAGGCTGAAGCTGCTAAGTACTGACTCCTCAGACACAGGCAACCCAGCAACCCTTTTGTGCCCATTCTGCTTGCATGCTGGAAGTGAAAACACTTGGCACAGCATTTAAGAGTTGAGATGCAGAGATAGCCTGGGGCTGCTTCTTCAAGGTGCTGCATTAACATACAATGTTCTCATCCATCCTATACCTTCAGGTAGCATCAGGGCTGGGCTGATTTCACAGTCAAGGAGGCTTGCAGGGGAGTTGCATGCTCTGCCCTCAACTGATTGCCACCTGCATCTGGGTCAGGGCAATCCCAGGCACCCATATTGGCTGGGCAGGGACTGGCTTGAGAGCAGTCCTGAAGAAAAGGACTTGGGGGTGCTGGTGGATGAGAGGCTCAACATGAGCCACCAGTGGACATCTTGTAGCCCAAAGAGCCAACCAGAGCCTGGGGTGCAGCAACAGCAGTGTGGGCAGCAGGGAGAGGGAGGGGATTCTGCCCCTCTGCACCTCTCTCCTGAGACCCCACCTGGAGTCCCTGGGACAAGAAAGATACAGAGGTGCTGGAACACAGAATCATAGAATGGGAAGGTTGGAAGGGACCTCAAGGATCATCTAGTTCCAACCCCCTGCCATAGGCATGGACACCTCCCACTAGTACAGGTCACTCAAGGCCTCATCCAATCTGGCCTTGAACACCTCCAGGGAGGGAGCAGCCACAACCAACACGTCCAGAGAAGGGACATGAGGATGATCAGAGGACAGGAGCTGCTCTGCTGTGAGGACAGGCTGAGAGAGTTGGGGCTCTGCAGCCTGCAGAAGAGAAGGCTTCCAGGAGACCTTAGAGTAGCCTTCCAGGATCTGAAGTGGGCTACAAGAAAGATGGGGAGGGACCTGGTAAGGGAAAGCTTCTGTTGAGTAGTGACAGGACTGAGGGGAATGGAGCCAAGCTAAAGGAGGGCAGATTCAGACTGGATTTTTGGAAGAAGGTCTTCACCATGAGGGTGCTCAGACACTGACACAGGTTGCCCAGAGAGGTGGTGGAAGCCTCATCCCTGGATGTTTTTAAGGCCAGGTTGGATGTGGCTCTGGGCAACCTGATTTAGTGTGAGGTGTCTCTGCCCATGGCAGGGGGATTAGAACTGGCTGATCCTTGAGGTCCCTTCCAGCCCTGACAATTCTGTGATCCCAAAACCCACAGCAAATGACAGCAGCAACCACTGCTCACTCCTGACAGCATCCTGACCCCTCGGAGCAGCAGGGATTAGGTGAATGAGTTTTTTTAACACTGAAACAACTTAAACTAGCAAAAACATAACAGCAATAAATTTTCTGTTGGAATGAAGAGTTGAGCTGTGGGCCCAAACAAAAGAGTTCACTTATCTGTGGCTTGCAGCTGCCAACACAAAGTATACAACAGGGTTGAATCAACCCAACAGAATCCACCTCTTTATTAAGCAGACCATCTGCAGTTGACTGGTTTGAATATATTCTTTGCTCCATACTGAAATTAGGTTTTTAAAGGCCTTGATATCACTTTGCTCAGACAAAAAGATGACAAATAAGATTGCATGGTTTGCTCAGAACAAAGTCAGCAGCCTGCTCTGGCTACGGCTGCAGCAAGAGAGGAGTTGGCTGCCAGCAGCTGACTTTCATCTGTGCCCATTCTGCAGGGCTTAGAGGCACAGAGATTTGGAAGCTGTGAATCCAAACTTGCTTAGGTCATGGGTTCTGGGGTGTTTTTTTTGTTTGTTGGGGTTTGTTTTTTTTGCTGAAGTGAGATGGGCATTTCTCAAACCATGTTGTGCTGCCCACAAAACCCAATGTCAAAAAACATTATGCTTGCCCTCGTGCAGTGAAAATAGACAGAGGAAGCTTCTAGCCAGCAGTGGGGATGAAAGAAAAAAGCCTTTCCTCCCTTGCAAAATCCACTCACAGCTGTGTCTGTCCCCTTTGAGGTGAAGTTCTTCAAGTGGTTAAAAAAAAATAAATTAAAAAATCAGAAAATAAAATCTCAATCAGTAGGATTTCCCTTCACAGGATATTAGAAGTTGGAAGGGACCCAAAGAGCTCATCCAGTCCAACCCCCCTGCCACAGCAGGAACAGA
>VWZE01008941.1:8385-76675 GCA_013396675.1 Eubucco bourcierii | reverse complement strand
ATTTAGACTGGATGTTAGGAGGAAGTTCTTTCCAGTGAGGGTGGTGAGGCACTGCCACAGGTTGCCCAGGGAGATTGTGGCTGCTCCCTCCCTGGAGGTGTTCAAGGCCAGGTTGGATGAGGCCTTGAGTAACCTGTACTAGTGGGAGGTGTCCCTGCCTATGGCAGGGGGTTGGAACTAGATGATGCTTGAGGTCCCTTCCAACCTTACCATTCTATGATTCAAATAGATGTTTTGATGTGTTATGTTTTGCTTGTGGTTTTGTTATGTATAAGCTATCCATTTACTTCTGTATTGATGGGAGTTACTTCTGTTTTCGGTTCTGGGATAGTCTTTACTTTCTCATCCTGGCTCATTCTACAGAATAATTTCTTCTTCACTGAAAGAAAACCATAGAGTGTTTCTACAATAAAACATTCTATAACGATATCTGAAGGGGGCCTACAGGAAGGCTGGGGAGGGATTATTTACAAGGTCTTGCAATGACAGGACAAGGAGCAATGGGTGATCCTTGAGGTCCCTTCCAACCTTACCATTCTAGGATTTAAAAAATGCCCTGTGTGTATACATAACGTAGATAATGTACACCCAAGACCCTGCCCTTTAATTGGCCAAAAGATTGCTGATGCTCACTGCTGATGCTGCAAATTTGGTGCATGTCTGGAAGACATGAAAGCACGAGTCCAAAAGGATGAGTGTGTCTGACAGACTATAGTATAGTCATTTTGACTAAACTTTGAGTGAAGAAGTCTGATGATAAATATGCTAAAGAATGATTACCAACTGTCAAAGAGGCTTATCTAGTGTTAATAATTCACTTTTTTCCTAGTGTCATAACCTGAAAGTTATCTTCAATGGGTATAGTAAAGGACTTATGAAATGTCAGTTTATAAGAAATGTGGACTGTACCAGTAAGATACGAAGCTGTCCTGCAGAGCAGTAGCGAGTGTAATTGAATGAGTCTAAAAAGATGCAATTTCTTTTAGGACATATAAATCCCATTCCTCTTAAAATGGAAAGACTTAAGAGAGTCCGGAAATAGGACAAATTCACTATGAAGTGGAGACTTGGGTAACAGTGAAATTGATTGAGAGGAAATTCTGAGGAGACTAAAGATCCTTAGCTCTCTTGGGCTGGAGATCAGTTGCTTTCACAGAAGACAACTTAGCAATTTCAATCACCAATATTTTCGCCAAATTGCATGTAGCAGCTGTAATAAGTATCTAATATTTCATGTGTCATCTCATCTCTACTAAAATTAATTTGGAAAGTAGTGCATCATGAATAAGTTGCAGAAGCCTGTCTTATTGACAAAAAAAGTTAAATGACGACTAAGTCTTTTTTTCTCCCTTTCTCTTCCAGGTCGCTTTTGTTGTTCTAGCATTTTTAGCAGCTATGTTTTGTTCTTACCCCAATCCAAATCAGGATAAGTGCCCTGGAAACTATACTCACCCACTTAAAGTGCAGACTGTCATAATCATTGCAAAAGTAATTCTGTGGATTCTGCATGTTTTTTTTGAACGATACATCCAGCACCACCACAGTAAAGTCAGAAGCAGAGGTTACTTCTCAATATACCGATCAACAAGACATCTAAAAAGGCTTCCGCTGTTGATACACTCCACAGGTGAAGTGAACTTGTTTTCCTGGGTTTTTTCTTCCAAAGCTTTAAGCTATGATGTAATAAAAAAATAAGCAGTTTTATATACATGTTTATTATAAATGTTTGAAAACTTAGCTATGAGCATTTTTAAGTGGTTATTTATTTTAGTCAGAGGGGCCTTTTGACCTGCCTTTCCAACCTGGCAGATGCATGCTTAAAAGGATCCTTTGTAGTGGGGAAAATGCCCAGGACTTAGATGTTAAGTAAAACAGCTAGTCATTCACTACTAGTCTTCAGCCATTAAATGTTCAGCCAACAAGGTCTGTGTTTGGCTGCTAGTTATCTTTATTTGCATACTTGTTTATCTGGTTGGGTATGTGGCAAGACTGTTGGGCCTTCCAAGATGTGTGTTAGTCTTAATGTTGCAAGCTTGGCAATTCAGATAGAAACTGATGACTTGCCTGTTGTTCAAGAGCTGTCTGAAATCAGTAATCAATGTTATGTTCTTAAGTGGAGTTATGTGTAACATTCAGCTCTACTTCTAACTGTGTTTTATACTTTCTGTGAACAGCGTGGAGCAGGGGAGTGGTTTAACTCTATGCGTTCTAAGTTACATCACTGAAGCTGAAAGAAGTGTTGATACAATTAGTTGCTGTAGCTTTTCTAATAAACCCCTTTAAACAAGTCCCATCTGACATAGGGATTTTTCACATGAAAGTAGGAGTTGAAAATGGAACAGTAGTGGCTTTTTCAGTATTTTTTACCTCTTGTAGTCCTACTTTGCTTCTGTAAATCTTCTGAATAACTGGAGTAGAAATGTTTTTTCACCAGAGTTGGTAGTCAGATAGTCCCACTTTGTATAAAATCGTATCTTTCTTCCCACTCAGTCACTAGGCAGCTTGAATGTGCAAAACTTCAGGCTCTGGCCACTAGATAGAGCTCTGAAGACAGAAATGGTTTGGAATGCAGTGACAAAAATCAGCCTGTGGCAGGTTTAAGCATGTTTAGAAAAAGAGTAAAGGGACTGTTTTGACTGTTGCAATGTAATCTAGAATACTGACTACTTGTTAGTTTTAGATGGACCCCACGTCTCCCCCTGCCAGAACTATGTATAATCGATTTTTTTTGTGCTGTAGACTTACATCATGTGTAGTTCAGGAGGTGATTAGCTCCATTACTGCAAACTCCCTTCCATGTTAATCACTGCTGGTATTACTTCCATCCTGCCTGTTCTTTTGCCTAATGCAGTGTGAAAGGACTGTACAGTTACCTAGCCACATTAATGGTTTTAGTATCCAGACACTGGTTGTGACATTTCTATAGGGAATAAAAGAACATTTCGGGCTCTATCAGAGAAGATTCTGTAATGAATTAAGAATGCTTATTAGGCTTGTAACTCAAGGCTTGCTCTGCTTGACTAATTGTACTTGTTTCAGGTAAATTTTTGGTAACCTCAGGTACTCCAGTGTTCTCTTGGGAACTGGAAGCCTATGCAAGTATCATCCTTTGGAAGGAAGTTAGGTTTCTTGCACTGTTATCCTTACTTAAATACACTCTTATCCACCATTTGAAGAAAAGTGCACTCTCATTTTGAATTCACTGAAGTGACCTTGTAGAAGTTGAATAAGAAATAATAATCTCCAAGCAGTTTTGGGATGGGTACCAACAACAAGGCTCAAAACTCTTTAAGCCTAGAATATATATTAGCTATTCCTAGTGTATTTCTTCTACTCTTTTTATGTCAGAAGAATCTGCAAGAAAACTCAGGATTTTCTACCATTACAATGAAATGTTTAATTGGAACTTCATAGCTGCTGACAGCAAACTAAGTTTGCATCACCTGTGTTATGGAAATAGTCTGAAGAGGCAAGCATGGTATGAAATTGAAAATCATTGCTGAAATGTTGTAGCCTAATGCATATACAGGGGATGAGAGAGTACAGTTATTTTTAACAGCTGTTACATACAATTGTTACATTGCAAACTATAATATTTGTTTTCTAGGTAATGCAGCCCTGCTTTTGATTCTGTCAGTACAGCATTCTTTTCCTGATCACAGTAAAGTATACCTGTATCTTATCCTGGGAGTCCTCGGCCTGGAGCTGATTAGCTCCCTGACATGCTTAGTGATTTACACAGGTGAGAGGGTATTTTTTGCCTTTTTGAGAGAAATTTAACAGCTGCTGCTACTCAGCTGTTTTGTTTGTCCTCACAGTAGCTTGCTTGGGGTAACCTGCAGCTATAAATACAGAATGATTCTGTGCTCATAGAAGACAAACTAAGACAATCCCAAAGCAAATGGGAAGGTTGTCAGGAATGATCTGGCCTCCAAGTGCTGCTAAATGAAAGCTACTGATACCTCAAAGCTGTTAATCCAGTGAAGTGGCAATAAACTTGTAATTGTTGCACAACTGTCCTGCAAACTGGCTTGTGTGTTTAGCAGATTCCCTTTAGTGAATGTTTTCTTTCATGGTTGTAGTTTTTTTTGGGGGGTTGCTTGTGTTTTGGTTTTTGGAATCTGTGCTAATACTGAAATAAGATACTGCTTCATAAAACTGTGTGGTGTTGCTTTGTACTGTCATTGTTGGCTTGTAAGGTTATCTGCTTTTAGGTTTGATAAACCTTGATAAACCTCTTTCCATAAAGCTATTGCACAGCTATCTAAAACATTGATTAATAATGCTTGAACAGATAGTTTATCTGATCTTAAAAACCGTTGGAGTTTGTGAAAACATTTCTCTTTTTTTAAAAGAAAAGAGACAAAGAAACCAAGAAATACCCCAAATAAACAACAAAATAAACCCCCAAAACCAAATTATTTTTTTTTTAATTTTTTTTTTACATCTTGTACAATTATTTTTGTTGCCCAGAGAAAACATGAGAGGTCCCACGTCTGTTTCAATTATATGTAGTTTCTGCTTTGGAGTTAGTTTATAGTCCTGCTTCTGAGATGCTGCTTTTTGGTTATTTATAGCTACAAACTAAGAGATAAATAGCCTCAGCAGCCCCAGTTTCTCTGGAAGTGGGGAAACCAAAACAAATGGGCAAACTTCATAGTTTCTTACTAACCTCTGATCAAATAAGGAGAGGAGAGTGGGAATACCTTTTTTGCAGGACTACATGAAGCTTAAAATTTAAGAGCAAACACCATTTCTGTGGAGGTCAGTATTTGAGTTCTGTGATTTCATAATTAATAGCTAGGATGTTACTTCTTTTTGGAGAAGGAAACTTTGGTTTTCTAAATGATGTCGTCTTAAAACTGTGCAGAGGCCTGAATGCTGTAGGCTTGCCAGACCTGCCCCTGAATGGACTGGCATGGCTCAAGTATACTAACTGTTCTCTGGAGAAATCAAGGCAATGATGATGGAATGCAAGCATGGCAACCCTAGAGAACTATTCCAAGAATGCTGGAGATGATTACTCTGCATATGCATACTTGTTTTTCCTGGGAAACTCAGAGAAATAAGAGATAAATGCCAAAACTTTAATAGAACATCAGGATCTTCAATGAAATGCTATTTCTTACCCTGAGGCCCCTCAGAGCTGAAAGAGCTACATTGTGTGTCTCTTACCCTAGCAGAAAAGGGTAAGCAACTGCAAGACAGTTGACCCTCTAAGTAAGAATCCATAAAAGCTCTCGGACTCTTCCTGATTATTTGTCACCGAAAGTTTCTTGTTTCTTAGTTCGTACTGTGCCAGTTAACCAACTTACACTAGGGAGTGGTGCTGTCAGTGTTTTGCTTTCCAGATGGACTTGAAGAATGGTCTGGTGAGTCCTGGAAGTTAAGTGAAGGAGGCAGAGCTGCATTGCTAGGATGGAGCAAGTCAGTTCCTTTTGGCAGGAGCTACCATCGTTTTTTCTCAGCAGCCTTAAAACATTGGTCTAAACTTCATTCTCTAAAGCCTGGTGTACAAAAGTAGAGTTAATCGTTATGTAACTTAGTACATGCCTCAAGATGAGAAAGACCTCCAATCACTGCCTTTTCCAATGAGTAGTGTAATTTGTTTTCTTGTTTTCTGCCCCAATACATGTTGAAGTAAGCTAAGAGACTGCATGCATGTGTCTCTTGTATATTTTTTTAGCATCTGACTAAAGCTGTAATAAGGCAAAACAAATGTATTTGCCCGTTTTTCGAAAAGTAGCCTGAGAATTTGTAGCAATAGAAACACTTAGATAATTTTTTTTTTCCTCTCAAATAGAACAGATTATATGACTGGATGGAAGCACAAAGCTTCTGCACTAGCATAGTTTTACGGACTGTCTTCTGCTTAGGGTTGGAATGTCCCTCTGCAAGACAAGCACTTAGCAGATACCACTTACTGTTAAGATAGCATCAGCTAATGTAGCTGAACAACAATAGGGAGATTAAGGTCATTTTACACTGGCAGCTCCTTTCATGTGTTAGTATGTTGCTTTTACATTTTGGAGGGAAGGTAGTACTGTTCATACTTTGTCTTCCGCCCCCCATAGTGGAATGATTATTTCTGACTACTGGAAGGAGACATAAAAGCTTCAAATGAAAGTGGTGGCATGGAATATGTGATTTTTAGCTCTAGATATTCCTTCTTGCTTGGAGCTGTTTTATGAATTGTATGATGCCAAATTCTTTATGGAGTACTACTGCCTTATTTTAATTTTTTTTACCTCTGTTCAGCAGTAGATGTGTATATATATCTGTAGGATCCAAAGGCAGGGATTCAGACTGGACATAGAGAAATTGCTCAAGTGAGGTAAATGTGCATGGAATGAAGTAAAATACAGACAGCCCTGAATCTGAAAGTACTACTGTAAGTTTCTTATTGGTAAGACAGGGAGTCAAGAGGTTTACTAAATATATGTATTTAATTACTTTCTTACATATTTCTAATATCACTTGAATGAAAGACTTAACATTCCCACAAACAATGCCTGTTGGGAATTCCACATCCATTCCTTTGTGGATTTATTTGTAGAATAAATAGGAATAACTAACCTTTGAACCTGACTTACAGTTAACCTCTGGAAGGTCTTAGCATTGTTTTAGCAATGCAGCCTGTAATAAACCCCAGCATATTCATGACTTCTAAGAGTAGTCTTTCTCTGCTGCAGTAGTGTGGATTTCTGGTGGAGTTGGACTGTTATGTTTTTAATGGCATTAGATGTATTGCATCACAGGCAGCCCTAGCTTCAGAGTGCCAAATGCATACTCTAGATCTCTTACTTGGTTCCCTGAATCAGGGTCTGTTTTTTAATGGCTTTGAGGATTTTCAGCTTCCTTCCAGAAATAATCAGAGGATACTTACAGTTTCTCCCACTCCCACCCATCCCCATTCCACAGCTGTTAAATTTAGTCTTAAACTTGGTTCAGGGGTGTCCAGAAATGACTCCTGGCTGTGTTAGCCAACATTATTAGGTTCACAATGTGAAGCTGATCACAGAGCCATTCTGGTTTGAATACTTAATGGCAAGTCTGCCCTAGTTTTATAGGAGGCAGACAAGCTATTACTTCATTGCAGGTAGTCTAGGTAAAGTAGTATTTATCAAAGAGCTGAAGTTAGAAGTTCTGGCCTATATGACTGTGAAGGTTTGGGAGTCACCGCCTCCCCCCCACACTTGTAAAATGACCCAGACTAGCACTCAGTCGGCTGGAAGTTAGATGATGAAGCTCTATTTACAGCTTTGCACAATGTACAGCAGATATTTACACTATATACACAATATTTACAGAAATATACAAGTAAAAGGTAATACAGCAACACAACTCCCCTCCCAGAAATCAGAGACCCCAGGAGGGGCTCCCAACCACCCTTCTACCTTCTCCCCACCCCTGTACCTTACCCCAAGGTTTGCCTTACATGCAAGGTAAATTAGGAGGATCAGCCAAGGGGGTTAGAAGAAAAGTGGTTAGTGAGGATTAATCAGCAGAGGAGCCAGAGCCCAGAAGCTGCTAGATCCCACCAGCAGCTCCTGCTCAAGCAAGAGCCAGAGAGAGACTGACTTATCAATTGTTTTGGTTAGTGTTCCCAAACAATTCTCCAGCAAGCATATGAGTGAAGTAGACATCATGATGTTTTCCTTTCACAGCCTATAGTGTAATTTTCTCTATTAAAATATTCCAATTACTCTCAAACCAGCACAATGGCAGTATCAAAACTTCTAATACCTTTTTCTGTGGCATGTTGCTGAATTTATGGCCTGAATTTGAAGACTGAATCTCAGTACCTTCTCAAAGGTGACTATGGTTTCACCCTCTCTTAGGTGGACCGATTAATTTTGCAGGTGTCAGACAGTACATTTGATCTTCCTCATTCAGGTCTTCTCTTTGGTCTTTCAAGCAATGAGGCTGAAGGTGGGAGTAACAAAAAAAAACCATAACCAAACAATAAAAGACCCAAAACCTCACAAAAGCCTCACCAAATTATCGTTAACTTATTATCAAAACCATTCTGGAAATGAACTTTTTTTCCTTCTTCACTCCCTGGATTGTCTCTTTGTTCTGTCTACTACTGTAAGCAAATTTTACAAATATTTGTTACAAACTTTGTTTTTAACTCGGAGCCTGCTGATAAAGCTGATTTTTTGTTCTTTCTTTTTTTGTGATTGCTTCTTAACTAATTTTTATAGACCTTTGTTTCAGTGAAAATAAGCAACTTCAATCGTGCAAAGCCAAGACCTGACATAATTGAAGAAGAAAAGCTGTATGCCTACCCTAGTCACATTACCTCAGAAGTTGGATTCAGGTAAGATTTTCAGTATTGATTGTGCTGTATTCAGCCGTGGTGTATATGTAACATTGACGAATGTAATTGCTTTACTGTTCTGTAGGCTTACATATAATCTTAAATCTGTCAACAAAAGCAGAGGTGAGAATAATTCTGAAGCAAAAGGCATGATGCTGCCATTTTCTGTGCACAGATGAGAAGCAGTGCAATCTTGTACTTTCTGCATAGTCATGACAATCTGTTATATACCGAAATCCTCACAGATGAGGACAGAAATGATTTGACTATTTATGGCTGACTGTATGAATTTCTAATGTGCTATAAATAACTGTATTTAATCTGATTTCGTTGACTTTATATGGGAGTTTGAGAAGGATACTGGTGTCTTCTACTGTTACTTAAAGTATGCCCACAGAAGCCTAGCTTCTTCAACTAGTTCTTTCAAAGAAAGAACTACATTGCAGACAACTGAGGTGAAAAGAAGAAGAAAACTTAGCAGCTTTGTTCTGTGCCAGCAGTTGAACGTGGATTATGGCAAGGGATTTGGAATATATTTCCATTTTGGTAAGAAACTTTAGGTGCAAAGTGGGGCATTTAAGAGGTAAGGCAGTTTCTCAGTGATGCAGTGATCCAACATTAACCTCCTAAGCACTGAAACGTATTGCTTTTGTCGTTTCTGAATCTTCTGACTACTTGAGTATCTTCCATTTGCTGAAATGAGTCGGTATGATTTAGCAAAATCTACCATCAAAACTAACGTGGATTTCCACAATTATTTTTTGTGAGAATTTTATAATACAATACAACTTGCTTCTGTATGTGTGCCTTGGTAAAAAATTGAAGTGCGGAGATGACTAATACTTCCACGCTTCCCTTGATGTCACAAATGCAACATGCACACGCTTTTCATGGACCTTGGAAGTAGATGTCCGGGATACAGGAAAAAATTAGAGTTGTCTTGAATTTTGATACAATGTCTGACTTCCATATTGATATGAACACCATGGTGAATGCATAGTGGACCTCATTCCTTTCTCGTTCAACTTCTCCCCTGAGAAATGCTCAAACGTTCAAGGAATGAGTCTGGAACAATGACCAACGGAGGAAAGGACTCTGATTATTTTCGATTAAAGAGTGCAAACTTCCTGTGAGAACTGATCGTAAAATGGTTATTTTAATTCAGTTCTGTACAGCTCTGACCCTCTTTCCCTTGAGAGTTAGTCTATTCAAGAGTGAATCCTGTCAGCCCTTCAATTGACCCTGATTATAAAAATGTGTTTTGAATATTATAACCTCTACAACTTAAGCTACTGATCAGGACCTCTTTTGATGCTTTAAGTTGGTTGTGATTACTTGTTAAGATTACAAACTTTATCTACAAAACTTTTTTTTCCCAGTTCGATTACAATAGTTTTTTTTGTTTGTTTGTTTTTTAATTTGGTCCTAAGCTTTATCCTGTTCCTTCACAGCATTTTGTAAGAACTTTCAAAAGGGCAGTGTTCCTGCACAAAATGCTGCAAGGGTGAAGGAGCAGCTTTCAAAGCTCCGGGATGCTCACACCTGTACTAAGGCAGATACTCAAATCATCTAAGATGAAATAATCTGTGAGGAAAGACTGGAATATGCTCAGGCATTGGTACTTGTTCTTAAAAGTTCCTAATTCTAGATTTGGCAAAATGTAATACTTTTATAGATTTTTCTCAATTAACTTGGCTTTACTGAATGCTGCAGTGTTACTATCCTTGTTAAAATAAAGGGCTTCTGAAAGCTGGAGATAATTTTAATTGGGAGGCTAACTCTACATGAGGTGTTAGATCTGAAATAGCACAACTATTTGTTACTAATGCTGTTAAGGTATTGCGACAGATAATGTCGCTGTATGTGATATGATGGATACTGCTGCAGGTTTATCAAGATGTTGGTCTTAAACAGCTTATGATCCCTGCAACTGAATAAAAATACCATGTCTGCTTCAAATATACTTTCTAATGTATTTGGGAAAGATGCAATGAATTTCTTTGTACAACTCTACTAAGCTGAACAGTAAGAACTCCCATACTACTACAGGTTTTCTGTAACTGTCTAGCTGGAAGTATCTTGCTTGATTATGTATACAAGGCGTGAAGTTTAGCCAATTTTTTTCCTCTTCGTGCCTCCTCATGTAAAATGGAGGTTAAACATTAAGATATTGTAGCTTGCTTCCTCCTTCAAAAGTTAGTTGAAAGAAACAGAAGTAAAACTGAAGGAAGAAACTTACTTAAGTATTTGTTTATTAACTGTGACAATTCACATGTTAGAAATATGCTGTCACTTATTGAAATCTATATTCACTTTCATTATTTTAAGGGAAAGTTCAAGTTTAGAAGAGATAGTTGAGAAGCAAGGAGATGTAATAGAGTATCTTCAGCGACATAATGCACTGCTCAGCAAAAGACTATTGGCACTAACATCTCAGCAAATCAAAGTTTAACAGCATTTGAAAAACTGCTACTGGAGCTGTAGAGGGAACACGAGGTAATGTAATATCCAGCCTGACTCATGCAGATGACACTTCAATCATCGTTCATGTTTTGAAATGGAAGTTGAGATGGAAGGACGAGTGCTGTATACACTATAAACCTGTTGCAACTGGACACTGGCTTTTATCAGATCTTCAGTTCTGAAAAGTTCTGGAGCTTCAAGGATTTTTAATTCATAATAAGTTAAAGTTTGACCTGAGATAATGGTTTGACTTTATTCAATTGTTGCAATTATTTTCTACTGCTGTAATGTTTATGCTGAAACTACCAAAGTATTTTGTATTTCTAAAATGCAAATTTGTTCTCTACAAAAATCCAACTTTGCAAAGGCAGTTTTTTCAGTTTGTAATGCAAAAGCTGCAACTAGATATGGATTTTATCACTCAGTCCTAACGCTTCGAGTGTTAGAGGTGGTCTACTTCAGTAATCCTATACAAAACTGATACTTTCTAGAAGAGTCTCCTTTACTGCTTTGTCAAGAAAAGAAATTAAACCATTGCCTGTGCCAGTGGGAAAATCTGGCTTCCAATTTAGGATTTAGTGTATTCCTTAGAACGGCAAATCTCATATGTGTGTGTGGTATAAAACAATGTCGTGATAAGCAATTTGGCAGTTGTCCTAAATTCTGGCTTTAAAACCTGTAAGAAGGATCTTCAGGGCTGATTACTTTTCCCATTATTAGGAGTCTGTGTTAGCTAATAACAAGATTCCTACTCTGCTGACTGAACTAAATGCAAATATACTTGAGAGTTATTTCTCTTCATTGGCCTAGTAAATAACTTACACTGTGAATAGGTTTGAAGATCCTGTTATAGATGCATGTTACATGCTTCCTTGTTCTTCACTTTGACTCTTCAAAAAGTGTCATCTTGATTCATATGATGAATTGGTGTGTGTGTGGGGAGGTAAAAAGCAGCAAAAGATAGAAAGGTCTTCTATAAGTTGGAGAAATTAGAGTTTTCGGTTTTATTTATTGGAAAGGCTGATGAAAGAACTGTTCTCTTCTGGGTACTGCTTTGTCCACTGATGTAGACCAAGAATTATTTTAGAAACCAATACCTCTGTAGGGACAGGCTAATTGCTAGTCAAAATTGGCAAGAAAGCTCTTTTGAGGAGCGGTCATGTTGAATATAAGAAAAACAAAAGAAAATGAACGCATCCTACTTTGGTCCTAGGTCACAACTTTGGCAATAACTAAACTAGTGTGCAACAAACGTTCTCTCATTTAAAGGAAAACAGTAAGTTCGGGGGTTTGCTGCTGTCCAGCGTTAGACTGATCTCCTTAACTGTTGTTTCTTGAAAATGCAGCCAGATTTTATAGTATACATGTAAACAATACAAATGTTTTTCTTCTGTTGTTTGGGTTGGGTTTTTTGGTTTGTGGTTTTTTTTTTTTTTTTTTTTTAGAACTCAGGTTTTGATGTGAATGTGTATGTCAATTTCTGTAATTTCTATGAAAAGCGGTGAAATGTGACTGAAGTTCGTGCACAATAAATGCAACTAAGAAAAAGTGTTGAGTTCTGTAATTTCTGAGCTCATATACAGCTGGTCCAATGGGCACCTGGCACACTTCCTGTTATGCTGAAGTTCTTGCAGCACAGTTTTGGTGCTTGAAACTAGCCCAAAACCATGTATGCCAAGGGTAGCTGTGCACTCATTTTGAAACTTTAGTTTTATTCTCTTTCATGTCATGGCAAAGCAGTGTGGTGTGGCATGCAGTGTTGTAGGTGCACACCACCTCCTGGCCAACATGGCTCACTTGGGCTAATGGGGTTCTGCTTTGGTCCTGTGGCAAAGCTTGATGGTCTGTAACAGGTGCTGGCAGAGGTAGTGTGGGAGACGCAAGTGTGTGAGACGCAAGTGTGTGAGCTGGTGCTCAAAACACAAAGGGGCAAGTGGGTGCTTGTGTGTGTGTGTGTGTGTGTGTGTGTGTGTGAAACCTCATGTCTGGTCTCACTACATCTGACACCCTATCCCTGATAGTGGAGGCCAACTCCCAGTTTTTCTGGTTATTCTGTCTCTTGCTTGTTGGTAATCTCCTTGGAAGTGCAGGGTTAGGTGCTGGATGTTGTGGTGGCTAATACTGTCTGGAGTAACCCACAGTCTGCCACCAATGCCATGGCCTAGGTAACTGTCCCTGCAGTATCAGCACCTGATCACAGACTGCATCTTACTGTCCAAAGTAAAATCCATACCCATAATACATTCAGCAAACAATACAGCTTTAGATCCAAATTTTGGGGCAAACAAAAAAAAAAGTATCACCAGAATACAGTGATTTGCACATGCCCTGCTGCAATGTAGTGCTTTACTGGCCTCCAACATATCTTGCAGCAAACTAGCACATGGGAACAGAAGTGAATCTGAACGGAGGAAAAAGTGAGTGATACTCTATGTAATCACAGCTGCTTGAAATACATAAATATTTGCTGGTTCATGGTCTTAACTTGGTAAGATCTAGGGGATTGCAACCAGAGCAGCAAGAAGATAATGCAAAGTGAATGCTTTCTAATATATGTTACATCTGTACTTGGGGGGGTTTTTTATGTGTTAGATCATTTATTTTGTTGGTTGTTATTATTTAGCTTGTACCCCATTTATTTTTGTTTCTGTAGAAAAAGAATGTGTATGTTTTTCAGGTTTGTGAAAACAAGTATTTCAGACCACTTAAGAAATGTGAAAGATTGAGGGTGCCCCAATAATGTTGATGCTTGGGGGGTTTTTGTAGTTTCTAGTCTAAATGCTGAAATGTTCTAAATACTTAGTACACATGAAAGAAAAGGTATTGAGAAGTGCTTATCATATGAGGGAAAACGCTGTTGATGCTCCCGTTTTGTATTTCTGAATAGTTGATAGTGGAACTTTTATGTAAACATAATTTCCTTTACAGGGGGAAATATTAGAATCCTAGAACTGTTGGGGTTGAAAGAGACCTGTGAGATCAAGTTCAAATGCTTGCCTAGAGCTCACGCTCCTATCGCTAGTTGTTCTGAATCCACTACCACTAAACCATGTCCCTAAGTATGACATTCACCTATCTTTTGAGTGCCTCCAGGGATGTAGACTCCACCACCTCCCTGGGTCACATACCCAATGCTTGATAACCCTTTCTGTGAGCATGTTTTTCATAATATACAATCTGAACCTCCCCTGATGCAACCACCGATTGTAAAAGATTTTAACATACTAAGGTTCTATATGAATTTGCAGTTAGTTTGCCCCACTTAAGGTAATTCTTAATTTAATGAAAGTTGCATCAAGGACCAAAGGCATTGGGCAGTCAACAATCTAACCTTTAAGTAGTTCCAGCTCAGCACTGGGATGAGTTAGGCTTTTAGACATTGTTGCTGAGTAAAGATACAGGTTGTGCTGTTGGAGTGTTTCCCACCATGCACAAAGATTTCGGAGCTGATGCCTAAGGAGAAAGATAAAGGTCCTCATGGCAGTGAGAGATCAGTATGCTAATTGTAGCTGTTTGATGATAGACAAACATTTGAAACTTATTTACCATGCTAATCTCCTGATTTGTGTTGATATAAATCTTGTGTTTGGTTTTCTGTGTGCAGACACTGATATTTTTAGCATATGTATGTGGCGTATGGGAAATATTGTCAGTCTTTATTCTTCTATAATTTCCTTTTTTTCCATACTGGAAAGGGAAGAGGTGAATTGTTTATTATCCTTTGGGAACACACTAATCTGCTGTTTCTCACTGCAGCCTTACATTTACCTTCATTTCCTGCTGACTTGCTGTTACATAATCTTGTATTTCACTCTAAAACAGCTAATACAGACTTTCAAATTAAATTTAAAATTTTTTCCAAGCTAACAAATGTGTACAAGATAGGGAGATAGTTTTAAGTCTCATATAAATCACATTTTGCTTTTCAGAACTGGAGATCTGAATCTATCTTTGGAGCAAGTCTTGACTGCTTATTGGATTCATTCAAACATCAGTTACGATTTTCAGTACATAGCCATTTGTATTTGGACAAACTTCCTTTGAAACATACTCATACAAGAACATGGAGAATTCAGCTGTCGTAGCACTGTGTCCAAATGCTTCATTTAAATATGTAGTCACACTGTTACCGTGCAAAGCTTATCCAGATGAACCTCACATTGTACAAACCAGATGAAAACAGTTCAACAAAGTCAAAGGCAAGTCCAGCTCAACTGAAACCAAGGTAATTCTACTGTGCAAGTCATCTCACACTTAAACCTGTTCACAGTATCCATCTTGCACATTCTGGTTTCTGCTATGCTTTGGACTACTGAGTGCTTCTTCCCCCCCATCCTGAAATGAGGTCATTTAATTTGTGAAAACATTCAAATTTCAAGATTACACACACAAAGACAATTTTAACACTTTTAGGCACAAAGTGCACTATCTGCGTCCTGCTGTAATGCTAGTGTGGTATCACGATACCAAGTTACAACATGCTGTGATATATAGAAAGAACTTAGTTTTAAACTGTTTTTTAATCAGAATTTCACATTTTTAGAAATACAGAACAAAGCTCCCATTAGTAACTATTTGTCATATATTGAGAAACAAATTCTTTAATGTAGGTTCCTTATGAATACACAGCCAAACTAGATAAAGTCTCCATTTCCTTTAGATGCATTAGCTTTGACTGCTCAAGAATATAAAGTGTAGAAAGTTCATTTAAAATCAGATCTTATTTGAATTTCATACTATCTTTCTCCAAAATACACAATCAACCAGCTAGTTGATAAACATATCTATAAAAGATCACAATGCCTTTTTCAAAGAAGATTTTATGTTATCAGCATATCTAAAAAGAACAGACATTTACAAGAATTTTATAGAGCAACTGTCTTTCTAAGGCACTTTGGTAATTATTTATTTTTACATCTGTAAAGGAACATGCATATATAGCTCTCTGACAGATGCAATATGATTTTCTTACAATTCTATTGAATTGAATAACTAGGATTATAGAAAATATCCAGTGTCACAATAAATCCATATACTCAACTGTTAATTATTCTTCATCTTTCTTGTTTTCTCATACTCTTTACCTGTATTTCTAAACAGAGTTAGCCATGGATAGACATGAAAGCTAAGTTAAATAAATAAGATAAAATTAGTGGTAGTATACCTCTAATTTTGGAAAAATGCTTTCTTTAAAAAAAAAAAAAACAAACAACAAAAAAAAAACCAACTGCAAAGGTTTACCTACAGGGCTGTTTGTTGGCACAGACAGGTTTGTTCACCTTTTTAGGATGATTTTCCAAAACTCAAGAATACAGTGCGGGGTTTTTTTGTTTGTTTGTTTTGTTTTTTGTTCTGTTGTTTTGGTTTGGGTTGGGGTATTTTGCTATACAAAGAAATATGAAACTTCTATTAAGCTCTACCAATATGAATCCCACTAAGATTTCAGGTTTTTAGAGAGGATGGGTTACATGCAGACACTCACTGGAAAGATTCAGCTCTCAGGTTTGCTTGATTGCTGTTCTTTCACTTACTAGAAACTATGTTGCAAGACAAAAATCTAAGTCGATTTAAACCATGATGCCGCTGATCTTTGCTCATCTTTATACAACAAACCAAAAAAAAAGTTGACATTTCAGCTCTAGAGCAATTACTTAAAAATCTGGGTGTGGCTTCAGATGTTTTAGTTCTGCTAATGAAAGGACTACCATGTTTTCCTTTATAAGGTTTGTAATTTTTGATATAAAAAGATGTGAAACATGTATTTTTAAAAGTAAAATTTTAAATAAAAACATAATGTATTCCTGACCTCCACGACTGAAGAGAACAGCCTGTTTTCTCTTTGAAGTTCTCTTTCTACTTGTAGTGCCATGTTCCAGATACCCCATTTATTTAAATTACAGGAATTGAGTACTATGCCACACTGAGGTGAACAAAACAAAGGTTTCTTTTCAATGGTCTATTTTTACGCTCTATTTATAATACTGTAGTGGGTATTTTAGGAAAACTGCTATTAAGCAAATAATACTATAGTACTGAATTTTCAGGTATGTTTTAGCTCTTTGGTTTGGCAGCCCACATTAAGAAAACAAATGATAGGCTTTGCAGTAACAGCTCATTAGAGAGGAGGATGGGCTTGACCTTAAGGCCTGGCTTCAGCCATCTGAGTTATCAGTTTTGCATGACTTGTAGCTAATCTCTTATCTCTGTGTGCTTCAATTCTCTATCTGTAGGATGAGGGATAATACTCTCTTTGCTTTCTCATATTGTAAACTCTTACTATGCTTACTATACGTGAAGCTAGTAGGACCATTTGTGTGGTGCTGGCTTTGGTACTATTACAATAATACATTCTTACATTATCATTAAGTTAATTCCTTAAAGGTGTAATGTTAGGCGTTAAAATATATATGTATATATTATTCATATATAAAGGTATAAACTAAAAATGGAATTTGACAGTTCTATGCTGGAGTCTGACATTATTTCATCACCCTAAATACTGCCCTATGCACAGCCTGAATTGAGTAGTCAACAGTGTGTACAATGTCTCTCAGTCTGGACAGACTGTTAAGAATCCCCTTCAGCAGATTCTTGTTAATGTCACTGGAAATCTATCTTGGATACCTGAAGTTTGATTTGGTCTTTAACTTTCACTAGTTATTATGAGAGCCAAAGAATTTATACGGAATGTTTCAACCAGATAGGTTTCATGTATATCCTCCCACCCTCCATTTCTTTCTTCTCTCTTCCTAGGGTGTGAGCCAGGGGCATCTGTACCAGGTCTTGCAGAATATGACGGACAGGACTGCTGTGGCTCTATCAGGTCAGCTGTTGTCAATCTGGTCTTCTGACAAACTATCAGTTTAATTGTTGCTCCTTTAAAACACTGAAAAGCCCATTAGGAAATTGCTGGAGGGGCAGAAAAAGGAGAGAAATAGCCATTAATGAGAGATATTAGCAGTCTAATATTTCATACAAAATACATTATTTATTAAATACATGGTTGCAGTTTGGGGTAATGTTTCTTAATTTGGTTAATCTAAAAAGGTAATGAAAAAAATGATCAAAAATACAGAGGCAAGAAGGCTTCAAACATAAGAAGTAAATCAAGTTCAATCCTCTCCTCATTTCAAGTGTTGACAAAAAGAGAGGTTGCTATGGTCATCCTAGTTTCCAACCACCTGTTGAAAGGCTCATGGGTCCATCCTGTTTGCATCTGCAAATAGCTTTATCCATATGTACAGCTCAATTGAGATCAGTAAGATTACTCATGTGAGTCAAGTTACTCAGGCATGTAAATATTTGCTGAATTAGGACTGAAACTGGAAGGGAATGTAAATGTAGATGGCAAATCCTACTTAAGATAAAGGAGCAGAGCACTGGGAATGATGGCTGAAGAGAGCTTGTTCCAGGTGCCTGACACCCCTTACTCCCCAGTCACTCTTTATAGGTGCATTTCAGAGTACATTAGAGAAAACAAATGCTTTCTGCACAGATAATATCCAGATTATGAATGCTGAGCTAGAGGAAAGGGGGTTACATTTACCTTCCTTGGGAAGTGAAGGAAGCCATTCAGAATGATTCACAAGTCTACGTCTGAATTCCACTGTCCCAGTCATTTAGTCTCTGCATGCTGAGTGAGTTGATCTGATTGCTTATCTTTTTAGATTGATGCTTAAAGTGATGTGGGAATCCTATTTAATCTGTTGCTTGTTGAATAGAACTCAGTGAGGAGACTCGGCATTCAGTAGCAAAGCATCCTTCTGGCATCCTTTTTCTACTCTGAGCTCAATTCTTCTACTCAGCATCAGCCTGTCTGAGATTACACTTAAGATACGGTAATCTTTTTTTTCAACTTCACAAACTTACCAGTTCACCATCTCATATGCGCGTTCTACCTGTTTGTAGGTCAGCACTACAGAGCAGAATGGTACTTTTTTGCATAGCTATTTTGGGAGTGGTGTAGGCTCTTTTCACCAAAGTAGTTTTATGCATTGACAAGATTCTTGGTGTAGGTTTGTTGAAAGTTTTACTTTGGTCTCCTTTTCACTGTTAACTGCTTAGTGAATGGCAACATCTTGGGTCTGTAGAGTGCAGCTTCTAGCATCATTTATTTATGATACTGTTATGCCTGGGGCTACAACGTTACTTTAATATAATGAGTTTAGAAGATGGAAAACTACTGACTCCATGTTTTATTCATTCTTAAATTGCAAGAGCGCCTCGGTTTCCTTTTGATGCCTGCGCTATTTGCATATGCTACCTGTGTACTTCTTCAGTCACTTAGAATTTGAATGTATATGCCCTCGTCAGCTATAAAGCATTAATGTTTTGCACTTGTATAGCCTTTCATCCTAGGAGCTCAAAGTCTTGCTGACAATGATTAAGAATTGCAGTCCCCTTTGAAGTGGTTAAGTGCTACTACCTTTATGCGAGTGACTGGCAGACCGAGGTGACTTTGCCCTGCATCCAACAGGAACCAAGTGTCAGAGCTTGAAGTCCCAGAGCGTGATCTGAAGCTATCACTCGGCGCAGCTTTTACGCTCACTTTACGCTGTTTGACCCCTAACAGCCTTAAGCATTTGTAGGGCAATGGGACGCGATTATTTCCCCCTGTACCTCAGTGAAGGCATTTGCGCGGGAAGTGGTGGTTTGGGAGGGGATAACGGGGCAGGGGCAGCAGCGTCCCGTGCGAGCTGTACTCGCACCGGGAAGCTACCGTCCGTACACCTACCCGAAGCCCTGTTCTCACAGCAAAACCACCGGAGACCAAGTGAAGCCACACCTAAGGTTTACCGTCCTCCGTCAAGCGCCTCTTAAACTGCTTGGAAACTCAAGTGTCAAGTAGGAAACGTGCGGAGGACACGGCCCGCCGCGCCCCGTACAGCGCCTGCTGGGAGGTAGCCATGGCCTCTCTGCCATTCCCAACGCCCGACACGCGCAAATTACCTCAGGGGAAGGGCACTTTGGAGTGCAGCGGCGTGCAGCGCCGGTGGGAGCAGCCGTGCCGGTGGAGCTTCCTGCGCAGGGCCAGGTTGGCTGCGGAGAGAAGGAGACAGGGCCTGAGAAGTTGCGGGAGATGTGTCCCGTGGCCGCTGCCGGCATCGAGCAGCTCTTCCCTCCCCGGGACAGAGCAGCCCCTCTGCTCCCCGGAAACTGCTAGTGCCTTCACCGCACTTCCCGTGCCGGCAGTGCTTCCAGGCAGCAGGTTTACAACAGCTACCTTGAGCCCCAGTTTATTCCGCCCCACTCCTTCAAAAGTTGCCCGATGCATCACGTCGTACTGCCGCTGAAAGCGGAGATGAAGCAGAGGGATAGAGGTAGAAACACGCTTCCTAAAACGCGTGGCAGCGGAAGCCAGACAGCTACCAACTCGTCTCGGAGGGCAGAAACAGCGTGTTGGGTGCGGATAGAGAAACATGCTGGAGGTGCCCATGGGCCGGTCTCGACACCCACACCCGGGGTCACACGCAGTCTAGCTTAGGTATCGCTTACCTGGCCGCTGCCCGCCGGTAGGAAGGAGGTTCGCCAGGAGCAAAAACACGATACAAAGGAGCTGTTGGAGTTTCATATCTGCAGTCAGCGTAGAGAAGGGCTCTGGGGATGTGTCTATACCTATATAGAAGACGAAGTGTGTAGAAGGCCGGCCGGCGTGGCTCTAAAAGGCAGTCAGCCCCCTGCGCGGTTCATACGCCTGTGACAAGCTGGGGAGCCAGCGTCAGCGGTGTTTTCCCGCAAGGTTAATGATCAGGCAGGGGCAAGGGTCCTGGTTTGCACAGCGGTCAGTGCCTTCCTCTTTCCTTCTCCCTTTCCTCCTCTTTTTCTCTTTTTTTTTTTTTTTTTTTTTTTTTTTTTTTAAGTCACTCCCCCTTATTTTCCATAAGCAAACAAAGCAGGGATGAAAAGTCCGTGTAAACAGTAGCTTTGGTCAATGCTTTAGGGACAAGGAGCCTCTTAAACAATGCAGAGACTTCACTTTATAGTCAACCCTAGCAGAGGAAAAAAAAAAAAAAGCCCCAATGTTCCCTCCCCCATTTGCAACTGTTTAAACTGCATTGCCCATATTGGTCCCACATGCAGAAAGCACTGGCAGTGGCAGGAAGTTCCCCCCGTCCGCCTACTAACCCTGCCCCCTCCCCACCCCGTCACGTCCCCCCACTTTGTCCCTCCTGAAAGAGAAGTTTGGGAAGTCTCCCCAAGCCTGGTGCCCCTCACAACTTAAATGCTTTTTCTCTTTTCTAAACTAGCTGCGAAGTTGTGGCTATTCAAAGTGAAACTGGTAGCAGTTAAGGCTAATGGGTGTCTTTTGTACTGTGAAGGCTCGGAATATTCTGAAAGTCGTTTGCGAGGGGTTTGGGTTGGTTGTTTTTGGTGTTGTGTTGTGTTTTTTTCCCTTCTCGGGTAAAACAGAAATATCACATGATGTATCTGTCACAGAATGCCGTTCCGGGGAAAGCGGTTTTGTTTGGGACCACGTTTGCATAACCCACCTGTACATTGCACTATATTCGTTCTAGCTGATGATGAGGGCTCGCGTTAACAAAGCGCAATGAAAACAACCTGTGTGGAAAGAGTGCAGGTATGCAAGCCTGGGAAGGAAAAAAAAAAAAAAAAAAAGGCAAAACCCCTGTGAAACGTTTTAGCTGCAGTGATGAATTTGAAATCCAGTGATTTACTATCATCAGTTAAAATTGTGACTGATCCCTTTCATGTTTTCAGCTGTGTTTTCCTGGGGTGGATTACTACCTCGTGGTTTGGAAAATTAAAATTTGTGCTCTTTTGGAAGAATTTTGTGTTTGAAAAAAAATACAGAAAAGACTACATTTCAGTATAGATAAAATTATTAAAAGAAATTATTAAAAGAAAAGCATTATCTGAAGTGGTCTAAAGATGTTCGTTCTTTTCTTAACTGCCTGTAGAGAGTAATAAATACTTTTAAATTACATTCCTCCCTGTATTTTCCTTCCCTGTTGTAGATTTCCCCATTTCCTTTAAAAAGCTGTTTACCTCAATAGTATTCCTAAGAGTTATGCATTGTTACTTATGCATTGTTTCTTGGATTGTCTCGGTGAAGTATGTGTGTACAAATTAAAAGACAACTTACATCTTGAATACACTGTGGAAATAATTATTAGACGTTATTTTTCAAATATGGCAAGACTGCTGAGGAAGATATCTCAGACAAAACGGTATTAAAGGAAATCCTTTGCTGGTTGATAGAATTGGCCTGTCATAAGCAGCGCACACTTCAAATCGTTCATCTGTAGAGATTGATCGTCAGTGTTTTCTCTGTAAAATTTCTGGCCTTTGACTTAGACTTCTGTTCAATATTGATACCAGTAGCTCAACTGAAATCAAAGTCCCGCCAGTGACAGAATTGTCCTGAAGAGTGTGTCATTTCAAATAGAGGTGATGGAGATGGAATAGAGAGTGGAGAAGTAGTGTGGCCTGGTTTTGGGGCTGGGATAAAGTTAACTTTCTTCCTAGTACCTGGTGTAATGCTAGAGTTTGGATTTAGCATGAGAAGCTGACAGATCCTTGAGTTATTGCTAGGTAGTATTTATACTAAGTCAAGAAAACTAATTTTATCCCAGCCCCAAAACCAAGACACTAGGTCACATAGTAAGTTTGTGACAGAACTGAGGTTATGTCCTCAATTTCCTAAATCTTACTCCAGCGCTCCGGCACCATGTCCACAGTCCTGAGACATCTTTAAGTGTCTGTCCACTTGTTAACTGTGAATGAGAACGTACTGTCCACTTTGTTTATACAGCCCTGTAAATAATGATGACTTTGTCAGCTATACAAGGTTCACCTTAGTATGTGTGCTGGTTTTGTCAAGGTGAAAGGTAGTGTAGACTTCAAAGTGATAGGGACTTGTTAAATAGCTTGAAGGAGCAGAAAGAATGCATAGACCATTGTTAGTCCCTCGGGCTATCTAGGCATCTTCTGCCTCTGTGTGTGTTGAAGTTTACAGGCATTCTGTGGAAACATCAAAATTTCAGAGAACTGAGTAAGGTACAATATTCAGGCTTATTATGAACTGTTCATTCCACAGTTATACCATGCAAAGGTTTGCAAACGTTTATTTGACTGCTGAAGTCCAAGCCGCTGTAACAAGCATCGCAGGTTTCTTGTAATCTTCACCTAAGTTAGGATAGTATTTTGATGCTTACCCACTGAGGAAATTTCTGAAATATATTATTCCAATTATAGTTTTTTCTGCAAGCAGCTTTCCTTTAGGTACTTACTTTTGATATGGCATGCTATTAGTTGAAATTAGGCAAAGAACAACTGGACGAAATGTAAGAACATAAAGTTTCTGCCTTTTTCAGTAGTTTCTGGTGTATTTTTTTAATGGGCTTAAGAGGAAAGGGAATGTAAAGTACGTCGGAAAGATGAAAGTCTACAGATAACGCTTCATGAGATAGAAGAATTTGTTCTTTGAATCAACAACTTCCCTTCTGTTTTATAAAATCTGAAAGGAACTTAATAGAAGTATGATGGTTTCAGCATCACCTATATCATTGCTATTTTTCCAGCAGATACTTTTTTCCTTATGTCCTCCTTGATAGGATCAAAATTATCAAATTATCAGTTGACTTCCAGAAAGTGGGGGGGAAAAAAAAAAAAAGTAGTTAGCACATGGCAGAAATAATTTCAAAAGTTACAAAAAGGAAATTGTCTTTTGTTTGACACATTTCAGTAAGTCATGTTCAGAACTGTATCACTTTATTGGATGTAAATTGTTCTGCATGACATTTTCAGTACAGAGTGATTGTTACAGTCCATTTCTTTGGAAAAAAATTGAAATAATTGTGTCATATATTAAAATAAGATGGGGAGAAATAAGGGAAAAGTGACTGAAGGAATATCAAATAATTTTGTCACACATGAAGCAAAATCTTTTGACAAATAAGTGATTTGAAGCACAAAAGACAATGGGTAGATGAAGTACAATTCATAGTAATGAGAAGTAGAATGAGCAGATCTGGATGATCACAACAGGAGAGAAAGATAATTGGACACTTCCTAGTAAGGAGTAAGGGATTAAATAGCATTCCCTGCTGGACTGTTAGTCAGAAATCAAATCTTACCTTTCCTCTGAAGGCCAGCACATAACTCTAAATTCTAGTGTTTATCGTTAATCTTAGAAAACAGCTTTCAAATGCTATCAGCACAAAAATGTTAAACGAAACTGCTCAAGTACAGGAATTAAATGAAAACGGTATTGTCACGCATAACAGTCTCACACAACGTGTTGAATACTGTCTCTTCCCCTCCTAGAGAGCTGTAAAACTACATTGATAACTGTGGATCTCTACTGTGCTACAAGAAGACATGCTGAATGCTCAGCAGGATGATAGTAACAGTGAAAATCCTTGCTTGTTTTGCCTTAGAAGTGTCAGATAGAATCTAATATTAGAGTTTCTAATACATTTTCAAACTTTGTTCCTCAAACTCATGCATCCTGCTGATGCAGATAAATCATTTCCCTAACCAGACAAGATCAGGGATAAACACATTTACTTCAGAAGAACTTGGTGAAACTCGTAATCGAGTCCAATGGAAAATGTCATCAGGAAGCTCTACGCTTTGCTTAGTTCCTTTCCATTGCAAGACAGTATATGATCTCTGCAATAAATGAAAAATGCAAAGAACATTTCAAGTCACTGCTTGAGAAGAAAAAGTTGGCAAAGAAATGCTTCAAGGAATAAATTTTGTGATGTTTAGGCTTCTTGTGTAATTTTTTTCCACCGCAAATTTCACTGGGATTATCATATGGCTTTAATTGGTCTAAGCCCTGGCCCTGAGTATAAAGGATGGTGTTTCTCCAGCCCAGGGTACAACATCAGAAGGCAAATATAGTGTTTACCTTCTTCATTGACTATTTTGTGAAGTGTACTTTCTCAAGACAAAACGAATTAGCTCAGGAATTATAAGGGAAAAATGATTGAGTTTGTCAGGTTTCTGATCTGTTTGGAAACGAAAACATGCTCAGAAACTAAAATCTGTTTGTCCTCTTCTGCATTTCATACTTTATGTGAAGAAAAAATAAAATCTGTTTCCTTGCCTGTTTGTTCTCAGCAGCCTTTCCTGCCTGGGGGTGACACTGCTCCGGAAGAAAATGATGGTCATCAAGCATAAGGAATGTGCACCAGTAATCTGACACTGAAGACAGATGTGCTCAAGGAAAGGAAATGTAGGATGGCTTGCACTAGGCTAAACTTTGTCTAATTCTGACTTTCTGTTTTTTTTCCCCTTGTGTTTGAAAGGTTTTCCATGTGCATTGCAGGGATGCACAACTTAGAAAGCACATTTTTTTTTTAAAATTGGGAAGAAGTTTTGCTGCATTTATGGCAGCATGTTCAGGGCCTTACTGCACTACAAGTCATAATTATATTTATTAGAATAATAATAAGGAAAAATTTTCTCTAGTAAATTTGTCTTCCATCTGGAATCCTACAATCTGTAGAGTTGTTTCCATTTGACACAATGAAAGTTAGCCCAGCCATGTACCTGAATAATCATTAAGTCCCTCCTAGACAAATTATTTCATTAGTAACCTACAGAACTGTATTGGTTGATTTTTCCATTTTACTTAAGGAAAACATGTTGCTGGAAGCTACACTTATTTTCCAGTTGTTTTCTACCACTAACAAGTAAATTTTATTGTAAGATTATTTGAGGATTTTTTGATTTTGATTTTTTTTTTAACAGGAAAACAAAGAGGTGAAGTCAGGAGTAGCAGTGCCTCTGATCCCTACTGGTGTGACCACATGTTCTGTTTCAGGCAGCTCATTTAGGGTCAGATTCTTCTCTGGCACTGGTTATAATTTCAGAGTTTTTTTTAATTTGAAGTGACATTTATGATGTCTTAAATTAATGATCTTCAAGGAAAAAAAAAGCAGTGCTTGCAAAGCACAATGATCTCTATTTTTTCCCCCCAATTAATTTCAAATATGTAACTCCCTTATATATGTAGACCTCTCATGCCCTAGGTTTAAGTAGGGAAAGTATTTTAAAAGGTCATTCTTTATATTATAAGGAAAGTTTTAATTAAGTGATCATGTAAATATGGCAAACAAAATTGCCTTTATGATACAACTTCTAACATACTCTTTAGGAAATAGAGGTACTATTACTGTAGTTAACATAATGGCACTGGTTCTATTTGCTAGGGAAAGTTCAATAAAGAAGCACAAAAAAATTCTTTTCTTGTCTTAAACTCATAAGTTTTAGAGCATGCAGTTGGAAAGTTATTATTTTTATCTATCCATTTAGTTGTACAAATTTCAATAAGTTTTTCAGATAGAAAGATGCATTTTCATGGAGATAATTTCTACCTAACTGATCTTCTGGTTTGGATCTGGGCAGTTGCCAGCCATAGATAGCAAAATTTTAATGCAGGAAGTGCTAGGATGTGTTTGGCAAATTTCTGTAGAGATTGGATGAACGATTACTTGAGGGAGAATTTCAAATGCCCCTCCAACTCTTTGCATATTTATATGTCTGACTTTGGGTAGTAAATTTGGTGTGCATTTTCAGCGGGGTTTTTTCTAAGCTACTTGCACTTCATCATTAGGGACATCATGTGGCATGAAGCAGCTCAGTAGGAAGAGTGATCTCAAGTTCCCCTGAAGTATCTAGTGTGATGTTTTAGCATTCCAAATAGTTGTCACCATTAATACTAACCCTCTGTAAGCCCAGTCACCATCTTGCAACAAGGCGAAATGTGCACTTTGTGTACATTTTTTCCTATGAGTGTGTCAATCTTTCTAGTACAGTCCTTTGAACTTTACATCCTGGCAAAAAGATAACAGCTCTGCCTTACTCTTCATCAACAGCTAGGCTGTGGTACTGCCTTTTGTATTTTTTTCTCATCTGAATTATTTCTTCATCTCCTGTGGTCAGGAAGGCCAGCCTTTCTGTTGCTGACACAGCTGGTGAAAAGTACAAAAGCAGAGAAGATATGTATAATTTTCCCCCCTTACTTTTCTGATCTTCAGGAAAGTTGAAAAGCAGGAATTGCAAACTTGCAGTCAAATAAATTATTCAAATTCAAAATTCAAATATTCATAGACAGAAATTGCAAGGACTAAGTCAAGCTTTTATTTAGGAAAATGGTGAATTTCTCATTGAATTATTACATCATTTGCCCCTTGTCTGCTGTGTGGGAAAGGACAATGCTTCCTGTTTGCATATTACATAGTTTTGTTTACTGAACAGTGACCAGTGCTGTGAATGACAATAAGAAATGTTTCTATAAATATATAAACGGCAAAAAGAGGGGCAAGGATAACGTCCACTCTATTGGACAAGGAAGGGGTTGTAGTAACTAGAGATGAGGAAAAGGCAGAGGTGCTTAACACCTTCTTCACCTCAATTTTCAATAGCAAGGCAGGTTGTCCTCAGGACAGATGGCCTCCTGAGCTGGTAGGTGGGGTCAGGGAGCAGAACAACCCCTGTAATCCAGGAGGAAGCAGTTAGGGACCTGTTGAGCCTCTTGATTCCTCACAAGTCTATGGGACCAGATGGGATCCACCCTAGGGTGATGAGAGAACTGGCAGATGAGTTGCCCAAGCCACTCTCTGTCATTTATCAACAGTCTTGGCTCACTAGAGAGGTCCCTGAAGACTGGAAGCTGACCAATGTGGTGCCCATCCACAAGAAGGGTTGGAAGGAGGACCCAGGAGATTACAGACCTGTCAACCTGACCTCAGTCCCATGCAAGATAATGGAGCAGATCATCCTGAGTGCAATCACAGAGCACCTAACAAGATGGCCAGGGGATCAGCCCCAGCCAGCATGGATTTAGGAGGGGCAGGTCCTGCTTGACCAACTTGATGCCTTTTTATGACCTGGTGAGCCATCTGGTGTATGTGGGAATGGCTGTGGATGTAGTCTACCTGGATTTCAGCAAGGCCTTTGACACTGTCTCATAGCAAACTCCTGGCCAAGCTGGCAGCCCATGGCTTGGACAGAGGCACTCTGTGCTGGGTCAAGAACTGGCTGGATGGTCAGGCCCAGAGTGTGGTGGTGAATGGTGCCACATCCAGTTGGCAGCTGTCACTAGTGGTATGCCCCAGGGATCAGTGCTGGGCCTGATCCTGTTCAATACCTTTATTGATGATCTGGACCAGGGGATTGAGTCCACCATCAGTAAATTTGCAGATGACACCAAGTTGGGAGCAGATGTTGATCTGTTAGAGGACAGGAGGGCTCCGCAGAAGCACCTAGACAGTATGGGTAGATGGCACAGTCCAATGTCATGAGTTCTAACAAGTCCAAGTGCAAGGTATTGCACTTTGGCCACAACAACCCCATGCAGTGCTACAGGCTGGGGACAGATTGGCTGGAGACCAACCAGGCAGAGAGGGACCTGGAGGTATTGGTTGACAGGTGACTGAACATGAGCCAGCAGTGTGCCCAGGTGGCCAAGAAGGCCAACGGCATCTTGACCTGTATCAGGAATAGTGTGGCCAGCAGGACCAGGGAAGTCATTCTGCCCCTGTACTCAGCACTGGTTAGACCACACCTTGAGTCCTGTGTCCAGTTCTGGGCCCCTAAATTTGGGAAAGATGTTGAGGTGCTTAAACAAGTCCAGAGAAGGGCAACAAGGCTGGTGAGGGGGCTGGAGCACAGCCCTACAAGGAGCGGCTGAGGGAGCTGGAATTGTTCAACCTGGAGAGGAGGAGGCTCAGGGGAGACTTCTTTGCTCTCTACAACTACCTGAAAGGAGGTTAGTCTCTTCTGCCAGGCAACCAGTGACAGACCAAGAGGACACAGCCTCAGGCTGTGCCAGGGCAGGTTTAGGATGGATTTTAGGAAGAAATTCTTCACAGAAAGAGCAGTTGGCATTGGAATGGGCTGCCTGAGGAGGTAGGTGGTGGATTCACCATCCCTGGAGGTGTTTAAAAGGAGGCTGGATGAGGCTCTTAGTGACATGGTTTAGTTAATTAGAAGGTGTTAGGTTGGACTCCATGACCTTGAAGATCTTTTACAACTTGGATAATTCTGTGATTCTGTGAGAAGTTTTGCAGTTCTCAGGGTAACAGTGCCTACATGATAACTAACCTCTGTTATTTTATTAATTGCTCTAGATATTGTAGACTTCTAACAACAGATTTTCTGAGGGACAAGATTTACAACAGACTTGTGAGACATGTCTATGCCAGGATCTTTTTTTAATTACATACACTGGATAATTTAGTCACTGTCCAATGGTAACAAAGTCCACCCCACTGAAAAGATTACTTTAAAGAAGCTGTCAGATCTTTAACTGCTGCACTTGCTGGATGACTGCTCTGATCAATGCTTGCCATGTATCTGGTACTCTAATGATCTTACCATTTCTCCCACGACTGAAGTTGCAGTGATAGGTGGTGAATTTTGAGGGAAAAAGACCTGCTTCAAAACAGAGCACTGTATTCTGTTACCTCCTTCTAATCCCATAAGATGAATACTGACTACAACACCTATAACTATACCAAATAAGGTCCAGGAGGTTTTGTTTTGTGTTTTTTTTTTTTTTTTTTTTTCCTGTTGTTTTGTTAGTTTGTTTTTAATGGGAAAGCCTATTGCTATCAGTGGAAAGACAAAAAATTAACTGGGATGATGTAGTGTAAATTGTTGCAGTTTAACATTAAGTACAGGGTACAGTGAAAATATTCTGTAGAAGCTGAAAGCAGCAATGCAGCAAGTCAACAATGCTTTGTAGGTTTATTTTGCTGGTTTTGAAAGCTAGTAATGATTTGCACTGATTTTGCTTTTGGTATGTGTATATTTATATATATAAAATCACCTCTAACATGAATAAAGAGTGCAAAATGAAGCTGAAAGTAAACTAAGCTGATCTCTGTTCACAAGGATCCTTGGATTAAACCCTCAAAGATTTTGGGGTTCCAGGCTCATCAAAATTTTGTAATGGATGCTGTACTCACTCAAAAATAGATGAACTCAGCAAACAAAACATCAGCCAAGAACACCAACCTAAGACAAATTATATGTTTCTTGGAAGAGAGGTTACATTAGGTTACACACATAACTTAACTTACTGTCAGGAAGTCCAGTTCATGAGGTGTGTTTCGTCACAGAATGCATTAGAAACTCTCAGTTGAATTTGGCAGGATTTTTGTTTGCTTTTGAGGCTAGTAAATATTTCCAGCTCGCGACTTTCTACAAAATAGTAATACAATCTCTTATCAGAGACCTTAGGGAATTTTGCGAAGGAAGATACCACCCTTGCTCCTTTCAACTTGTTCCAATTGCAGTGTTTGAATCCTTTAAAAACACGAAGGTAATATTATTGATACAGGTAATAATTGTTTCTGTGTGGTTGTGTGTCCCAATCATAACTGGAATATTTTTTATACTAGAAACATACTTACCCAAAGAGTGAGAAATCCTATTTTATCTTCAGTAACACCTTGCTTTTTATTAATGTGAGAAATTGGATGTGCAGTTACTCACAATCATAGTGTGGTAGAATTTATTTTTAAAAAATAACCTAGTCTTAGGTTCATCGAATTAAGTCAAGAATAAAACTTTGCAAAACTGCGACGAGAGTTCTCACATTTTTTGGACCCACGTTACTAATATGCATACTTGAATGACAGGATAACTAATATCACTTGTATTAGATTTCAGATTAGACATAATGAGATGTAAAGGTATAGTGGCATGAATATATCCCAGGAAAGATGTTAGTAGACCAGTTTAGACTTTTCTCCTTCAAACTTATACAGCTAAATAGGTGTGAAGAGTCAAGGAGTAATTAGTGACTCTCTTGAATTTCTTAGCTGCATAGACTTAAAGAATCTTTATTTTAGCTCTGTGGGTTTATACTGCACAGCTTAAATTCAAGTTGGGTTGCTCAGTTGTTGTAGATTCTGTAAGACAATCATCTTACTTGTTTCCTGTGATCATGCATGTAAAATTTCCTCACAAAAAAAAACCCAAACAAACAAAAACCCCCAAACTTGACTGAAATATTGTTTCTAATGTTCATGAGAATAACTATGTATTGTTTTAAATGTCTTCAAAAACAGCTCTGTGTTGAAAAGGTGTTGAAATTTAAAGTAACTCTAGAAGCCTTCACTGAGGGCTGACTTTTGATGTGCTTTTGAAAACTGACCTTCATGTTGGGAAGCTATTGCACATGCATATGCATACTAAAGCTAGTTTTTGCCTTCGTTTATAAACCACTGAGCTGACCAGTGGAGAGCTAGCGGAGGGCTTACAGCATGTACTTGGAGACAAAGTGGTTTGTACATTTGCAGATGGATAAACTGAGTTAACAGTTTCCCAGCATGATACATACAGGATGGCAAAACCTCATCATGAATGTCAGACCTCAAATACTTATCATGGTGCCGATAGGTAGAAAATGACAATTTTAAATTTTCACAGTGAGCAAATTGAATATGGAAATCAGAAAGCTTTCTCTGACCAGACCATAGCACTTAAGTGTAGCAGACATTAGGTAGCTGTGCAGTGTCCTGGCTGCCAGAGCTGCTTGTGGCTCCTTTAGCTCCTGTATTACATAATTTTAGGTTCAACTGTCTTTAAAAGCCTACAGGGAACAGTCTTGACAACAGACAGGGAGTAATGGGATGCAGAAGTCCAGGTTTGTTTCTGTCAAGTAGATTGAGTAGGCAGTGAAGTGCCAATGACAGCTATCAGTAGTTATGCCACTTCTGCACTGTTCGAGTTTCCAGATATCTCACAGGGCCTTAGGAATCCTTTCTTCTGCTTCTCCCCTGTGTGTTTGTCCCACTGCTAAGAGGATGATGTCTAATAAGGATCCACTGAATGTGGAAACATCTTTGCAAATCTTTTTTTTTTTTTAATAATTTTGAGTTTTAGTGCAGCTGTAATTATTTGCAGGATTTTTGTTTCCCTTTTATAGTTTTTACAATTGAGCTAAAAAACCCCAAAGTATTCACATATCTATCTCATGTTCTGGATACAGATGGCACTCACAGGCTTATTCTTTTCTTACAGTAGATTTTGTTGATGTCCAGCATTGAAACCTGGGAAGAACTCAGCACTCTGCTAGCACACATTTAAGCCTGCTGCAGAAGTTCAGATCTGCCAGTCTGCATCTTCGTGGATGGAGTCTTGGAGGGAGTAGGCTTTCTCTGCAAGTGCTTTAACTACACAGCCAAGTGCCTTTTGGCTTCCAAACTACTATGAGAGAAGATGACCAGAGATGTAGACCACCACCATCCAGGCATAACTTGCAGCCTGTTTATGGATGGTATTTCAACTGGAAATCCCAATGAAGAATAAATTAATAGAAGGAGCTAGACTGTATTATCACTGCAGTCATTTATCCATACCAGATTTAGATGTGCTAGTTCAGGTAACTATAGCAGCGTAATAGCAAAATCACCATGCTCCTGAGTATTTGCACACGTTCTCTGATGTGTTTACAACCTGTTAGGACCATGCTACCATGGCGACAGGGGTTGTCTTCCTGAGCTAACCGATTTAAAACCATCGTTGAATTGGTACTAATTTCATCCCGATTAACCAACATTAAATGCTATATACTTAGAGAGTTAAATATGTGAGAGGTATCTATAACAATGTACAAATATAAATGCATTCTTTAAGGTCAGCAATTACAGCTTTTGTTCTTTTTCATCTACTGTCCATCACTGGCATACAGCAGAATAAATAGACCACAATCTAGTCCAGTATGATAATTCATATGTTTCTCTCCTACCGACAGCAGGTTTCATGACTTTGAATAATTATAATGGTAGGCTATGAAAACTGTTCCAGAATTCAAACAGAAATTGACTGCAGCCATCTTTGGAAGGCACCAACAAACTGCCTATTCTTTGTCTTGCTTTTCAAAGGATTAAGTGTGTATTTGCTAGGGCCTTCTATTCGAACCTCAACAGCAAGAAACTCAGCTTATTCTTTATTGATAAAGAGAACACTATATATTTTTTTTCAGTGTTTATCAAGTAATAATTGAATTGTTAAAATAATGTTTGTACCACATATATTTTTTTTCCTCTGTGATTTATCCAAGACCTGAGAAGAACTCAAATAGTAAGTGAGATTTATTATACTCTAAATTAAACTTAAATGACTTATAGTGTCATATTTATAGAATGGTGACTGCATTTTTTATATAGAATTTTTATAGAGATTTAAAATAAAACAGTGATTTACAGCTAGTGGGTTGAAATACACTATTTTGAGAGTTTGTTGCAGTTGTTACACATTAACTAGTAGTGTGCTAACAGCTAAGTAAATGTTTGGCAACTGATCAGAAGCTCTAAATGAGGTCATAACATACAAAGAGGTCCTGAGAGCTTACAATTCCTGTGTGTCTCAATGAATATCGTAGCTATTAAGCATCCTTCACAGCTTGTTGGCTCTCATCCAATGGTATGCAGGAGTCTATATGTATACTTAAACCAATAAGTAGATATTTTAGCTTCACTAAGGCTTCTCATCTGCTTAAAATTATGTATAGGAATGGACACTTTTTCTGGGCCAATGTGTCTTGCAATAAGTAAGTCTTTGTTGGGAAAGTTTTATTATACCAAGAATCACAGAATGTTAGGGTTTAGAAAGGACCTCAAAAGATCATCTAGTCAAACATCCCCTGCCAGAGCAGGATCACCTAGAGTAGGTCATGCAGGAGTGCATCTAGGTGGGTTTTAAGTGTCTTCGGAAATAGAGATTCCACAACCCTTCTGAGCAGCCTGTTCCAGTGTTCTGTCATCATCACAGTGAAAAAGTTTTTTCTTTGTGTTCATATTATGACAAGGTAATTTGCAAAACATCTTTGTTCAACATGCTAAGTTCCTGCTTATTAATGTATGTGATCAGTAACTGATGTCCTCTATGAAAAGCTTTGTTTTCTATCTGGTTGCAGCTCACGAAATCGTAAGTACACTTAATGGTGTAATACACACACACTTAATGGTATAATACACGCAGAAGAGTGGAAGTAATGATTTTGGGCTAATAGGTGTGTTTCTTATGATGTCAGGCTAAACTGAAAACCAACTATTCAGCCCTGTATTGCAGAATAGTTTACATTCCCTTTACATTGTGTCTATTAGTTTTAGTATGATTTGGATTGATGAATTGACTGCATTTCAGTGACCACGAACTGGAATGGCATGGTAAGTAGAAATGCATAAAAGTGCCTTCTTTTGTGACACAATTTGTAAGAAAAGATATCTTCTGAAGTATTTAATTGTAAATAGAGGAGATCTCAAAGTCCCTGGAGTTTGTACTGGAAAACTGATCACAAATTGAGCAAACATAACAAATGAAAATGTGAGTTGTTTGGACATTGATAGGAGGAATAGAGATGACTTAGAAATACTGTTATGAGACACAGAAAATGAAAAGTATTTTCTTGGTATTTTTGTTGAAATACTATCAGTTTATTCAGAGTTTCATTATCTGTCCTGTTATCAAACAGGAAATCCTGTCTTTGCTTTACTGCCCCTGAAAGGTAATCTTATCAACCAACCATTCTTTGCATTTGGCTCCCCAAAGTTTCTTCCACTTCTAGTATCTCACAGAGTGATTAACTCTCAAAGAAGCAGGTGGAGTCAGCCTGTGTTTAGCACTCATGGACATTATTGGATATATTATTTGTATAAAGACAGCAAAGATTAATCTTGACTCACTGACACTGATAAAAATGTGTCCTGGTTTTCAGTTTATTCAGGATTCCACATACAGAAATGTCAAGGGTTAGGGCTGGGCTGGCCACCAAATGAGTGGGAGACTCTATTAACCCCTCCCCTCTTCTCAAAAGGGAAGAGAAAGGAAATAAAGGAGAAAAACTTACTGACTGGAAAATTAAAACTACTTCAACAAAAATAATAACAAAGAAAAAAATATATACAAAGGTATATATAACATACACAAACCCAATATTGACACCAGTGCCCCTGATGGGAATTAGTCACCATCACTGCTGATGTTGTGGCAGAAGTCCCAGACTGGACTCAGTGATGAACAGGAACAGGATTCTGGAGCCAGATTCAGAAACTCATGGATCTGGATCAAAGGCAGGGAAGACAGTCTGCTCTCTACCACAGGTGTGGCCTTGTACTCTGCACAGCCCCAATGTTATACACAAGATTTAGCAGTGACCTTGGTCTGCATACCAGTCCTTCCATGATGTCAGAACTCTGTTTAGCAATATTATCAGCTTTTACACAAATGGTATTGTCAGGTTACTGAAATGATTTTTTGAAGGTGTTTTGAGTTTGGTTTTTCGTTTGCTCTTTTTAGTGAAGAAAAACATTGTCTTCAGTGAAGGTTCCTTTTTTAACACATTTTATGAAAACAGATTTTATCTCTGATGATGATTCAGAATGTGAAGGAGTGTGTTTTGGGTCTGGATTTTTTTTTTTTTGTTTCAAAGCAAACTTAAGAAAATTTCTTTTGACTTAGGTGCTTTTTTTTTTTTTCTTTCCCAAGAAAATAATTCAAAAGAAAAATCCCACCTTCAGTATGTAGTTATAATCCCATAGTGAACCATGATGTAGTGGAGACTTCAGACATGAGAATGAAGCTAAATCTTCATAACAATTTGCTGGAGGCTTTTAATAGGTAATTTTAATAGGTAATCTTATAGAGAAGCCAATAGAAACAGAAAATTAGTCAAAACTGAGAGTGATTATGTACTCACTGACTATAGTAAGAATGTCCTTTTATTTGAAGGAATGTGTAGAAACATTTGGAGAACTGGGATTTTTAAGAATAAATGTATGGCTTATTTTACACTTGTAAATTAAACAGTCTTCTCTAAAATGACATGGGTTTTCACCCATTAAATTGGCATTTAAAATCCAGCTTGTTACATATTTCAAATTTTCACAGCAGAGCTCTAATACTTTTCTTGACATGCTTCCCACCAGCACTACTGCTCTCCTTGTCTAACCACAGTACAAGTGGATGTAATCAGCTATTTGCTTCTAGTTTCAGTTTATCCTGTAGGTATTTCCAGGTCATGAAAGGAGACCTTTTGAAAATTGTAAAATTGTAAGTTTTTTGGTGGTGGTGGTGGTGGTGTTTTGTTTGGGGTTTTTTTTTTTTTTTTGGTTGTTGTTGTTGTTTGGTTGGTTGGTTGTTTTTTTTTAGTGTGAGAAGAACAACCCAATGCTGACAGAGACTGCTTTTGTCTTGTTGACATGCATGCATAATTTATGCAGCCTTATAAATCTTGGTTTTATGGGACTATGTGTCTCACAAATGAGATGAAGAGTGCCTCATTTGAAATGGATTTGTTAATGCTGTGATAGTCTTTCCCTCTAGCCTCTAGACCACCCTTTGGTAAAATAGCATGGTTCACAGTTGATGGATTAATTATATGTACAGCAAAAATCTTTGACACCTGTATTGTCCTGTATTAAAGATCAGATGGTGTTTCAGAGAAAAGAAATAGGGAGGAAAACCTTGGTGGTGTAACTTTAAAAGAAAAGCCTATTGTTTAACAGATTAAACCTTGAAAGGTCTTGACTCTGTTTAAATCCGTTATGATACTTATAGACTATTATTGATATAATAAATATTAGGCAATTATACCCCTTCTAAACATTTTCAGGAAGATCACTGTCTCTTTGTATATTTGTTGGTGTGGTAGTTTCAGTCTTTAATACTTTGACATTATTCTTCCACAGCTACTTATAATCTTAGAGTTTTTATTTTATTTGGGTCAATTTGCTGTATAGAGACAGAAACTATTTGAATAAAAATGCTTTTTTTCCCCCTCTGTTTTTGTGAAGAACTAAAAGAACGAGGGTGTCCACTTGTTTCAGTACTACACAGACATTTCTTTGTCCAGAATTATCTTTGTCTGAAAGTGGAGAATTCCAGCCCTGCATATTGAGGAGAATACTCCAGTTAATGAAACACAACTAATTTAAATTCAAACAACGTGCATTTATTTTAAGAGATTTAAATGTTCAACTGTCCTTTGAACATTTCTCCGTTAACAAAGATAGCAAAATACCTTTCCAATACTTTTTATTGGATCATCAAAAAGCTACCAGAGGTGAGTTACTCTCCAAAAGTAAACATAAGTGAATATTTGATATTCCTGTGCAAACAGAAAGTTAGGAAGAGAGAAAAACATTGAGCCAGACCTTATGGTAAAACATGTAAAAAGCAACAAGTCTTTTATTAAGAAAAAAACACAGATTAAATTCCATATTTAATAAAGATTCATTAAAAAAAAACCACCCCAACCTTTGATTTATTTTTCTCAGTTGTTTTTTAAAATCAAATTTGTCCTAAGTAGTCTTTGAATTTGTTTTAATTGCGCAGAAACAATGGGAAAATGTTAATTTACATAATTAATAATCATGAACAAATAATCTTTGTTTATACATAGGGGTTGTGTTGACTTTTGATTCTACTGTAAATTACTCCTGGCCTTTTTTGTAACAATGGATGATTTCATGTTTTCTCATAAAATGCTAAAGTCAATTTGCTACTAATTTATGGAGTTCCAGGTCTTTTGCATTTGATTAGGCTTTGATTTTTTCCTGGTTTGTGGTGTTTGGCTATATGAACTCAGAAATGTTCTTTTTTAGTAGGTATAACACATTTCATGACAACTGTACCTCCTAAGAGTTGATCCATCTAGTTCTACATTCATCAGAAGTTTATCTTAGATCTGGAAGACCAATAAGAAGTAGATGTGATTGAGAAGTGTTGGCATCACAGCACCCAGACAGTGCAGATACGGGTCATGACTTCTTGCTCTAGGCATCATATAACCCAAAATCTGAAGCCCACCAAAGCCCCGCTGTATAATCTGAGCATTATTGTGCCTGGGCTAAAGCAAGGTTTATAGGGAAAAGGAACTCTTATTAGATCGACCCACTTCCGGAGAAAAATTTGATTATGTTTCAGGCACATAAGCCCTACTTCAGAGGTGGCATAGAAACCAAAATACTGTGCATTAGGAAAGAAGCAGAGGTATTGTTGGGTATTTTTAATAGGATGTTATAGTTTCTGCATATGTTTCACCGTCACCTAGCAGTTCTACATTTTAGTCTTTGTCCCACAAGAACTAAGGATCTTAAACTCCCTTCACTTTCTAATGCCCTTATTTGATGGCAACTGGCTGATGGAAAAAACCAAACCAAACCAAACCAAAGCAAAAACCAACCAAACAAACTCGTGAGAATGAGTTGTCTTTACAGTTGTATGGGGTTTAAGTTACCCAGACTAGAATACATGTAGTTCTATTTTCTTTCTCTTCTATCTTTCACATGACTGGAGATTTGCCTGAAATCTTCTGGATGCTTTTCTTCCTATTCTACACAATCAATATGTACTAATATATAATACAGAGATACGTAATGCAGTTAGACAAAACAAAAGTGGGATGGAAGCTGGCCATCGTAGCAAGATATAAAATCTGAATTTCTTTGATTTAAAAAGTTTAGAACTTTTCATATATGGATAAGGAGAAAAAACATTTTTAATGCAGGCCTGCAGTTTGTTATATGTGAGTATAATGGTTGGAATATTTTAAGGAGATGAAAAATGTTAAAACACACAGTGTTAAGTCACTTCAAAGCTTCTGTGTACTGGAAGTTGAATGATGCTGCAATCTCTTCCTGAGTGCATTAGCATCTGGAAGTGATGATTCAGAATAATTTTAGTATCTTAGGCTAAGCCTAAGCTTTGTAACTTCTCTGAAAGGCGGAACAGAAGTTGAACTAGCATTTCAGAATAGTGCTTGCATGTTCAGGTATAACTGCTTATAACAACAGTTACAGTCCATCAGTGGTGAACTGTAACACAGAAAGCTCAATTATTCAGCTTGACTTATATGAACAAGTGAAAAGATGTTGAGAATACAGGAAAACAAAGGACAGAAACAGTACATTAACTGTATTAGTATTCTTTGGGAAGGGGAAAGCCACTAGGTTGGTTAGGCTAGATTTGCCCCTAGTTGACCCATGTTGTCCTGAATCAGCTCCCTGTCCTCCATATGCCTTAACATGACATTTAGGAGGGTCTGTTTCATGATCTTCCCAGACACAGAGGTGAGGCTGACAGGTCTGTTCTGAAAATTACCTTTTCTGCTTTTCTTCTAGTCTTCAAAAATAAAGCAGAAAAAGTAAACAAAAAGTGGTTTACCCTACTTCTTTTCACCTCTTTCCATGTATTTCAAAACCAATGGAGATCTAAAATCACTATCCTGTCCCCTGTGTGACTGCATTTTTGTGCTGTGTTTCAGGCTGTTTTCTAAAAGCTCAATTAATCTGTCCATTGATGCCAAATACGCCTGTAGTGTTTCTAAAAAAAACCTGTTGCAATTCCAGCTTTACAAAGCTTTCTGTTTGTTGTATCTTCTTCTCCTAATCTGCTTATTATATCTGGTATGTGCAATATTAGTTACGTTGTTGTTGAATAATAGGGTATTAAGGAGAGGAAGAAGATGAAAGGAAAAAGAAAGAAGATGAAAAGAGAGATGGAAGAAGGAAGGGGAGGTAGGAGGAAGGAAGAGAAGGGAAGAGGAAGGCAGTGGAGAATTACAGGGTACTCAAAGGCACTTAGCCCTCTAGTATCTTTGTAAGTATGTTTTTCTTCCTTTCACACTCCTTGCCATAACTGGAAATTAGATTCCGAAATGCTGTGTCATTTGTGCAGGTTTTTCAACTCTGCAGACGTTGAGAGATAACATCTGAAAATCTGTATCTGCATGTTGCCATGTAGAGGCTAAACGTAAAACCTAAAGAAGGAACTCCTGCAAGAGACTAGAAAGGCCGAGGAGAAGGAGAAGTATGTTGTTGTATCCTTATTCAATTTCATATCCTGTCTCGTATCATTTCTATATGAGGAGCCTATCATGAGGTCGAGCCCTTTTGGCTTGGCTCTGGATGTCTTGGCCCTTAGCTTCTGCATTCGCTTTGGGCTGTGTGGACGTAAGGCCTCTCTGGTGGTGTTGTGGGTTTAAAGGCCCAACAGAGTGAAGCTCTCAAATGAATTGGAGAAAAAAACCCAGAATTATATTTGGAGAGAGTTACAGATAGAAATTACAAAGCAGACACAGAATCCATAAGCGAATCCTCTGAATTTTCCCCCAACCCAAAACTAAAACTATCATCCCCAGTGCTCCCCATACCCCCATACCTCTGCCATCCAAAAGGCCTAAGCACAGCCTGTGGAGGCCCCAAACAAGGCCTATCCTTACATGTTTGTCCCAATAACACAGCTCCTGCCCTGCACAAGGCTGGAGGGGGAGGAAAGGAGAACAAACTGGCCTTGCTGTGAGCTTATGAAGAGATAGCAGAATTATGGGATTGAATAACACTCTTCAAGTTCCTAGAGGACTTTTTTTAACCCTATAGTTCCCAACCTGGGACATGTGGGAAATTGATTGTTGCTGCACAGCAAGGCCAACCTCGATGCCTTGGTCTGAGGCGGGGTCTAGGCTATTGCTGATTCTGTCTTTTGTGTATGTATCTGTTTTGCCTTGTTGTCTTTTGTATTTGATTTGCTTTTGTAAATATATCTGTGCTGGTTTGAGACTAATTGGAATATTTTAGTGAGAGAAATTAGATCATTGGTTGTAAAAAGAATATAATCATGAAGTCTCAATAGAATCATCAAATCATAGAATGGTAAGGTTGGAAGGGACCTCAAATATCATCTAGTTCCAACCCCCTGCCATAGGCAGGGACATCTCCCACTAGGACAGGTTGCTCAAGGCCTCGTCCAACCTGGCCTTGAACACCTCCAGGGAGGGAGTAGCCACAACCTCCCTGGGCAACCTGTGCCAGTGCCTCACCACCCTCACTGGAAAGAACTTCCTCCTAACATCCAGTTTAAATCTCCCCTCTGCCAGTTTAAACCCATTTCCCCTTGTCCTGATGTTGCAAGACCTTGTAAATAATCCCTCCCCAGCCTTCCTGTAGGCCCCCTTCAGATACAGGAAAGCTGCTATAAGATCTCCTGGAAACCTTCTCTTCTCCAGGCCGAAGAGCCCCAACTCTTGTAGCCTGTCCCCAAAGTCAACAATTTGTCCCACTCTGGTCTGGGATACTGGATTAATTCACTTCCTCTTCGTTCTGCTCCAATATCTCTCCACTAATCTTGACTAACACAAAACAAGGTAAGCTGTGCTGGTTGTCTTTGTTTGTCTGTCTGGGAAAGCAGAAGGAGAAAGAGGGTAGCTTTGAGCCCCTTCTGGGCAGTTTTCTTTGTGTGGGAGGGAGTTTGGCTTTCTGTATTATTTCTAATTTGTATATCATTTTAAATACTTGCAAATATATTGTGCATATATGATTGTAGATTCTGTTTTTCTGTAAATATAGCTTCATCTTACTTCCAAGCTGTCTGAGCTAGTCTGTTAAATTTCAATAGTGTGTGTGGGAAAGTTCCTAACCCACCACAATTCCTCTTAACTTCCAATTCTGTGCAAGTGTCTTTGTTTACTCCTTTAGGGTAAATTCTACATTCTGTCTGGAGTTGTTCCAGCTCAAACCAGGACACTATATTATTGCTCTTCAATTCTGCTAATCTTCCTTAGCAGAGCTGTAAGTAACACCACTCAGATTTGCTTTAAAATAATAACATTAAAAAAAAAAAAAAAAAAAAAGAAAAAAAAAAAAAATAAANAAAAAAAAAAAAAAAAAAAGAAAGAAAAAAAAAAGAAGAAAAAGAGACAGAGAAGATCTGCAAATAACTCCTATCAAGGCCATGACCTTCTCCATCTATCATGACTAGAGCAGGTAGATAAGGAGGTTTCATATGAAAATGACCATTCTGAGTGACTGCATGTTAAATAAACACGTAGATCAAGCTTTGAGAGGTAATGATACGGAGGGCTGGCAGAGGCCATATGGGAACGGTGTGCTACATATCCATCCATTATTTTCCTGCTTCCCCAGGATATCTGAAGAAAGCAGAAACGATTACGTTTTTCCATCTATATAAGCAGTTCTTCAGTTTCTTCACACTAAGGGATTCAGAGCTCTTCTGGAGCATTCTGATGTTCTTGAGTCATAATATTTCACTCCAAATAATCTTTTGCCTGAGAAAAATTATGCTGAGGAATAGACCAAATGGTTGAAGCACTGTTTTCATCAGTTGTAATATCAATTATTATTTTGTGCTAAATTTATGCTGTTTCCCCATTAATGGACAGTTAAATGGTACATCGAATAAAACAAATTTTAGATTACTAAAATGGTAGCATATCTCCTACCATTTAAATAATGTTAATTTTTCTACCATTCATACAAAATTAATTTTTCTACCATTCATACTGTGATAGACAGTGCAGAACTTCCTATGTTCTGGGGTTTTTTTCTGTATTAAAACAATATGGCCTTTAGTATAGTCATCCCATTACAGAAATGAGCAAACATAGGTAGAAATTAAAAAAAAAAATTCTTTACAACAGACCCTGGCACAGAGGAAAAAAAGTGTCAGCTTTCACATCTATTACTTTTCATCTGTTTCACCCAGCTGAAGAGATCACACCTTTGAATCTGAAATCTGATGATGATAATGGATAGATTAAAAACAAATTAGAACTTATACATGAAAGAGTGATCTTAAAGTCTAAATCTATAATAGTAACCCAAAAGGAATATGCAAACAGACTCCTAATCTTTCAGTGTGACTGCTTCTGGGCCTAATTTGAATTTAACTCTTTAGAGTCAGGGTATGCAAAACAGATTAAAGTGTGAGCCATTAGGGCTGAGTACTTTGACCGAATTCTAACAAAGCAGGTAAGCATGTTAAACATCAAGATTTGTGCAGCTACACTATATACATTCATTAAATCATACCCTGCACAGCTGCTTGCTGAATTTAGCATTTATTTCGGGAGTCCACTTTTAAAGTGACTATCCCAACCATTCCCTTTTACTGTACTTCATCAAGCAGTATCAGAATTTGCAAACTGGATTCTTTTTGAACTTATTACAAATTAAAGATGAGTACAACAGATAAAATCCATCTCTTAAGAAGCGTTCAGCCCACAGAAGCTGCTATCAAGTATTTTGAGTCAAGGCACCTGAAATGCACTTAATGTGGGTGTTGTATCTTCTGCACTGATTGTTTTGCTCTACAAGCCTCCCCTTGGGCTACACTCTTCACATAGATGTGATCTCAATGTTGTGAGTCAGAACTTTTTCTCAGCATTTAAGGATAGAAGTGGACATATTCCCTTATAGTCCAGAGCATCTCAAGAATAAGCGTCAGAGAAATGTAGAAAATAACAAAAGGAGGCTAGGTACATTATAGAATATGATAAGAAAAATTCAACAAGAATGGCTTATTATTATTATTATTTATATAGAATGCTTTTTAAATGATTTGTCTGCCTTGAGTAACCTAAAAAAATCATACTGTTTGTAAATTTAGAGATACTAGCACACACATGTGTTGCATGGCTTCACTGACTGTACTTTGAGGGTTATTAGGAAAGGAATGAGAACATATCCTTTTTTTTTTTTTTTCATTTAAGACTAATATAATCTTCAGCTTATGTAAACATATAGTCCCACAAATTTACATCTGTCAGTTAAATTTTAATAAACTCAAGGCTTGCAAGCGTCATATGAAGCAAAGAAAAAGGTCACACTGTTTAGCTATTTCCTTCAAATAACTCACTCAAACTAATATGCAGAGTTAGGTTCTTCAGTGAATTAAAGAGAGAAACTATATTTAATTTTTTTTTTTTTTTGGTGACTTTTTCTTCTATGTCGTACTGCAATGTCATCTTTCAAGACACTATTGCTGGAATTAATTACTTGTCCATATACCAGAACACTGACATCCTGAATGTGTTACATCAAAGGATATTGACTGAGAAGACAAATAATGAAATGACCCGTAACACAGGTAAATGATACTCTTGGGATCAAAGGCATCCCCTATGAATACTTGTGTTGCTCTGTTCTGACATTTATAGAAAGTGTCGTTTGGTCGCAATGGCTGCAGTGAGGTAGCTTTTGTCAGTCCTTCAAAGCGAGAGGTTTCCAAACAGGATCTTCCTGTTTGTTTTCCTAGTTTGCTAGTTGTTCAGAAAATACTAAGATGAATGCAATACTTGGTCAGATATCAATTCATATGACATGGCTGTGTTGGTACTTGTGGGCTAGGCTTCTGAACTGTTTTCAAGTGAGAGAAAAGACAGTCACTAGTACTCTGTCTGGAAATGGATGAAGATGGCTCACTAAGAATTTTCCAGTGCAAGAAAAGCACACGCAAGAGGTATTCCCTTTAAATCTTGTCTTGAACCTACACTGTTGGTTTTAGTCTTCTTTGAAAGTGAGATGTTAATATTAACCCTTTTCTAGTACAGGAATATCCATGTAGAAAAGTAGTTTAGAATAGCTATAGTAGCTGTGTCTTAGCTTGAATTCAGGTAGCATGGAAATGCTGTGATGTGCATTCTTTTATGTGTGTTTTCCTAGGAATCATGGATGTGTTTGTCAGCACCTCTGTCCTCTTTCCCTTTTATGTAATCTTTGCTGTTTTGAATGTACAGATCTTACTCAATTGTAAAGGTGAACATTTTACACATCATTAACTTTGAACTAGACTGGAAAACTCAGTTGTTTCTTATATGCTCATTCCTTACTGGAGTATGATTGGGTTGAAGGAAAGTATTAAAATATTGGAATTTTAAAACATCATTCATCTGGTCTGTGGATGGTTCATTCACTATGTTATATGAATTCTTGGAACACATGTTTTTAAAAAAAATCACGTTAAATCAGGGCAGAAGGTATTTGCAGAAAACACTCTGTATTTTGCTGTTTTAAAATTTTGCTAATTCAAGACTTCTTGTTTTATTTTTTCACTAACTTGGCCGTATTTTCAACTCCAGTAACATTTAGTGAGTTCTTTTAAGGTTAAAAGACAAAACAAAACCAGAAAGAAAGATAAGCATGAATTTGACTCAGCAATACTGAGGGAGACATTATACAGGAATTTTTATTACCAAGCCAGTTAAAATAGTGTGAGACCTTTTTTTTTTTTTTTTCCCCCACCCATTGAAAAAACTTACTACAACAGAAAGTTCTGTTTTATTATTTGATCTGTAAATTATAATATGGAAAAATTTTAGAATGCAAAACTCCACAAGCTGCTCCCCTTGAGAGGTAATGACTCTCAATGAGGCTGTGCACATACCACAGACTAAGTGCAAGACCAAACTGGACTCTTACTCCTGAATGATGCTTTTCGTCAAGTTCAGAATTAAAGAGGTACCAACTGCTGAGATGCCTTTGTCTCCTCCAGAAGCAGGATGTGACCAATCCCTTTTTAACGCAGTGAGAAGTGGGAACTAGGATGCAGCTGACTGTGAGATGCTGTCTCCCAGCTCTGGCAAGCTGCTTCAGCATGAGGCTGCAGGAACTCAGTGGGAAGGTCTTCTGTGAGAGGTACCAACTCCCACTGAGTTCTTTCAAGAAAAGTAGAATGTTGCCTAAAGGTGTGATCTTTTTTGTTTATTATGAAAGGAGTGGAATAATACCTTTTACTGTAAAAATCTTTGATGAGGCCTAACCTGGGCAAGTGTTCTGGGAATTCTCTAGCATTACCAAAAAGCAATTGAAATTTAGATATCAATTTTCATAGTGAAGTAATGAGAAAACCATAAATTTTAGAATGTAGTTTTTAAAATAGATTTGGGTTCCTGGGGATCTGACTCTTAGTCCTTCTAGTTCTGTGATTCATTCTATTTCATGATCCCTGCAGTGAGGAGGACAAGGAGAGGAGTCAGGGAACAATAAATACTTTTCCTGAGGAAATCGATGTGGCAGTGTCACTGGAGAAGATAGGGAAATTAGCATGGAGCTCTCTGCTCTAGGTAGGGAAAACGTTGCAAACTAATGTACTTGCACACCGGCAGAACATATTGGGAGGCTGAAGGAAGGTATGCCTGATAGGAAAAACAAGAATGATGAATCCTGTATCATACATATGAGAAAAAAATAATAATTAAAATATCCCCTAACATGCTTTAGAGTGATCTGAGAGAATTATCAGGAAATTCTGAAAGGAACTTGTCCCTTGTTTCTAGAAAGAAATAATGTGATATGGCATAAAACAAGGACTTGAGCTTAATGTTAGCTATCTGACAAAGACAGACATTCTTTGTACTTTTCTGAAAGACACTGGCAATCTGAAAAAAACGTGTCACAGTTAGGCTGCTCAATAACTACCATCCGAATTTTCAGGACATAACAATATCACTTTCTTGACATTTTTGCTCTTGTCACTGTGAGGAGCAAGATGAGTTCTCCTTCCTGGTATATATCATATACTTCTTAGCCCAGCCCAGACATCTTCAGTCTTCTCCTAATGTGCAGAAGAGAGTATCCCAGCAATTAGTCTGTGAGATACTTTGTCCTTACCCTTTTCTCCAAAACCTGAGAAACTATAGAAATGATCTGTTAGTGAGGCAAGAAGGATCCATTTCAACTTCATCCTTAGCAGTTTGGCAGATTTGGGCTCTGGGGAGAAAGAGGTAGTGCTTCATTATCCACACCTGCTCTGTGAAGAAATGGAGGACTTCAGTTATGAAGACTGAGGAGCCTTTCAAAATAATCAACCTACACTTTGTAAAGCTTACTATAAAGTTTCTAAATATCTGAAATCACAAGCAATATTTGAATATGGGTGCCATTTTACTGGAGAAATAAAAAAAGAAAAATAAAAAATTTCCCTGATACCTTTCAGTTAGTTTCAACAGCTTATTAATATTAGTGTAAATTAAATAACTACTATAATAATACAGTCTTATTGTTTAAAAAAAAAAAAAAGTCTTCTAATGCCAATGTTCTGTTGATTGGAAGGTAAATATGTTTATATTGAATATATGTTATCCATGACTGAAAAGTAGGGAAGAAACAAAACAGAACTTCTGTATCTAAATTTCTCCTTTTGGAATTTAGAGCAGATGTGGTCTGTAAAATAAGCCCTGGTACTTTCATTAAGGTCATGAAGTGAGGTTGTAAAAAGGTGCTGAAGCAGCTTCATGGGTCATGGTTCATTAACTCTAATTTTCTTGTCTGGATTCCATCTGATGGATGATCAGGTCCTTCCTTTCTCACATCCGTTTTCACACTGTCTTCAGGTGACCAGCTTCCAAAGCTACTTCTTTCCAACAGTGGATCTGGGTAATATTCTAAACCACTTCAGTCATACTTGAACATGTCTTTTTTGTGTTGGATTTTCTCCTTTTCTTGTACTCTTTCTGTGTGAAGCTTTCCTCTGGGGAGAATAGAGCCATCATTAGTGAAAAGCATTTGGGATTTTGAGAGATTATGTTACATAAAAGTTTTCCTATTTGACAGGACTTGTTTTGGGGGGGGGTGTCAGAAAATATAAAAATCTTATCAAGCACCAAGTGCCTTGTGAATTCAGGCTTGATACGAGGGAGTGAAGAAATAGTGTTTCACATACCACTCATGTAAGACAATCCACATAATTTATAGTATGTAGCCATCTGTGTGTTTCCCAAGTTTCTTTATTAGAATTAACTGTGAGCCAAAAGTAGAACATTAACTCTGTGAGCAGTGGAAAAGATATGGAATAAGTAAAGAATGTTCCTCCCTTTATTTCAAACTCTTTGTAACTGAAAGTTGTGTCATGGTTGGTTGGTGTCCTAAGAAAATGAATTAATGCTTTCAGACTAATATCAAATCTAATAGTTTCAGACACTAAGATTTCAAAACTTCCAGCTGCGAGATGAGTCTAGGTACATGCTCAATACATGGCTTTGCAATATCTTAATAATTTTCTGGGACACAAAGCTGAGAGAGATCCCTGAGTTTAGTGAGTCCTGTGTTTTTGTTTTGTTTTTTTTTTTCATACATGAATTCTCCTACATATAGAGAACCGGGAAGCCTCTATGCTACTTGCAAAAGAGTTCTCAGCAATCCCTTTCTAAATACCTCTCAAATAGAGGAGTTGCAAGACTATAATATCACTAAGGGGAAACAGAATTAGTAGACAGAACAGGAGCTGGTGGAGTAGTCTTATTTATTGCCTTCTTCCAACCCAAACTATTATTTTTTTAATCTGGGAACTCCTTAACCTCCCTGGCACTTGCATTGATACATATATCAGCAACATTTACCTCCCGGGGAGAGAAAAACTCTTGTATACTTCTGAGTTTAATGTGAAAGTCATGCAACCCACAAATGTTACCCAACAATTCAAAAGCAATCGTATGACTCCAATATGGATTGAGTTTAGTCCTAAAATAATATATGCCAATTCTTTAGAGATTCTTGGGAAAGTCTTAATGTTCAGTTCTAACTCCCACATTGTCATTTTGAAAACACAGGACTGTTATTCCTTCCTTTTCTATCCTCCCCTTTAGTGCTTTTCAAAGGTGGCTTGTTTTCCCTGAGTTTTGCCACAAAAGGGAGTTAGTAAACTTTAAACTCTACGTGTTGAGAGGGAAAGGAGTGGCACGAAAGCACCCTGGTAATATTTTTGAGTGTGGGAATACTTCCAGTAAGCCTATTAGTATTTGGCAGAAGCTTTTGCAGAAAAAGAAAAGCAAGAGAAGAAAACTGCTTTGCTCCTAATGACCCAGACCCCTTGAATTTTTTGTATTCAATTCTGCTACAGCTCTCTTTGAATAGCTCCGTTTCATTCTGATCACCTCGAGATTTTATGGTCTGCTCATTACGCCGCCTTTTGAGTTGAAATCCTGAATTCAGTCTGCACTTGACAGAGCAGCTGATCATGATACTTACGAGTGAAAACATCTCACTGATGTTTACACAGAGTGAATGGGAGGCAGAAAACACTTGTTGCTACCAGGTTTTTCTTCTGCCAGTCAACTGACAGAATTAGCCAAGTACCCGCTCTGGTTCTCTCTGCTGCTACTCTGGGAATCTTCTCCTTCCTGGTGCTATGCTTCTTTCAAGGCTTTCTACTTTATCCTCAAGTAATTTGGCATAGGTCTTCCAGTGAAACAGGAGCACAGACATTGTATTACAATCACTTAGTGGTTAAGACCATTGATGTAGGAAGTAGAAAACTTTATTTCAGCACCTTCCTCAGGGGAGCCAAATACACTGGAGCACTAACCACCAGATGATAACCTAAGCTGAAAGAACAATTCATCGTGTTGCAAGATGTAGGAAAGAATTAAAACTTGGTAGACTTCTGCTGTGGTTTGTGCACCTGCCTGAATGAAGGGGCACAACCAGGTCTTCTGAAACGAAGTTTGTTTTGTTACTCTGGCAACATTGTACCACTCAGAAAGCCCTGCATTAAGGTAGCAAGTTTTGCCTCCTATGCAGTCCTGATGCATCCTACAGAGCAGGATACGGTGTGATTTGGGAATCAATGTGATGTGCAACATTCTATTTGATCCCATGTAGACAGACTCCTGTGTAGCATACAGGTTATAGCATATACTGAATCAGCTTAAAAATTATGTTGTTTTGTCTTTTATTCTCTCTGGCAGCGACCATTAGCAACTACTTATTAACTCTTAGGAAAAAACCAAACAGACCTAAATGGAGAGTCTTTTCCCAAAGCATCCTGTTCTTAGGAATTTAGGATGTTCTCAGATGTTTAGGAACTTCTTTCAGCCTGCCCAGACCTTTTCACAGCGACTGACATGTTAAGCTCAGGGTTCATTTGTGGCTAAAATTTAGGGGAACCAAGTCTTTCCTCAGGTATGATCCTAAAAGTTTTCTCTTCTTTCTTTGCACCTTCATCCATTTCTTCCTCCTCTATACCTTTAAGGACTTTCCCACTCTTAGCAAGTAAAATAGCATATAAATTACATTGAACTAAATGATTTATTGTAATTATTTCAGATTAAATACATTCTTTTATGCAATTATTCAGCAACAACCTGCAAATGTTCACTTCTAAGGCCGTGTCTGTGTTGCCATACAGGCGGTTTTTCAATCCAGTGTAGGCTCTGCCGTTACTAGGTAGCTGCACCATAGGTGGTCCCATGCATCCTCCCCCCCTCGTATAACAAAGCCCTGTTAGCTCTGTTTCTGGTTTTAGAAGGTCATCTGCAAATTCTGCTACAAGCTTTAGTCACATCCTCCACCCCCCAAACCTTCATAAGTCTTCAGAGTAACATACAGATGAACAAATATATTTAGTATAGACAAGAATTTTTAAATCATGGAATATGGAAGACAATTATAATATCTGGCAAACTTTAAGAGTACATCAGAAGGAAAGTAATACCGAAATTTTCAATTACAAGGCAAAAAATTAGCCAAAGATTGAATGTGACTATCCCATCACATATCTAAGGATACCATGGCTACTTGAGTGATGCTGTGATAATATTCTTAGATAAGACATGCTGTGACTTGAGTCAGCCATAAAAATGGTTATGAATGGACTCTAATTCCAAAACCCACGAGTCTTTCCCTTTGATTTTAGAAAATCTCATTTTATGTAGTCCCAGCAGTAAAAAGGGTGCGTGCCACATACTGAGGATTCTTACGTGTTCAAGTAATTTTATTCATTTTAAAAATGATTACTAAAATTTCTGCTGTGAAACCCAAGTAATAATTCTATATTCTGTGCCCATAGTGTAGTGTAACTTTTGTTATAAGTTACATAAGGATATTACTGCATCATTTAAAGCAGTTATTGAAAAACACCTTTTTATTTTATTGCTGCATTTTCAAAGAAGAGTGGCAAGGAGCTCACATTTATGGCTGACTTTAAAGCAAGAAATGTAAATTCCAAAAATTAAAAAAATCAGATGATCTGAAATTTTACTGTCTTTTCACTACTTGAGTAGGTAAAGGATACTTCTGAATATTTTGTAATACTGATACGGTTTTGGTTTCTCATTAGGGAGACAAAGTATTTTAAAAAGGTTTCTCACAGGGCTAAATCACACACTAAAGACAGAAGAAACATAATTGTTAAAGAAAGTTGATGATCATAGCAAAGCCTTAAAAACATGAATCACATTATTCTAAGCACTAACAATCTTTACTATGATGTGAGAGCAGCGTAAAAGCAGTTAAGCAGCAGAGATGATCACAAAGTGTTTAGGTAACCTTAGTCTTTGACATTATTAATTATGCCACTGAGTAAAAAAAAAAACCCCAAACACACACAAACACCTCTCTCAAATGGAACCTGATTATTTTGCTAGTTTAGAGTCTGAAAACACTGACCTCTAGGACAGAACACATCAAATACGCACATTTTGTTATTGCCCCTTCTCAGAGAAAGAAATTGGTACTAAACAATCAAATGGAATGCAGATCACTAAGTCTTGTTACCAAGACGGTGAAAAGAGTCCCTTTCTGATAAGGAAAAGTTAAACATTAATTCCTCAGATTTCCTTCTGTAGATCTAACACTGTTACGTGCTCTGATTTTCCTTAATAAGAACAACTGCATAGCTAGGTCTCTATTCCTGTAATTCTACTTTGTGGACGACATACAGGAGAGGACTGATAAAGCTGGGATGGAAATGAGTGCAAAAACCTTATCATGTAATTATAAATATATATATATATATATAATGTAAAAAATATTTAGGAATTCCTAGCATTTTGTTAAGGAAATTTGTATTACATGAATTACTAATTTTCCTCAGTTCTCCAGTCTAATCACTGGTGAAAAACAATGTTACTCGGTTATTCTTTTTCTTTCTTGCTCAGGACTTGGCCCTCAGACTTTTTTTTCATTCTGTGAAGTAGTAGCTGATGTACAACATTTGTTGTTCCCTTTGGTTAGATTTTGGCTGTTTTAGTTGATGTCATTTTTCTAGAAATAATCTGTTCTTTGTTAACGTGTGATCAGTGAGCTTACCTCAGGCTCTATTTTTATAAGAAAAAGGAACAGAGGGTTTTTGTCTTCAGACATGCGCGCTTGTGGTTTTCCATGTGACTCCATGGCCTCACAAGGCTTACCAACAGTTCGTAAGCAAAAGAAATTATCTTCAGAGAAATCATGAGAATATTAAATGTTCCTACATCATATTGATATTATTAGAAGTATTTTACACAGTTCGGAGAGTAACAAGTTATTTAATGTGCTTACCTTATTATACTTATCATTGCTCCAGTATGTTAGTACTCATATCACTACAGAGGCATATAGTGGACTCTTTTTAAAGTGATTATCTCAGACAACGCCAACTTTTATGATCACTGTTATTAAACATCAGAGATGAAAGTATTTTAAAAAGTCCGGTTTCATTCTCACATTCCTTTTTTTTTTTTCTTTTCTTTTTTGCTAATCCAATCATCCCATGTGAGCAAACTGAAATGCAATTAGCCATATATATCTCATGAAACTGTGTGTACTGCTAGCATGCTTTAGTACTCTGATGCTGCTTGTGATGAAAAGGATAAAGCAAATTCAAATGCATCTCATTTATTGCCATTGCCCATGGGAACTAGGCAGAATCTCGGTGTCTTCATGAATAATGTGTAATTGTGAGCTGTATTTATAGCTAATATGACCTGGCTCTATTGAAGGCTCCTATGACGTAGATTGAATAATTTCCACTCTGATTTTAAGATCTGCTTTGCAGGACAATTCTGCCTGACACGCTGCTCTGTATAGTATATCCTCTGTGAGGGGATATAGCATCCCACTCTCTACCTTTCCTGAGAAGTCTGGGCCAACAGCTCCCAAAAAATGCTCCTAATGAAGAGTTTTAAGAAGTGTTTGATTGAGCTATTCATTCAAGAGCAACCTCTCCCTGCTTTGAAATTACATTTGTTAAATATTTCAGAAGGAGCTTCCACTCCAGGAGAAAAAGGCTCCAGAAAATGATGCTATTAGCTGATGCTTGTGGGATATACCAGTTAGTGATGCCTGGGTCTGTGCAAAGGCTTTATTCCCTATTATTTCCCATTCCATAAAGGAAAGTTAAATGTTAACTTGCTTTCCTCAGCAAAGACACCAAAAATATTTTATGTTTTGATGTTTATACAGTTTCCATGTGTTATGGTTATGTTTATACATATCACCTGAAATCCAGGTAAACTTTATTCGATATACCTAACCAATCTCCAAAGCAGAGATTAAACTCAAACTCCCAGCATGAAGTATTTTTCTTGTGTGATTAGAAAGCCAAACCACTTCTCTTTTTCATGGAGGAGAGCCTGCACCCAGCCAGTGCAGTGGCCAGCTCCTGACAGGAGCCATCACAGAGCCTGGACTTACAGATCCTCCCAGGAAGGGTATATTTTCATTCAAGATTTATCAGGTTTGAAAATGGTTTTAAGCTGATCCTAAATCCTGGTTGACTGTCAAGGGTAAAAAAAGAGCTGCTGCTTTTCCATCTTCATGCTCACAAGGACTTGATCCTTTATGCACCCAAGCAGACAGTACGTGCTAAGACTGGACAGGCTCTGGAGTTCAGGGTAACTCACATTGCTTACTAACTTCCCAGGCACCACCTCTCCTGTACAGGTAAGCAGGCACTGAATTTGAGGCATTCTGAAACATCAAGCTTCCAAAAGTTCTCAAAAAGCTCAAACAGTATTTTAACACAGTCAGTGTGCCACCTTTACCTTCATGCAAGGATGGCATTTAACTTGTAGTAACTAGAGCTACTGTTTTTAATCACATAAATTCTACAACTCGCTTTTAATGAATACAGACAGAACCCTTCCCCAGATTACTGTTTTAGTGGCAGTTATGGATGTGGTACCAGTGAGGAGTGAAAAGGAGTCAAGTTGTCTATGAAAAAAAGCATCCTGAAGAGTTTAAGTGCCTTCAAAGTAACTTTTTGAAACAGTGGTTTAGTGTACACAGTCTTTCCCTTTCCTCCTCTGGATATGTAACTGTTTTTCTTTCTGGGAATTAAAAAATTAAAAAAAAAAAAATCATAGCTAAGGAAAAACAAAGTTTATGGGGGTAAGGAGTTACTTGCTAGTACCTCCCTTGCTGTCTTTCCATTTGGATGAAGCTGTATAAGTGAGGCAAACCAGTAAATTTATTCTACATATGAAATCGAATTTCCCTGAGGCAAAAATCTATTCAGTAAATAGAACTCCTTTTCGTGAACCTGTGGTTGAAATAGCTTGTCACACTATGGAGATACGAATAGCAAGACAGGCATTTTAATCTCCAGTCTTGAGATGTCAATTCTAACAGGCACTGCTGAGAGCAAGGCTTCCAGGAATTCATGTGTTGTTTCTGGTCTTTGCAAGATAATTCTCCAATTCACTACAGATAGTGGCTCACGGTGACAAGACAACTCCCTCCAGTGGAAGATTTATTGCATGAACTCTGCTTGAAACTTCTAATGACTGTCTCTATTTGGCAGCAAATGCATCACAACTATGAATGTCTTGCTCCCTTTTACCTTTTTACAATAAATCTGTAATCTTTTATGTTTCTTAAAACAAAACTCTGTAAAGCACGTTGTGCTTTGCTTCAAGGAGCTGTGGTCTTGTTCCTGAGAGGGATACAGGTCAAATAGTTAAAAGAACTGAAGTCACGGCTTATCTGCCACACAAGAAAGAATCAAAAGAAAACAGGAGACTGCTTCTTTATGGTTTATCCGTATATAGAAGAACAATAGTGGCACTGGGGCGTGGAAATGTTGTCCCATATAAGTTGTGACAGTGGATTTAGCCCCTTCTAAAAGGGGCACCTGGGCACACATGCTGCAACATTCTTCAGAATGGCACATCCACTACAGATCCTCAAACAGTTTGCATTCTTGGCAGCTTTTGCTTTAATCTGTGTCCTGTACCTCTGATTGTGCCAGATGCCAGCCTGTAGCCCTCTAACTGTAAAGAGCACTATGTAATGCCAGAAAAAATACGTTTTGTAATACCTGAATTTTGGTAATACTTTCTTGATGTTACATGGGGGTTTTTGGCAGTACTTCCAGATGCTAGTATTATGCACAGTATTATGATACATGCCTTATTATTTTTTTTAAAAATTAATAATCATATTCCTTAGGGTTATGATATGGAAATTATTGGGATTTTGACCAAAAAAACTCCACAAAACAAACAAAAAACAACAGGTGCAGAACAGGCTCTGACTCTACAAGTTTCCATATGAAACCCTCATTGTTCCAAACAATCTCCTTATCTTCCTCAGAAACAGACTTCTGAAGGAAGATGTTATGTTTACATTTGCATGGATTACATTATTTTCTCAAATGTAAGATAATTCTACAGAGCAAGCCCTCATTTTTCTGAGTGAGGACAAGTCTTTTGAATGGAAGATAAGCACACTTCCCTTCATTTCCAACTGCATTATCAGCTATTCATAATTTGTCACACTTTACCGTACACAATCCTCTCTCCCATTCCCTTTCCTTCACTGAAGTGGCAGATCTGTGCATTGGATTTTGAGATGGCACAGTAACTACTGCTTCACACTGCATGCTCTGCCGCTCAATAGCACGATAAAATACAGTAATGTGAGGTAAGATGGGTTTTTTTAGGACACTTTCCCTCAAAAATGGCTTTAGAAGCTTGAAAAATGCTCTATTCCTCATTTTCCTTAGCCTCAATAAATAACTGAAAAATACACACTGCAGGAAAAGCAAACAATGTGCAAGCTTCACTACCATGACAGGAAATAAAACATGTGCACATGTCTTCCCACAAAAGTGCAGCTATCTACACCTAGATGACTGAACCAAAACAACTGAAATATAAATAAGAATCCTCATGTATCCTTCTTTTTCTGTTCAGATAACATGCAAGACGGAAATCGAGGCATATGCCTGTCAGCCTTTAGTGGAATGTACTGGCCCAGTGTTTACTGCTGTATGCAGGGTGAACATGCTGAAAGTCCTGTGAAGAATATGTCCCTACCCAAACATCTGTTTTAGAAAACTTTCAATCAAGACAGATGTTTCTGACATGACACTCATCAATGTTAGCACAAAGAGGAAATTTTTTTTTTTTCGTTTTCTTTACCACTTCTCTTAGGCAGCAGGTTTTATTCTAGATTCTCTGCTGCCAGTCATTCCTCTAAATGCAGAGTTTTAAAAGTGTTGTAGGAGAAATATAAACACAGTTACAAGGATCCATTATTTGAGGACATTGCATTCGGGGGTTATTTCACTACCATAGTAAATATGACGTTCTCACAGCAGTTCTGTCCAAGGTTGTTGCATATAAGATGGTTTCAATATAGTTTTAACTCGAATCCTGAGAACTAGGCCTGCTGAGTACACCAAGGTCTGTGAGATGTTTGGCACTTACAAGCTATTCCATCAGAATTATGCTTTCATATAGTGCTCAACACATGATTTAGATTTCGCTTTGCTAACTGAAAGCATGCCTGTGGTGATAAAAACAGGACCATGTAAATTTCTTCTGCAGTTCTAACACAAAGGAGGTGCTGTCAGAGCTGCTGACACTACATCTCTGTTGTAAGTTACTATGGGAGCTGAGGGCAAGAAAGGAGATACAACCTCGTCTTTGCATATCTGCAGGCGTAAGTTTTAAACCAATGTAATTCCATTAACTTCCCTCTTAATCTTGTAAGGTGTCTCAGTTATATACAGGTGAAACAGTGTCTTATTTTCATGTTTGTGCCTCTTCAAAATTTATTTGCTGCCTCAAGGACTGCACATCCTGTAGCAGACACTTCTCCCATCCTTGCTAGGGTGTGAGGAGTTGCCGTTCTTGCTATTTCAGTACAATGGACTTCACCCAGGAAAAACTGCTTGTGACCATGCTGTCTGAATGAGGTCAGTTCTCATGGCAACTACACTTTATCTGCACAAATGTGCATTGTTTTCTAACACTTTCCCCTCCCGTGTAGAAGTGATGCAAAATCCAAGGGAGCAGAAGAGCGAGAAAGAAACCCAATTGGTATGCAAGTGGCGAATCCTGAGGCACGCACTTACCTTTCACTCTGGTCACCATTGTTTCACAAATTATTAGGCAGCCTGAATTTTTACAAGATAACACATATCTTAAGAGCAGTCCATTAGAGTTCCTCGGCACCATGCCCGTACAGTATTTTTCACTGTTTACAGAAGTCAAGTTAACACAGGATTTGTCAGATTTGGCAGAAAGCGACAGTTAGACTGTTGTTGAGGCAAGTGTGGTCCCAAAGGATTTCAGGAAGAAGAGAGAAAATGCTTTGTTGGTGAAAAGTAGACAGAGCTCCCTGCTTTCATTCCATCAGCCCTAGTGAGTTTCCTGCCAGCGGGGGATTAGATGGCATGACAGTGACTGTGGCAGCACTGTGCCTGTAACACAGGAGTTCTCCACTCATGCTGTAAGGCTGTGTTAAATCTCCCTTGCAGAACTAGCCAGTGGCATTTCTTTTCTATATTTTGAAACACGTTCAACAGGAGAAAGACACTCCATGTACTTTTAATGGCATTTTTGTCCTTTTAAAAAGGAGCAAAGTCTTGTCCTCAGCCTGATAAAAACAGTTTCCTTGATGACAACAACATCCTCAGATTTGTAGCCTAAGCATCTTATAACTCCTCAAACCATGAAGGAGAAATGCTACTGGGAGAAAAGCCTCCTCTACAGACAACAGCTGCTTCCTGGGAGGCTGCTTACAACTGTGTGGCATGATCCAGTTGTAAAAAGTCTTGCTGTTGTACCTTAACGCAGTTTCTATGCTTGTGACTTTTATTGATGCCTTAACCAATTGCACTCCATTCTTGGTACTGTATTCACAAAGCTATCATCAAACAGTATTAATTCTACCAGGAAGATTGATCACAAAACCTGTAATTAGAATGTTAACTAATAAAACCTGTAAGAAAACTATGTTTATTTTAGATTATTACCTTCTTTGTTGTCATGAGGGTCACTGTAGATAGAAGCCAGGGTAAACAAGGAGAAAATGACAAAAGCCAGCAAGATGAAAGCTGCTTCAAGGTTTGTGAAGGGCAGCTCCATGAACTGTTACTGCTTCACCTGGGAAAAAGTGTAAATGTTTACTTGGCTGGTCGTGGAAAAGGAACTCCTCTCAATAGAGTAGTTAAGTCTTTAGTCAGGAGGATGCTAGATCCTGGTCAAACTGGTTAAGTAACTCTAGCACGTAAGGAAACAATACCGCTGGGCTGTACAAGAATGCAAGTTCAAGCTCATTTTACTGAGGACGTAGTATGTACAGTTTCTCTAGGGAACATTTACAGCAGTTATTAAACCTGTGCTTAGCTCGATGTCTATGTCTATTAAGTATCCTATATTTATTTTACATGTATTTATGTGCAATGTGTTTAGTAACAGGAGCATATTTTGACCCTGATAGAGTGGTAAATAAATCCTTATTTAAAAAAAAAAAAACAAAACAAAACCCAAAACCTATATGTAAATATCTGTAGGAAAGCATAGATTTTCTTGACAGTAAAACTCCTAGGATGTAAAAAGTCTACCTTCTGTCTGTTGGAAAGTTTAAAATGTATGAGGAAAAAGCCCCAGCAATAAAATCAAATCACAGATCAACCCCCAATCGATAAACCAGGGATTCTGAAGTAAAATAATAACTAAAGTGTTTGATTGCCCACAGAATTTAGCTCTAAAAAGCAGTCTTCCTGAAATCTTAAAACCAAGGAGTCAAATACATTTGTACAGAGTTGTGAAAAAACAGAAGCAGTAGGAAAAAAAAAAAAAAGAAAAGAAAGAAAGAAAGAATGAAAGAAGTAAATCAAGAGAAACCAGCACTTACTGATTACCAGGAATTTGCATGTATATTCCATTGGGGTTTCTTCAAAATCATCCCATTTCTATTAAATGATTCAGTATCATACACTGAGTTAATCACTCAGCTGGAATTATCCAATGCAATGTGGTTCCCTGGCGTTTTCTGTCACAGCTTTGCTTGTGGCAGGTTCACATCAAATTCGAGAGTGATGAAAGTGGAAGGAGAAGGCACAGCTCAATGACTTCTCGTACCTGCCTACAGGATGCTGGTGATGTGAAGGCAAATTGAAGGAACAGAAATTTAAGCATTGCCATTGGACAGTCAAGACTGATGTTTATATGTTGTAAATCATGTTGAATTTTAAGCCCTAGTAAAATATTAACACAACTGTAAACAAGACTAACTAGCATAAGAAAGAAACTCAGATGGGTATGAGCAAGAGTTTTATATGCGAGAACTTTAACATTTAAATCCATATTGGTATAAGCAATATTTTTTAGAATGATATGGCTATGTCAGCAAGAAGCAATCATGTATGCAGAACCTGTAAGAACCAACTTATGAATGAAAGATGATTGTTTTGAAGGATCTTTCCTTCCTTGCTTTGTGAGGAGTTTATGTGCTGTAAATCTTGGTCTGGAAAACACTGTTTATACAAACTAAAGCATCAGTCACCTCTCATTGTACCAGCAACATGTTAATTACACAAGATTTATAGGCTATATTTAAAAAAAAATAAATCTGTTGATTCTGATAATAAAAAATGCAACATATTTTGCCTTTACTATTTTTGATCTTTTGTATAGTGACCTTATCAAAAATATTTCCACAGTAGTCAAAGGAGTGATGCCTACGAAACCCAATGTCAACAACACCTGATAAAACAGAAGAATGTGGTGATGATTTGATCTCTGCTGCATCCAAAGTATCTTCTGCCAAATCGATTTTGCAACAAACATTTAATGAGTAGTTGTTATAAATCTCTCCTTATGAATTCTAGCAATGAAAACGTAAGGCATGCATATCACAGCTTCTCTCTCTGGAATGGATTAGATACTCCATTTTATCCAGTCACCTATTCCAGTCAGAGGCGAACTTACACCTGTGTATCTATTGAAAAATGAATTCTGATAGCTTTGGAATCAACTTGACTTGCAGAAAGACAGGGAAGGTCAAGATGATTTTTGAAAGGATGTTAGGTTTGCACTGAAGTGTACTCATAAAAGCACTTTAAAACCAGATGAGACTTAGCAAATGTTCAGTTAAACCCAGAACCAAACGACACGTCTAGTTTACAAGGTGGGGGAAATACTCATCACCAGAGCTGTTTTTTGACAGTTGCATAATGTTTTTTTTGCCTTACTTTTTTTTTTTTCCAAAGAAATGTGCATGAGAAGTAGTTAAATGACAAGATCCTACAGACTTTTATTTTCTATCTAAAATTCAGGCTTCTTTAGAAAGCTGACCCCACTATTCTGCTATGGCTTGGATTTCATTATCACATTCCTCCACAAACACATTTGCTGCCTTGTGTAGATTGACTGAGAAAATACGGAACTGTTAGGAATAAATGTATATATCATGGACTTGGAAAAGGTGAAAGAAAATGTGAGACTGAAAAGAAAATAAAATTCCACTATTTGTCTAATCAGATCTTTTAACTGAAGAGATTAGACTAAGATAGAATAGAATTAGACTAAGAAATCAGTATAAACTGGAAAGAATGAAATCCATAATCTGAAGGAATTTTATTTTTTTTTAAAAAACAAATCTGCACTTTTTTTTTTTCTTTCTAGTTTAGGTTGCTTATTGACAACAAAAACATAATTTCTTTTCCATAGAAATTATAACCTAAACTTGTAAGAAAAAAATAATAAAGGACAGGTAGAAAATATAAAGCAAACATATGTTTCACATGCGTATGCACCTGTTCTTGTCACTAGAAAGATGCTGCCAGTGAAGTGCAAATATTCTTCATGATGGTGCTTGTGTTAAGTATATGTTCTTACTGGTTTTGCACAGGCCATCTCCTAACATGCTAGCACTGCTGTCATAGCTACTGTGGATCATTTCTGAAATGGAACTCTGGAGTTAACCCTGTAGATAGTACATTTAACCCCTAAAAGTATCAGAAAATGAGGAAAGGCAATATCTAAACCTAATAATTTTCTGCTTTAATTAAAATCTAGTTTTATAAGTGGCATAAATTATGTGATCTCACAAAAATGGTTGTAAAGGTGAAAAGATTACTTATGGAAGTGTAATGTCTACAGCTTCAATGTAGTGTTTCTTCCTATTAACATGAAGTATCTATTTTACATAGGGCAAGATAAGGAAATATGAGCTTTGTAAGATAAACTTTAATTTTTGTCTTAACACAGTGGGACACATACCATTGCTCTCAGTTAAATTTCTAGTTGTTTTCCTTTTTTTTTTTTTTTTTTTTTTTTTTTTTTTAATTTTTACATCTAGAACATAATAAAACTATACCACACTGCCATTTCTTGAGGAAGATTTATCATGAGAATGTGGCTTCCTTTGCTTTAAAGTAACAAATACTGTATTAATGAGAGTAATATTTTCCATAAATCTACTGTATTTTGTTTGCTATAAGACAGTCTTTCAGTTTTTATCATTAAAAAAACGGTAATATGGGCCAAGCTACACATTAAAAGAAGAGCTCACACAATGGAGGGAATTGGTCTGAGGAAGAGTCAAAAAAATTGGTTTTTGATGCAGCACCATTAAAGGCATAAAATTATATGTTAATCCTCACTTTTTCTACTCTTTGTTGTCATTTTAACTGCCATTCAATTCTGCATCTTGTCAGATGTTTCAATTACCTGAATATTGAAAAGCTGGCTGCTGTGCTATGACATCATCTGTTGTCAATCAGTATTGTTTGCTAAATGCTAAGAGTCTGATGAGCAGCTTATTTTGTTGTGCTGGTTTGAGGCTAGTTAGAATATTTTAATAGAGAAAATTACACTATAAGCTGTGAAAGGAAAACATCATGATGTCTACTTCACTCATACGCTTGCTGGAGAATTGTTTGGGAACACTAACCAAAACAATAGATAAGTCAGTCTCTCTCTGTCACTTGCTTGAGCAGGAGCTGCTGGGGTGATCTAGCAGCTTCTGGGCTCTGGCTTCTCTGCCGATTAATCCTCACTAACCACTTTTCTTCTAACCCCCCTGGCCGATCCTCCTAATTTACCTTGCACATAAGGCAAACCTTGGGGTAAGGTACAGGGGTAGGGAGAAGGTGGAAGGGTGGTTGGGAGCCCCTCCTGGGGTTTCTGATCTCTGGGAGGGGAGTCGTGTTGCTGTATTACCTTTTGTTTGTATATTTCTGTAAATACTCTGTATATAGTGTAAATATCTGCTTGTACATTGTGCAAAGCTGTAAATAGAGCTTCATCACTTAACTTCCAGCAGACTGGGTGCTAGTCTGGGTCATTTTACAAAGTGTGGGGGGGCGGGGGAACTCCCAAACTTTCACATTTGTGAATTATAACCTGCTGTGGTGGGGCTGGGTATCCTAATCAATGAGTTAATACTTACATCTGCTTGGCTATTTATGCAGCATAGATATATCTTCCATCATGAGCTCAAGTGTGTGCTGAAACAGGAAAAAGTAAGTTGGATCCGGAAGACAAAGTAAGAAAGGGGTTGAGGAAAGAACAAGTAGAAAATCACCAGCAGAGAAGAAAGTTATCAGAGGAGTAAGTAAGTGTGTATAGGGTGTGTATGTATCAGGGTAACAACAGCCTTTGGACTTGCATATCACCTGTAACTTTCCAGTTATTTCAGTATATCCAAAGTTTGTAGTAGATATGTTCTTAACTTGTTGGGTGAATCTACTAATTTTGTTTCTATAACTTGTGTTCTAAGCTTATCAAAGCATAAATTAAACCAGTTATTTTAGCTGTGACAAGTGCAGTGAGGTCTAACTTTATTAGGGTATACTGAATCAACGTAAGATATTTGTTTCCTTCATAGGGTTTAGTATTTCTAACAGTTATAGAAAAAATGGAATATTATAATGATTTTCTCAAACTTTCTCCCTAGGCTTCTAGGCTTTGCTGCTCTCATGGTTAATACTTGGGGAACGCTCAGCTTGCAGCATACATCCTTCTTTGTTATCTCAGTAAAGAAATGAACCAACAATGCTAGTGAGTCAGCAAGGTACACAAAATAAAGTCAGCTCTTGCTAAATAACGATAATAAAAAAATCTTATGTACAGAAAAAAAAAAGTTGAAGTTACATTTAGTCTTACTTTTCTTTTTGTTTGTTCGTTTGTTTGTTTGCAGCTAAATGTAGTCCATGGGCGTTTTCTAGTCATAGAATTTGCTAGTGACTCATAATTGCTGAGCCTTTTGAAGGAAAATGCCTTGTCAAAATGGAATTTTCTGTATCCCAACGACACTTACATAGTACATCAGGATTTGGATGAATTTATGGGCAGAAAACCCACAGAACAGCCCTATGCTTGGAAAATACACCTAAGACCTGTAAATAAATCCAAGCATGTAATAATAATAATACTAAATCCTGGATTAAACAAAACATCATTTAATCTAAATTATCGGTTTGGTTGTTGCTTTATGCGCTGGTTCCACTAGTATGTTTTGGAGATATATTGATTTTGTGTGGAGTGATGTCTGGAAAAAAAAAAAAAAAAGTGTGTGTGGAATGTTCTTTCATGTAAAACAGTATGAATTAAACAACAAGCAGAAGAGATTTCTTTAGGGAAAACTTCATTGGGCTAAATTGGTCAGAATTTTCTCAACTTACTATTTTTTGAAATGATCCTAGCAGCAGGCACATATGAATATTATATTAATTCAAAACTTCCACTTTATAATAGGTTAACTATTGGGAAACAATCATCAAAATACTAATTAAAAATGAACATGGTATGTTTTCATTCAGAATCTGAAAATTAAAAAAGAAAAGAAAAAAGATACAGTAGTTAAAAGAGAAAAAAAAAACCTTTTTATTTTGCTCTTGTTTCTCTTTCCCTTTTTGGCAAGAATCAAAAAACCCTTTCTCCTCCTGGATAGCTGTACTTCACCACAGGTTCCTAGTGATTCAGTCAAGCTTTCCAAGAGGAGTTTGATTATTTGTAATAAAATACATGCAGACTCAGGGATCAAAGTTATGTCAACAGTAATTCTCCAACAGTGGTAGGTAGCATTGCTGAAGCATCCTCTCTGCAGTGTAAATTGCTTTGATACAACTGTTTCTCGTTGGTGTTCTATGTACCATCTTTATTACACTAAGGCACCTTCATGTTTTCCATTAAGTGCCATGACTAATAACTGTCCTTCATCCTCAGTCCCTCCTTGGTTCAGAGAAAATTGAGTGTGAAGTAGAGTTTGAGTACAGCTTTTGTTTGTTTCTTTTCTGCAAACACCCTGCTACACATTTTACTACAGAAAAATTTTATTCAAGAAGTCATTCTAGATTATTCCTTGGGCAAAAATGGATAAAATTTGTAGTAGTATGCAAGATCGTTTGCACTATGTTAAGTAGAGAGAATAAATCCAGAACTTTGTAATTTCTTAAAGAAATATTTCTGAATTTATTTTAAGACCCTAAATAGTTTGTTTGTTTGTTTGCTTGTTTTAAGGTATGCGGCTGAGCCCACATCAAAAAATACACAGATCCTGTCTCTGAGATATTAGAAGACATAAAGGGGAGCTACATCTTCCATTCCAAGTCAGTACTAATTACTCTTTAATACTGAAAGGACTGAGTATAAAATTGTGATCTGATTTTGCAGTGTAGTGATGTGTTTATCGTAGATCATAGCAACAAGAGATGATGTTCCTAAGTTCTTCTTAATATGTATATGTAATTTTCCAGTAATTGTCAGCAATATATCTGTATAAAACCAAAAACTTAAAGGCTTAAAGCAAAAACACAAAATAAGCAAATGAGAATATGCTGACATGGTAATTCGTTAGAGAAGGAATAACTAAAACAATTTTTTTCCAGCCTGACTTATCGGGATATGCAGTTTTATGGTCCATATATCAACAGATATCTTTGCATTGCTACATCAGGTGACTGCTTACCTATTAGCATGACTGGGAAGGTTATGTTTATTTTAGCACAGCCAGACCTATTTATTTGTTGGGCACATCTTGCCTAGACAGAGGTTTCCTGTTTGAAGACACAACTAGAATGAAGTTAGGGCTTGGTAACAGCAAGTTGCATGTGACCTTCTGTTTCCCTTCTCTGCTTTCGCTAGAGTTTCTAACTCTAGTTATCTAGAGTGTGATTTTTATCACAAAGCTTTGAAATTGAGATTGCTTCACAACAAAGAAAACTCTACAAGTTTAACTACTTGGAATGCACTTTGCAAGATGCATTTTCATACTTACAGGCAGATCCATATTCAATGCAAATTATGTGTTCCTAGTATATAAAAACAACACTTGAGTTAGTAAGAAGATGTATGTTGGGTTTCATGCTTATTGTATCACTAAAATTACAAGGTAGAAGAAGATCTGGTAGGAAAATGCCAAATAGGTGAATTTCCTTTTGAACTAAAGATAAATTACTTTTACTATCTATGTTTTTGTTTCAGAATGCAGTTTGGATGCTGCTCTTTTCTCAGGGATGTGGACAAAGCATGATGTAGCTGGAATTGGCCAGTATTGAATCCTCTGACATCTGTAAAATACAGTGGAGATAAGATATCTGCTTCCTGCAGCCGCAGCTTACAACCCCAACACCATTCCTCTGACAGACCTACAGTTCAGGTTTGTTTTGTTTTTTGGGGTTTTTGTTTGTTTGTTTGTTTTTCCTTGAAATTAGCATTGTCCCAGTGTTAAGTCATTCAGGAGAGGCAAGTGTAAGAAAATCTGGATTTCATCTGTCCAGCTATTTGGTTTAGGTGATATTTCAGGAATATGCTATGGTATGCAAAGCTCATTTACAATGTCTGCTTAATTGGAGTTACTCTGGGCTATACCTTTTCCTTTTATCACTTACGCTAACAATCACAGAATCAAAAATGTCAGGGGCTGGAAGTGACCTTGAAAGATCATCCAGTCCAAGCTCCCTGCCAGAACAGAATCACCACGTGCTGCTTAAAATTTCTTGGGACAGTGACTCCATCAGTGTCCGATTCTGAGCATTCCAACGTTTGATAGCCCTTTCTGGCTGGCCATCCAGCCAGATCTTATCCAGTGCAGAGTGTGTTTATCCAAGCCTTAAAATGTGGGTTTCTGAAGGAGAATGCTGTGGGAGACACTGACAAAAGCTTTCCTAACATCCAGGTAGACAAAGTCCATGGCACTTCCCTCATCCAGTTGGTGGGTCACCTTAATGTAGAGGGAGATCAGACTGGTCACACACAGTGAGTGGTGATCAAGGGCACAATGTCCACCTGGAAACCAGTGACAAGTGGCATCCCTTAGGGGTCAGTGCTTGGACCATTGTTTAACATCTTTGTCAGTGACATGGACAGAGGAATCAGTGCACCCTCAGCAAGTTTGCAGATGACACCAAGCTGTGTGGCACAGTCGACTTGCTAGAGGGCAGGGATCCATACAGAGGGACCTGGACAGGCTGGAGAGGTGGGCCCAGGCCGACCTCATGAAATCCAACAAGACNTACTCTGCTCTCGTCAGACCCCACCTGGAGTACTGTGTGCAGTTCTGGAACCCTCAGCACAGGAAGGACATGGAAGTGTTGGAGCGGGTCCAGAGGAGGGCCACAAAGATGATCAGAGGGCTGGAGCAGCTCTCCTATGAGGACAGACTGAGAGAGTTGGGGCTCTTCAGCCTGGAGAAGAGAAGGCTTCGAGGGGACCTGATAGTAGCCTTCCAGTATCTGAAGGGGGCCTACAGGAAGGCTGGGGAGGGACTATTGACAAAGTCTTGCAATGCCAGGACAAGGGGCAATGGATTTAAAGTGGCAGAGGGGAGAGTTAGACTGGATGTCAGGAGGAAGTTCTTTACAGTGAGGGTGGTGAGGCACTGGAACAGGTTGCCCAGGGAGGTTGCGGCTGCTCCCTCCCTGGAGGTGTTCAAGGCCAGGCTGGACGAGGCCTTGAGTGAGCTGTACTAATGGGAGGTGTCCCTGCCTATGGCAGGGGGTTGGAACTAGATGATCCTTGAGGTCCCTTCCAACCTTACCATTCTATGATTCTAGCCAGAGAGGACCTGCCTTTCATAATCATGTGCTGCCCAGGCCTGATCATGTTTGTCTTTCAAGTGCTGTGTGAAGGCACTCAGTACCTACAATTGGTACCGGATTTGGAAGTTATAATAAAACTTTGTTTTCCCATGCTATTGAACTGCTATAATCAGCTGAAAGGGTGGTGTCTATTCAAGTATCCTTTTGCCTGCATTATGTAATTTCCATTTTCAATTAGTTTACATTTCAGGCTGTGGATGAAATTTGGTGTTGCAGATGTGCACTAGAAATCTAGTTTTGTTCCTTAGACTTGACCTCTGAGAGAAGAAAGTAAGGAATACTCGAAAAAATGTTTATTTGGGAATCTCAAGCTTCCTAACACCCACAGGTAATTCTAAATTTGTTTCACTGATCTGTAGTTAGGGAATTAAATTAACTTAAACAAATAGAGCAGCTTTTGTGGTTTGTTTCTGTCAGGTTTGTTTGGGTTTTTTTGTGGGTGTTTGGTTTTCTTTTTTTTTTTTTTTTCACTTAACTGAAAGCAGAGAATGATATTTTAGTAATTTTTAAAAGGGGAAGAAGCAATTNTTTGTTTGGGTTTTTTTGTGGGTTTTTGGTTTTTTTTTTTTTTTTTTTTTCACTTAACTGAAAGCAGAGAATGATATTTTAGTAATTTTTAAAAGGGGAAGAAGCAATTTAGTTTTAATCAAAAGAAACACTGAAAATTTCATAAAAGTAATTACAATAAACCTTTTAAAGGAGAATTCAATTGAAACAGAAACAGCTGTTGAAAAGCTCTATAGATATATGGGCACTTTGGAGAAGCTCCAAACAAAACTGTTCTCATTTAGAAACCTTCATAAATTCAATTTTATATATTTATTAGGACATTCATGTTATCGATTAGCAGGCTATTTTACTTTATTACTTCCTGACTCTGTTAATTGTTGCTAAGGCTTCAGACTGTTCTCATAACTCTTGTGTAAATGTCCATGTTTATGTGAACAGTCATATGTCTTTTTTTTTTTTTTTTTAATAGTCAGGACAATTGTACACATACCCAGCTTCCAAGATGCAATCCTCCTGACATTCCCTAATCTCTTATGTGAAGTATTTGTAAATGTTCAAAAACCTCAGAAGGAACCTGAACTCATACATTATCACAAGAGGGAGCCCTTGTCAACACCAAATTCTGAAGTTTAGTCCGTGGTTTTGTATTTTATGGAGCTACGTTAATCACTTTTCAGGAGAAATATGGGTTCTGTGCATGTGCTGTGAAAGGAGTTTCACACCAGACAAGGACCTTCTGGAATAGAGGTTGTAAGTCAGCTGAGGTTTTACATGGGAAAAAAAAGCCTCTGTGACTGGGGGTTTGAGTAGGTTTGAATTGGGAATGTAAAATTATTTAATGATTTCTCTCAGCCCTAGAAAGTATCTCATACATTCATTTAGCATCCAGATTTGTGCACCGGCCTAACAGCTGGGATCGATATCTCTCATGGTGACACTTCCGGCTTATGTAAGATGGCCAGTCCACATAGGTCCAGGTTGCAGCTGCAATTTACTTATCTGTAGGACAGATGCATCAAAAAGAGAAAGAAAGGGTGCTATTTTACATTCTAAACCTGTTTGCAGATGACACCAAGCTGTGTGACACAGTCAACTTGCTAGAGGGCAGGGATGCCATCCAGAGGGACCTGGACAGGCTGGAGAGGTGGGCCCAGGCCAACCTCATGACATTCAACG